>CM069861.1:2320512-2811160 GCA_036172795.1 Pelodytes ibericus | reverse complement strand
GTAACCAACCTCAAAACATCCATTACCCCTCCCAAATGGCGCACTCTACCTATGACCCCTCCCCCTCCCAAACTGCGCACTCTACCTATGACCCCCTCCCCCTCCCAAATGGCGCACTCTACCTATGACCCCTCCCCCTCCCAAACTGCGCACTCTACCTATGACCCCTCCCCCTCCCAAATGGCGCACTCTACCTATGACCCCTCCCCCTCCCAAACTGCGCACTCTACCCATGACCCCTCCCCTTCCCAAACTGCGCACTCTACCCATGACCCCTCCCCCTCCCAAACTGCGCACTCTACCCATGACCCCTCCCCTTCCCAAACTGCGCACTCTACCCATGACCCCTCCCCTTCCCAAACTGCGCACTCTACCCATGACCCCTCCCCTTCCCAAACTGCGCACTCTACCCATGACCCCTCCCCTTCCCAAACTGCGCACTCTACCCATGACCCCTCCCCTTCCCAAACTGCGCACTCTACCCATGACCCCTCCCCCTCCCAAACAGCGCACTCTACCCATGACCCCTCCCCCTCACAAACTGCGCACTCTACCCATGACCCCTCCCCCTCCCAAACAGCGCACTCTACCCATGACCCCTCCCCCTCACAAACTGCGCACTCTACCCATGACCCCTCCCCTTCCCAAAATGCGCACTTTACCCATGACCCCTCCCCCTCACAAACTGCGCACTTTACCCATGACCCCTCCCCCTCACAAACTGCGCACTCTACCCATGACCCCTCCCCCTCACAAACTGCGCACTCTACCCATGACCCCTCCCAAACTGCGCACTCTACCCATGAGCCCTCCCCCTCACAAACTGTGCACTCTACCCATGACCCCTCCCCCTCCCAAACTGCGCACTCTACCCATGACCCCTCCCCCTCGCAAACTGCACACTCTACCCATGAGCCCTCCCCCTCCCAAACTGCGCACTCTACCCATGACCCCTCCCAAACTGCGCACTCTACCCATGACCCCTCCCCTTCCCAAACTGCGCACTTTACCCATGACCCCTCCCCCTCACAAACTGTGCACTCTACCCATGACCCCTCCCCCTCGCAAACTGCACACTCTACCCATGAGCCCTCCCCCTCCCAAACTGCGCACTCTACCCATGACCCCTCCCAAACAGCGCACTCTACCCATGACCCCTCCCAAACTGCACACTCTACCCATGACCCCTCCCCTTCCCAAACTGCGCACTCTACCCATGACCCCTCCCCCTCCATAACTGCGCACTCTACCCATGACCCCTCCCTCTCCCAAACTGCACACTCTACCCATGACCCCTCCCTCTCCCAAACTGCACACTCTACCCATGACCCCTCCCTCTCCCAAACTGCACACTCTACCCATGACCCCTCCCTCTCCCAAACTGCACACTCTACCCATGACCCCTCCCTCTCCCAAACTGCACACTCTACCCATGACCCCTCCCTCTCCCAAACTGCACACTCTACCCATGACCCCTCCCTCTCCCAAACTGCGCACTCTACCCATGACCCCTCCCCTTCCAAAACTGCACACTCTACCCATGACCCCTTCCCAAACTACGCACTTTACCCATGACCCCTCCCCCTCACAAACTGCGTACTTTACCCATGACCCCTCCCCCTCACAAACTGCGCACTCTACCCGTGACCCCTCCCAAACTACGCACTCTACCCATGACCCCTCCCTCTCCCAAACTGCGCACTCTACCCATGACCCCTCCCAAACTGCGCACTCTACCCATGAGCCCTCCCAAACTGCGCACTCTACCCATGAGCCCTCCCCCTCACAAACTGCGCACTCTACCCATGACCCCTCCCCTTCCAAAACTGCACACTTTACCCATGACCCCTCCCCTTCCCAAACTACGCACTCTACCGATGACCCCTCCCCCTCCAAAACAGCACACGCTACCCATGACCCCTCCCAAATGGCGCATTCTACCCATGAGCCCTCCCAAACTGCGCACTCTACCCATGACTCCTCCCCCTCCCAAACTGCACACTCTACCCATGACCCCTCCCAAATGGCGCACTCTACCTATGACCCCTCCCCCTCCCAAACTGCGCACTCTACCTATGACCCCTCCCCCTCCCAAATGGCGCACTCTACCTATGACCCCTCCCCCTCCCAAACTGCGCACTCTACCTATGACCCCTCCCCCTCCCAAATGGCGCACTCTACCTATGACCCCTCCCCCTCCCAAACTGCGCACTCTACCCATGACCCCTCCCCTTCCCAAACTGCGCACTCTACCCATGACCCCTCCCCCTCCCAAACTGCGCACTCTACCCATGACCCCTCCCAAACTGCGCACTCTACCCATGACCCCTCCCCTTCCCAAACTGCGCACTCTACCCATGACCCCTCCCCCTCCCAAACTGCGCACTCTACCCATGACCCCTCCCCCTCCCAAACTGCGCACTCTACCCATGACCCCTCCCCCTCCCAAACAGCGCACTCTACCCATGACCCCTCCCCCTCCCAAACTGCGCACTCTACCATGACCCCTCCCCCTCCCAAACTGCGCACTCTACCCATGACCCCTCCCCCTCCCAAACTGCGCACTCTACCCATGACCCCTCCCCCTCCCAAACTGCGCACTCTACCCATGACCCCTCCCCCTCCCAAACTGCGCACTCTACCCATGACCCCTCCCCTTCCCAAACTGCGCACTCTACCCATGACCCCTCCCCCTCCCAAACTGCGCACTCTACCCATGACCCCTCCCCTTCCCAAACTGCGCACTCTACCCATGACCCCTCCCCTTCCCAAACTGCGCACTCTACCCATGACCCCTCCCCTTCCCAAACTGCGCACTCTACCCATGACCCCTCCCCTTCCCAAACTGCGCACTCTACCCATGACCCCTCCCCTTCCCAAACTGCGCACTCTACCCATGACCCCTCCCCCTCCCAAACAGCGCACTCTACCCATGACCCCTCCCCCTCACAAACTGCGCACTCTACCCATGACCCCTCCCCCTCCCAAACAGCGCACTCTACCCATGACCCCTCCCCCTCACAAACTGCGCACTCTACCCATGACCCCTCCCCTTCCCAAAATGCGCACTTTACCCATGACCACTCCCCCTCACAAACTGTGCACTTTACCTATGACCCCTCCCCCTCACAAACTGCGCACTTTACCCATGACCCCTCCCCCTCACAAACTGCGCACTCTACCCATGACCCCTCCCCCTCACAAACTGCGCACTCTACCCATGACCCCTCCCAAACTGCGCACTCTACCCATGACCCCTCCCCTTCCCAAACTGCGCACTCTACCCATGACCCCTCCCCCTCCCAAACTGCGCACTCTACCCATGACCCCTCCCCCTCCCAAACTGCGCACTCTACCCATGACCCCTCCCCCTCCCAAACAGCGCACTCTACCCATGACCCCTCCCCCTCCCAAACTGCGCACTCTACCCATGACCCCTCCCCCTCCCAAACTGCGCACTCTACCCATGACCCCTCCCCTTCCCAAACTGCGCACTCTACCCATGACCCCTCCCCCTCCCAAACTGCGCACTCTACCCATGACCCCTCCCCTTCCCAAACTGCGCACTCTACCCATGACCCCTCCCCTTCCCAAACTGCGCACTCTACCCATGACCCCTCCCCTTCCCAAACTGCGCACTCTACCCATGACCCCTCCCCTTCCCAAACTGCGCACTCTACCCATGACCCCTCCCCCTCCCAAACAGCGCACTCTACCCATGACCCCTCCCCCTCACAAACTGCGCACTCTACCCATGACCCCTCCCCCTCCCAAACAGCGCACTCTACCCATGACCCCTCCCCCTCACAAACTGCGCACTCTACCCATGACCCCTCCCCTTCCCAAAATGCGCACTTTACCCATGACCACTCCCCCTCACAAACTGTGCACTTTACCTATGACCCCTCCCCCTCACAAACTGCGCACTTTACCCATGACCCCTCCCCCTCACAAACTGCGCACTCTACCCATGACCCCTCCCCCTCACAAACTGCGCACTCTACCCATGACCCCTCCCAAACTGCGCACTCTACCCATGAGCCCTCCCCCTCACAAACTGTGCACTCTACCCATGACCCCTCCCCCTCCCAAACTGCGCACTCTACCCATGACCCCTCCCCCTCGCAAACTGCACACTCTACCCATGAGCCCTCCCCCTCCCAAACTGCGCACTCTACCCATGACCCCTCCCAAACTGCGCACTCTACCCATGACCCCTCCCCTTCCCAAACTGCGCACTTTACCCATGACCCCTCCCCCTCACAAACTGTGCACTCTACCCATGACCCCTCCCCCTCGCAAACTGCACACTCTACCCATGAGCCCTCCCCCTCCCAAACTGCGCACTCTACCCATGACCCCTCCCAAACAGCGCACTCTACCCATGACCCCTCCCAAACTGCACACTCTACCCATGACCCCTCCCCTTCCCAAACTGTGCACTCTACCCATGACCCCTCCCCCTCCATAACTGCGCACTCTACCCATGACCCCTCCCTCTCCCAAACTGCACACTCTACCCATGACCCCTCCCTCTCCCAAACTGCACACTCTACCCATGACCCCTCCCTCTCCCAAACTGCACACTCTACCCATGACCCCTCCCTCTCCCAAACTGCACACTCTACCCATGACCCCTCCCTCTCCCAAACTGCACACTCTACCCATGACCCCTCCCTCTCCCAAACTGCGCACTCTACCCATGACCCCTCCCCTTCCAAAACTGCACACTCTACCCATGACCCCTTCCCAAACTACGCACTTTACCCATGACCCCTCCCCCTCACAAACTGCGCACTCTACCCGTGACCCCTCCCAAACTACGCACTCTACCCATGACCCCTCCCTCTCCCAAACTGCGCACTCTACCCATGACCCCTCCCAAACTGCGCACTCTACCCATGAGCCCTCCCAAACTGCGCACTCTACCCATGAGCCCTCCCCCTCACAAACTGCGCACTCTACCCATGACCCCTCCCCTTCCAAAACTGCACACTTTACCCATGACCCCTCCCCTTCCCAAACTACGCACTCTACCGATGACCCCTCCCCCTCCAAAACAGCACACGCTACCCATGACCCCTCCCAAATGGCGCACTCTACCTATGAGCCCTCCCAAACTGCGCACTCTACCCATGACTCCTCCCCCTCCCAAACTGCACACTCTACCCATGACCCCTCCCAAATGGCGCACTCTACCTATGACCCCTCCCCTCCCAAACTGCGCACTCTACCCATGACCCCTCCCCCTCCCAAACTGCACACTCTACCCTTGACCCCTCCCCCTCCCAAACTGCACACTCTACCTATGACCCCTCCCCCTCCCAAACTGCACACTCTACCCATGACCCCTCCCCTTCCCAAACTGCGCACTCTACCCATGACCCCTCCCCCTCCAAAACAGCACACTCTACCCATGACCCCTCCCCCTCCCAAACTGCGCACTCTACCCATGACCCCTCCCAAACTGCGCACTCTACCCATGACTCCTCCCCCTCCCAAACTGCACACTCTAGCCATGACCCCTCCCAAATGGCGCACTCTACCTATGACCCCTCCCCCTCCCAAACTGCGCACTCTACCCATGACCCCTCCCCCTCCCAAACTGCGCACTCTACCCATGACCCCTCCCCTTCCCAAACTGCGCACTCTACCCATGACCCCTCCTCCCAAACTGCGCACTCTACCCATGACCCCTCCTCCCAAACTGCACACTCTACCCATGACCCCTCCCAATTGGCGCACTCTATCTATGACCCCTCCCCCTCCCAAACTGCACACTCTACCCTTGACCCCTCCCCCTCCCAAACTGCACACTCTACCCTTGACCTCTCCCCCTCCCAAACTGCACACTCTACCCTTGACCCCTCCCCCTCCCAAACTGCACACTCTACCCTTGACCCCTCCCCCTCCCAAACTGCGCACTCTACCCTTGACCCCTCCCCCTCCCAAACTACACACACTACCCTTGACTCCTCCCCCTCCCAAACTGCGCACTCTACCCATGACCCCTCCCCCTCCCAAACTGCGCACTCTGCCATCTCTGACCCTTTACATGTATACAGTTCACCCAGCATCGGATGCCAGTAGAGGTGGGATTCCAAATCATGCAGTGTGTAGATCTCTCTCACGTCCCCTGGGGTCCATGATATATTTTGGGTCTGACATGGGGTGATGCTCACCCCTCTCTCCCCCTCATAGCACTTTGATTTCCCTCTGCCCGGCCACCTGAGACTCTTCCAGATGCTGGTGGTCCCGGGAGAGCTGTACCCCCTGGTGTGTATTGGGGTCAGTAAGAGCACTGCGGGGGCCGGGGTCCGACTCCAGACCATCAACCTGAACTCCCTCACCTCCTGGTTCACCGACTATGCGGCAGGTGAGAGACAGAGGTGTGTTACACCCTGTTGGTAATGTAATGTGTGTGTGTCACTGTGCGTGCATCATTGTGTGTGTCTCTGTGTGCATTATTGTGTGTGTCTCTGTGTGTCGCTGTGTGCGTTATTGTGTGTGTGTCACTGTGTGCGTTATTGAGTGTGTCATTGTGTGCGTTATTGTGTGTGTCTCTGTGTGTCGCTGTGTGCGTTATTGTGTGTGTGTCACTGTGCGTACGTTATTGTGTGTGTTATTGTGTGTGTCACTTTGTGCGTTATGGTGTGTGTATATATGTCACTGTGTGCATTATTGTGTGTGCATTATTGTGTGTGTCACTGTGCGTTACTGTGTGTGGACTGTGTGCGTTACTGTGTGTGTGTGTCACTGTGTGTGCGTTATTGTGTGTCACTGTGTGTGCGTTATTGTGTGTGTCACTGTGTGTGCGTTATTGTATGTGTGCGTAACTATGTGTGTTTCACTCTGTGTGTATAATTGTGTGTGTGTGCGTTACGGTGTGTCACTGTGTGTGCGTTATTGTGTGTGTTACTGTGTTTGTCACTGTGCGTGCGTTATTGTGTGTGTTATTGTGTGTGTCACTGTGCGTTATTGTGTGTCACTGTGTGTGCGTTATTTTGTGTGTGCATTACGGTGTGTGTCACTGTGTGTGTGTCACTGTATTTGTGTCCCTGTGTGCATTATTGTGTGTGTCACTGTGTGTGCGTTACTATGTTTGCGTTTCTGTGTGTGTGTCACTGTATGTGTGTCACTGTGCGTTATTGTGTGTCATTGTGTGTATGTTACTGTGTGTGTCACTGTATGTCTGTCACTGTGTGCGTTATTGTGTGTTTGTCACTGTGCGTGTGCGTTACTGTGTGTGTCACTGTGTGTGAGTTACTATGTGTGTCACTGTGTGTGTGTCACTGTGTGTGTGTCACTGTGTGTGCGTCACTGTGTGTGTCATTGTATGTGTCACTGTATGTGTGTCACTGTGTGCGTTATTGTGTGTGCTTGACTGTGTGTGCGTCATTGTGTGTGTCACTGTGTGCGTGTCACTGTGTGTGTGTGTGTCACTGTGTGTGTGTCACTGTGTGTGTGTCACTGTGTGTGTGCGTGTCACTGTGTGTGTTACTGTATGTGTGTCACTGTGTGTTTAACTGTATGTGTGTCATTGTGTGTGTGTTACTGTATGTGTGTCACTGTGTGTGTGTGTCACTGTGTGTGTTACTGTATGTGTGTCACTGTGTGTGTGTGTCACTGTGAGTGTTACTGTATGTGTGTCACTGTGTGTGTGTGTTACTGTGTGTTTAACTGTATGTGTGTCACTGTGTGTGTGTGTCACTGTGTGTTTAACTGTATGTGTGTCATTGTGTGTGTGTCATTGTGTGTGTGTCATTGTGTGTGTCACTGTGTGTGTGTCACTGTGTGTGTTACTGTATGTGTGTCACTGTGTGTGTGTGTCACTGTGTGTTTAACTGTATGTGTGTCACTGTGTGTTTAACTGTATGTGTGTCACTGTGTGTGTGTGTCACTGTGTGTTTAACTGTATGTGTGTAATTGTGTGTGTGTCATTGTGTGTGTGTCACTGTGCGTGTGTCACTGTATGTGTGTCACTGTGTGTGTGTGTTACTGTATGTGTGTCACTGTGTGTGTGTGTCACTGTGTGTGTTACTGTATGTGTGTCACTGTGTGTGTGTGTCACTGTGTGTCTCTTGTTCTCAGACAGCTCATGGTTGGGTCCAGTGCAAGTGTTACAGTTGAGCAGTGACAGTCTCCTGGTTCTGACAAACAGTAAGAGTCAAATATATCTGTGTAACAAAAACTATCTGTTTCTAGTAACCCTGGCTGCACTCCATGCTCCTCAGCCTCCCTCCCTGCTCCCTGACCTCACTCCATGCTCCTTGACCTCAATCCATGCTTCTCAGCCTTTCTCCCTATCTACTCCTCGGCCTCCCTCCCTGTTCCCTGACCTCTCTCCATGCTCCTCGGCCCCCCTCTATGATCATCATCCTCCCTCGTTGCTTATTAGCTTCTCTTCCCGCTCCTTGGCCATGATTACTGCTCCTCAACCTCCCTCCCCATTCATCCTACCTGCTTCTGATCCTCCCTCTCTGCTCCTAATCCTCGCCTTCTGCTCCTAATCCTCCCCTTCTGCTCCTAATCCCCCCCTCTGCTCCTCAGCATCCCTCCCTCTCTGCTCCTCAGCATCCTTCCCTCTCTGCTCCTCAGCATCCTTCCCTCTCTGCTCCTCAGCATCCCTCACTCTCTGGTCCTCAGCATCCCTCACTCTCTGGTCCTCAGCATCCCTCCCTCTCTGCTCCTCAGCATCCCTCACTCTCTGCTCCTCAGCATCCCTCCCCCTCTGATCCTCAGCATCCTTCCCTCTCTGCTCCTCATCATCCTTCCCCCTCTACTCCTCAGCATCCCTCCTTCTCTGATCCTCAGAATCCTTCCCTCTCTGCTCCTCAGCATCCTTCCCTCTCTGCTCCTCAGCATCTCTCACTCTCTGCTCCTCAGCATCCCTCCCTCTCGCTCCTCAGCATCCCTCCCTCTCGCTCCTCAGCATCCCTCCCTCTCTGCTCCTCAGCATCCCTCCCTCTCTGCTCCTCAGCATCCTTCCCTCTCTGCTCCTCAGCATCCCTCCCCCTTTGATCCTCAGCATCCCTCCCCCTCTGATCCTCAGCATCCCTCCCCCTCTGATCCTCAGTATCCCTCCCCCTCTGATCCTCAGCATCCCTCCCTCTCTGCTCCTCAGCATCCCTCCCTCTCTTCTCCTCAGCATCCCTCCCCCTCTGCTCCTCAGCATCCCTCACTCTCTGATCCTCAGCATCCCTCCCCCTCTGCTCCTCAGCATCCCTCACTCTCTTCTCCTCAGCATCCCTCACTCTCTTCTCCTCAGCATCCCTCCCCCTCTGCTCCTCAGCATCCCTCCCCCTCTGCTCCTCAGCATCCCTCACTCTCTTCTCCTCAGCATCCCTCCCCCTCTGCTCCTCAGCATCCCTCCCCCTCTGCTCCTCAGCATCCCTCCCTCTCTGCTCCTCAGCATCCCTCCCCCTCTGCTCCTCAGCATCCCTCCCCCTCTGCTCCTCAGCATCCCTCCCTCTCTGCTCCTCAGCATCCCTCCCCCTCTGCTCCTCAGCGTCCCTCCCCTTCTGCTCCTCAGCATCCTTCCCTCTCTGCTCCTCAGCATCCCTCCCTCTCGCTCCTCAGCATCCCTCGCTCTCTGCTCCTCAGCATCCCTCCCTCTCTGCTCCTCAGCATCCCTCCCTCTCTGCTCCTCAGCATCCTTCCCTCTCTGCTCCTAAGCATCCCTCCCCCGTTGATCCTCAGCATCCCTCCCCCTCTGATCCTCAGCATCCCTCCCTCTCTGATCCTCAGTATCCCTCCCCCTCTGATCCTCAGCATCCCTCCCTCTCTGCTCCTCAGCATCCCTCCCTCTCTTCTCCTCAGCATCCCTCCCCCTCTGCTCCTCAGCATCCCTCACTATCTTCTCCTCAGCATCCCTCCCCCTCTGCTCCTCAGCATCCCTCCCCCTCTGCTCCTCAGCATCCTTCCCTCTCTGCTCCTCAGCATCCCTCCCCCTCTGCTCCTCAGCATCCCTCCCCCTCTGATCCTCAGCATCCCTCCCTCTCTTCTCCTCAGCATCCCTCCCTCTCTTCTCCTCAGCGTCCCTCCCCTTCTGCTCCTCAGCATCCTTCCCTCTCTGCTCCTCAGCATCCCTCCCCCTCTGATCCTCAGCATCCCTCCCCCTCTGATCCTCAGCATCCCTCCCCCTCTGATCCTCAGCATCCCTCCCCCTCTGCTCCTCAGCATCCCTCACTCTCTTCTCCTCAGCATCCCTCACTCTCTTCTCCTCAGCATCCCTCCCCCTCTGCTCCTCAGCATCCCTCCCCCTCTGCTCCTCAGCATCCCTCACTCTCTTCTCCTCAGCATCCCTCCCTCTCTTCTCCTCAGCGTCCCTCCCCTTCTGCTCCTCAGCATCCTTCCCTCTCTGCTCCTCAGCATCCCTCCCCCTCTGATCCTCAGCATCCCTCCCCCTCTGATCCTCAGCATCCCTCCCCCTCTGATCCTCAGCATCCCTCCCCCTCTGCTCCTCAGCATCCCTCACTCTCTTCTCCTCAGCATCCCTCACTCTCTTCTCCTCAGCATCCCTCCCCCTCTGCTCCTCAGCATCCCTCCCCCTCTGCTCCTCAGCATCCCTCCCCCTCTGCTCCTCAGCATCCCTCACTCTCTTCTCCTCAGCATCCCTCCCCCTCTGCTCCTCAGCATCCCTCCCCCTCTGCTCCTCAGCATCCCTCCCCCTCTGATCCTCAGCATCCTTCATCTCCCTGTGTGTAGAGTCCGTTGTTTCCTCCTCTTTATTCCTTATATTTTGTTGGTGATTTTGCAGACACACTAAACTTCGTGGATCTCCACGGGGATCCCCTCCAGTCTTCACATGTGCCTGAAGTATGTTTCCCCTTTGCGGTGGAGTCAGTAGGTAAGGGGCAGGTTTTTTGTATGACATCTGAGCCGAGTGTCCATGGAGATATTAGAGTGGGTTCTGGTCAGGAGTCATGTCTGTAGGTAAGGGGGTTATTACAGTGGGTTCTGGTCAGGAGTCATGTCTGTAGGTAAGGGGGTATTACAGTGGGTTCTGGTCATTAGACATGTCTGTAGGGAAGGGGGTATTACAGTGGGTTCTGGTCATTAGACATGTCTGTGGGTAAGGGGGTATTACAGTGGGTTCTGGTCAGGAGTTATGTCTGTGGGTAAGGGGGTATTACAGTGGGTTCTGGTCAGGAGTCATGTCTGTAGGTAAGGGGGTATTACAGTGGGTTCTGGTCATTAGACATATCTGTAGGTAAGGGGGTATTACAGTGGGTTCTGGTCATTAGTCATGTCTGTAGGTAATGGGGTATTACAGTGGGTTCTGGTCAGGAGTCATGTCTGTAGGTAAGGGGGTATTACAGTGGGTTCTGGTCATTAGACATGTCTGTAGGTAAGGGGGTATTACAGTGGGTTCTGGTCATTAGACATGTCTGTAGGTAAGGGGGTATTACAGTGGGTTCTGGTCATTAGTCATGTCTGTAGGTAAGGGGGTATTACAGTGGGTTCTGGTCAGGAGTCATGTCTGTAGGTAAGGGGGTATTACAGTGGGTTCTGGTCATTAGACATGTCTGTAGGTAAGGGGGTATTACAGTGGGTTCTGGTCATTAGACATGTCTGTAGGTAAGGGGGTATTACAGTGGGTTCTGGTCAGGAGTCATGTCTGTAGGTAATGGGGTATTACAGTGGGTTCTGGTCATTAGACATGTCTGTAGGTAAGGGGGTATTACAGTGGGTTCTGGTCATTAGACATGTCTGTAGGTAAGGGGGTATTACAGTGGGTTCTGGTCATTAGACATGTCTGTAGGTAAGGGGGTATTACAGTGGGTTCTGGTCATTAGACATGTCTGTAGGTAAGGGGGTATTACAGTGGGTTCTGGTCATTAGACATGTCTGTAGGTAAGGGGGTATTACAGTGGGTTCTGGTCAGGAGTCATGTCTGTAGGTAATGGGGTATTACAGTGGGTTCTGGTCATTAGACATGTCTGTAGGTAAGGGGGTATTACAGTGGGTTCTGGTCATTAGACATGTCTGTAGGTAAGGGGGTATTACAGTGGGTTCTGGCCAGGAGTCATGTCTGTAGGTAAGGGGGTATTACAGTGGGTTCTGGTCAGGAGTCATGTCTGTAGGTAAGGGGGTATTACAGTGGGTTCTGGTCATTAGACATGTCTGTGGGTAAGGGGGTATTACTGTGGGTTCTGGTCATTAGACATGTCTGTAGGTAAGGGGGTATTACAGTGGGTTCTGGTCATTAGACATGTCTGTAGGTAAGGGGGTATTACAGTGGGTTCTGGTCATTAGACATGTCTGTAGGTAAGGGGGTATTACAGTGGGTTCTGGTCATTAGACATGTCTGTAGGTAAGGGGGTATTACAGTGGGTTCTGGTCATTAGACATGTCTGTGGGTAAGGGGGTATTACAGTGGGTTCTGGTCAGGAGTCATGTCTGTAGGTAAGGGGGTATTACAGTGGGTTCTGGTCATTAGACATGTCTGTAGGTAAGGGGGTATTACAGTGGGTTCTGGTCATTAGACATGTCTGTAGGTAAGGGGGTATTACAGTGGGTTCTGGTCATTAGACATTTCTGTAGGTAAGGGGGTATTACAGTGGGTTCTGGTCATTAGACATGTCTGTAGGTAAGGGGGTATTACAGTGGGTTCTGGTCATTAGACATGTCTGTGGGTAAGGGGGTATTACAGTGGGTTCTGGTCACTAGACATGTCTGTGGGTAAGGGGGTATTACAGTGGGTTCTGGTCATTAGACATGTCTGTAGGTAAGGGGGTATTACAGTGGGTTCTGGTCATTAGACATGTCTGTAGGTAAGGGGGTATTACAGTGGGTTCTGGTCATTAGACATGTCTGTAGGTAAGGGGGTATTACAGTGGGTTCAGGTCATTAGACATGTCTGTAGGTAAGGGGGTATTACAGTGGGTTCTGGTCATTAGACATGTCTGTAGGTAAGGGGGTATTACAGTGGGTTCTGGTCATTAGACATGTCTGTAGGTAAGGGGGTATTACAGTGGGTTCTGGTCATTAGACATGTCTGTAGGTAAGGGGGTATTACAGTGGGTTCTGGTCATTAGACATGTCTGTAGGTAAGGGGGTATTACAGTGGGTTCTGGTCATTAGACATGTCTGTAGGTAAGGGGGTATTACAGTGGGTTCTGGTCATTAGTCATGTCTGTGGGTAAGGGGGTATTACAGTGGGTTCTGGTCAGGAGTCATGTCTGTAGGTAAGGGGGTATTACAGTGGGTTCTGGTCATTAGAAATGTCTGTAGGTAAGGGGGTATTACAGTGGGTACTGGTCATTAGTCATGTCTGTGGGTAAGGGGGTATTACAGTGGGTTCTGGTCAGGAGTCATGTCTGTAGGTAAGGGGGTATTACAGTGGGTTCTGGTCATTAGACATGTCTGTGGGTAAGGGGGTATTACAGTGGGTTCTGGTCATTAGACATGTCTGTAGGTAAGGGGGTATTACAGTGGGTTCTGGTCATTAGACATGTCTGTAGGTAAGGGGGTATTACAGTGGGTTCTGGTCATTAGACATGTCTGTAGGTAAGGGGGTATTACAGTGGGTTCTGGTCATTAGTCATGTCTGTAGGTAAGGGGGTATTACAGTGGGTTCTGGTCATTAGACATGTCTGTAGGTAAGGGGGTATTACAGTGGGTTCTGGTCATTAGACATGTCTGTAGGTAAGGGGGTATTACAGTGGGTTCTGGTCATTAGACATGTCTGTGGGTAAGGGGGTATTACAGTGGGTTCTGGTCAGGAGTCATGTCTGTAGGTAAGGGGGTATTACAGTGGGTTCTGGTCAGGAGTCATGTCTGTAGGTAAGGGGGTATTACAGTGGGTTCTGGTCATTAGTCATGTCTGTAGGTAAGGGGGTATTACAGTGGGTTCTGGTCATTAGACATGTCTGTAGGTAAGGGGGTATTACAGTGGGTTCTGGTCATTAGACATGTCTGTGGATAAGGGGGTATTACAGTGGGTTCTGGTCATTAGACATGTCTGTAGGTAAGGGGGTATTACAGTGGGTTCTGGTCATTAGACATGTCTGTAGGTAAGGGGGTATTACAGTGGGTTCTGGTCATTAGACATGTCTGTAGGTAAGGGGGTATTACAGTGGGTTCTGGTCATTAGACATGTCTGTAGGTAAGGGGGTATTACAGTGGGTTCTGGTCATTAGACATGTCTGTAGGTAAGGGGGTATTACAGTGGGTTCTGGTCATTAGACATGTCTGTGGGTAAGGGGGTATTACAGTGGGTTCTGGTCATTAGACATGTCTGTAGGTAAGGGGGTATTACAGTGGGTTCTGGTCATTAGACATGTCTGTAGGTAAGGGGGTATTACAGTGGGTTCTGGTCAGGAGACATGTCTGTAGGTAAGGGGGTATTACAGTGGGTTCTGGTCATTAGACATGTCTGTGGATAAGGGGGTATTACAGTGGGTTCTGGCCATTAGACATGTCTGTAGGTAAGGGGGTATTACAGTGGGTTCTGGTCATTAGACATGTCTGTAGGTAAGGGGGTATTACAGTGGGTTCTGGTCATTAGACATGTCTGTAGGTAAGGGGGTATTAAACTGGGTTCTGGTCATTAGACATGTCTGTGGGTAAGGGGGTATTACAGTGGGTTCTGGTCATTAGACATGTCTGTAGGTAAGGGGGTATTACAGTGGGTTCTGGTCATTAGACATGTCTGTAGGTAAGGGGGTATTACAGTGGGTTCTGGTCATTAGACATGTCTGTAGGTAAGGGGGTATTACAGTGGGTTCTGGTCAGGAGACATGTCTGTAGGTAAGGGGGTATTACAGTGGGTTCTGGTCATTAGACATGTCTGTGAATAAGGGGGTATTACAGTGGGTTCTGGTCATTAGACATGTCTGTAGGTAAGGGGGTATTACAGTGGGTTCTGGTCAGGAGACATGTCTGTAGGTAAGGGGGTATTACAGTGGGTTCTGGTCATTAGACATGTCTGTAGGTAAGGGGGTATTACAGTGGGTTCTGGTCATTAGACATGTCTGTGGATAAGGGGGTATTACAGTCGGTTCTGGTCAGGAGACATGTCTGTAGGTAAGGGGGTATTACATTGGGTTCTGGTCATTAGACATGTCTGTGGATAAGGGGGTATTACAGTGGGTTCTGGTCATTAGACATGTCTGTAGGTAAGGGGTATTACAGTGGGTTCTGGTCATTAGACATGGCTGTAGGTAAGGGGGTATTACAGTGGGTTCTGGTCATTAGACATGTCTGTAGGTAAGGGGTATTACAGTGGGTTCTGGTCATTAGACATGTCTGTAGGTAAGGGGGTATTACAGTGGGTTCTGGTCATTAGACATGTCTGTAGGTAAGGGGGTATTACAGTGGGTTCTGGTCATTAGACATGTCTGTAGGTAAGGGGGTATTACATTGGGTTCTGGTCATTAGACATGTCTGTGGATAAGGGGGTATTACAGTGGGTTCTGGTCATTAGACATGTCTGTAGGTAAGGGGTATTACAGTGGGTTCTGGTCATTAGACATGGCTGTAGGTAAGGGGGTATTACAGTGGGTTCTGGTCATTAGACATGTCTGTAGGTAAGGGGTATTACAGTGGGTTCTGGTCATTAGACATGTCTGTAGGTAAGGGGGTATTACAGTGGGTTCTGGTCATTAGACATGTCTGTAGGTAAGGGGGTATTACAGTGGGTTCTGGTCATTAGACATGTCTGTAGGTAAGGGGGTATTACAGTGGGTTCTGGTCAGGAGTCATGTCTGTAGGTAAGGGGGTATTACAGTGGGTTCTGGTCATTAGACATGTCTGTAGGTAAGGGGGTATTAGAGTGGGTTCTGGTCAGGAGACATGTCTGTAGGTAAGGGGGTATTACAGTGGGTTCTGGTCATTAGACATGTCTGTAGGTAAGGGGGTATTACAGTGGGTTCTGGTCATTAGACATGTCTGTAGGTAAGGGGGTATTACTGTGGGTTCTGGTCATTAGACATGTCTGTAGGTAAGGGGGTATTACAGTGGGTTCTGGTCATTAGACATGTCTGTAGGTAAGGGGGTATTACAGTGAGTTCTGGTCATTAGACATGTCTGTAGGTAAGGGGGTATTACAGTGGGTTCTGGTCATTAGACATGTCTGTAGGTAAGGGGGTATTACAGTGGGTTCTGGTCATTAGACATGTCTGTAGGTAAGGGGGTATTACAGTGGGTTCTGGTCATTAGACATGTCTGTAGGTAAGGGGGTATTACAGTGGGTTCTGGTCATTAGACATGTCTGTAGGTAAGGGGGTATTACAGTGGGTTCTGGTCATTAGACATGTCTGTAGGTAAGGGGGTATTACAGTGGGTTCTGGTCATTAGACATGTCTGTAGGTAAGGGGGTATTACAGTGGGTTTTAGGTCAGGGGTTTTGGGTGGCTTTCGGGGGTATTACAGTGGGTTCTGGTCAGGGGTTTTGGGTGGCTTTCGGGGGTATTACGGTGAAATGACTCACTGTTGCTCGTTTTATTTTTCAGCTATTTTTAGGGACAAAATTCTTGTTTTCAGAGACAAAGGGTTCCAGGAGCTGAATGTGATGTCTGCTGAGGTGAGCGACCTGTACACTGTATATTGCATAATCCCCCCCAGCAAGGATTGGGGCTTCTCTTCACCATGGAAAGTTCTGCAGTCTCCATGGAAACCAGTAGAATGTCCATCACAGTGATTACATTTGCCCCAGATATGACTTTTATAAGTAACTCCCATAGCTGAAAGTGTCTGACTAGTGCCCCAAATGTATCTTCCAAATATCAATGCATATTAATGTGCATTCAAAGTACTTTAATATGAATGTCTTACATTTCGCATTGCTTAAAATATAAAATACTCACAGCTAGAAGAAATTGTGAGATTACAGCCGTTTGCAAGAAACAAGGACTGCCCACACTAGCTGAGTAAATGTTATTACCTTATTTTATTTTTTTTGCTGCAGGAACCAATGAGAATATTGCCATTCAAATTAATGAAATATCCTGTTTCTTTAGTAATGTCATCAGACGTTGTGTTGCACTGTTAAGAGATCCTACTGTGTACAAGAGCAAGGTCACTCATAGGCCACTCGATAGACTCAATTTGAGGAGGACAGGAAGTGACTAAATGAATCAAAGCTTTATATCCTCAGTGTCTATATGATCAGTCCTGCTGCTGCACCTGCAGTAACCATGCAGAGTAATCACTGGGGAGGGCTTGAGTCAAATATTAAATATGTGATTTATACAGAATGCCTGCATCAAATCACACAGGGATAAACCCTGGGCACTATACAAGCAGTGATCTTCATACTACACCAACGTGAGTTTGAGGACCAGACTGTCCCTTTAATAACCAGGCAGAGTTCTGGGCAGGCAGCATAGTATTTCAGCAATACAGATAATGATAAATCTCCTCTCAGATCCTGACCGAATGCTCCGACCACTCCTTCCGCCTGCTGTCCTCAGACAGGTAAATATTGGGTTTTGTGCTTATCACTCTCTGTTTGATCGATGGCCGCGTTCCTGTGACTTTATCTTGGTCTATTCAGCAGGGTGATTGTTGTAGAAAGCTCGGCTCCTGTTCGCGGTAACACAAGGAATCTTTACGTCCAGGACTGAGGCTGCACTGGGATTACACAGGGGCTGAATAGTCCCAGGAGATGATTACAAGTCACCCATGGTCCCTGTCTGTGGCAGGAGACGGCAGAATGTGTAAAGTATTTCATGCACTTTTATTAAACACACTTTTTAATTTTAAACAAGCTCTGGACAGTCCCTGTCATACAAACCTCGAAATAACATTTTAATGTTTAAAGCACATTGCAAACTATCACTAGCTGAGAGCAGGGAGGAGAGGAGTCACTGATCTCTAGAGTGACAGTATAGTGAATGCAGCAGGGAGGAGAGGAGTCACTGATCTCTAGAGTGACAGTATAGTGAATGCAGCAGGGAGGAGAGGAATCACAGATCTCTAGAGTGACAGTATAGTGAATGCAGCAGGGAGGAGAGGACTCACTGATCTCTAGAGTGACAGTATAGTGAATGCAGCAGGGAGGAGAGGAGTCACTGATCTCTATAGTGACAGTATAGTGAATGCAGCAGGGAGGAGAGGACTCACTGATCTCTAGAGTGACAGTATAGTGAATGCAGCAGGGAGGAGAGGAGTCACAGATCTCTAGAGTGACAGTATAGTGAATGCAGCAGGGAGGAGAGGACTCACTGATCTCTATAGTGACAGTATAGTGAATGCAGCAGGGAGGAGAGGAGTCACAGATCTCTATAGTGACAGTATAGTGAATGCAGCAGGGAGGAGAGGAGTCACTGATCTCTATAGTGACAGTATAGTGAATGCAGCAGGGAGGAGAGGAGTCACAGATCTCTAGAGTCACAGTATAGTTAATGCAGCAGGGAGGAGAGGAATCACTGATCTCTAGAGTGACAGTATAGTTAATGCAGCAGGGAGGAGAGGAGTCGCTGATCTCTATAGTGACCGTATAGTTAATGCAGCAGGGAGGAGAGGAGTCGCTGATCTCTATAGTGACCGTATAGTGAATGCAGCAGGGAGGAGAGGAGTCGCTGATCTCTATAGTGACAGTATAGTGAATGCAGCAGGGAGGAGAGGAGTCACAGATCTCTATAGTGACAGTATAGTTAATGCAGCAGCGAAGATAGGAGTCACTAATCTCTAGAGTGACAGTATAGTGAATGCAGCAGGGAGGAGAGGAGTCACAGATCTCTAGAGTGACAGTATAGTGAATGCAGCAGGGAGGAGAGGAGTCACAGATCTCTAGAGTGACAGTATAGTGAATGCAGCAGGGAGGAGAGGAGTCACAGATCTCTAGAGTGACAGTATAGTGAATGCAGCAGGGAGGAGAGGAGTCACAGATCTCTAGAGTGACAGTATAGTTAATGCAGCAGGGAGGAGAGGACTCACTGATCTCTAGAGTGACAGTATAGTGAATGCAGCAGGGAGGAGAGGAATCACAGATCTCTAGAGTGACAGTATAGTTAATGCAGCAGGGAGGAGGGGAATCACTGATCTCTAGAGTGACAGTATAGTGAATGCAGCAGGGAGGAGAGGAATCACTATTCTGTAGAGTGACAGTATAGTGAATGCAGCAGGGAGGAGAGGAGTCCCTGATCTCTAGAGTGACCGTATAGTGAATGCAGCAGGGAGGAGAGGAGTCGCTGATCTCTAGAGTCACAGTATAGTGAATGCATGAGGGAGGAGAGGAGTCACTGATCTCTATAGTGACCGTATAGTGAATTAAGCAGCGAGGAGAGGAGTCACTGATCTCTAGAGTGACAGTATAGTGAATGCAGCAGGGAGGAGAGGAGTCCCTGATCTCTAGAGTGACAGTATAGTGAATGCAGCAGGGAGGAGAGGAGTCACAGATCTCTAGAGTGACAGTATAGTGAATGCAGCAGGGAGGAGAGGAATCACTATTCTGTAGAGTGACCGTATAGTGAATGCAGCAGGGAGGAGAGGACTCACTGATCTCTAGAGTGACAGTATAGTGAATGCAG
This sequence comes from Pelodytes ibericus, assembly GCA_036172795.1. NCBI lineage: Eukaryota > Metazoa > Chordata > Amphibia > Anura > Pelodytidae > Pelodytes > Pelodytes ibericus. The sequence goes on along the minus strand of CM069861.1, from coordinate 2,791,682 downwards.
CAGGGAGGAGAGGAGTCCCTGATCTCTATAGTGACAGTATAGTGAATGCAGCAGGGAGGAGAGGAGTCCCTGATCTCTATAGTGACAGTATAGTGAATGCAGCAGGGAGGAGAGGAGTCACTGATCTCTATAGTGACAGTATAGTGAATGCAGCAGGGAGGAGAGGAATCACTATTCTGTAGAGTGACCGTATAGTGAATGCAGCAGGGAGGAGAGGACTCACTGATCTCTATAGTGACAGTATAGTGAATGCAGCAGGGAGGAGAGGAATCACTGATCTCTAGAGTGACAGTATAGTGAATGCAGCAGGGAGGAGAGGAATCACTATTCGGTAGAGTGACCGTATAGTGAATGCAGCAGGGAGGAGAGGACTCACTGATCTCTAGAGTGACAGTATAGTGAATGCAGCAGGGAGGAGAGGAGTCCCTGATCTCTATAGTGACAGTATAGTGAATGCAGCAGGGAGGAGAGGACTCACTGATCTCTATAGTGACAGTATAGTGAATGCAGCAGGGAGAAGAGGACTCACTGATCTCTAGAGTGACAGTATAGTGAATGCAGCAGGGAGGAGAGGAGTCCCTAATCTCTATAGTGACAGTATAGTGAATGCAGCAGGGAGGAGAGGAGTCCCTGATCTCTATAGTGACAGTATAGTGAATGCAGCAGGGAGGAGAGGAGTCACTGATCTCTATAGTGACAGTATAGTGAATGCAGCAGGGAGGAGAGGAATCACTATTCTGTAGAGTGACCGTATAGTGAATGCAGCAGGGAGGAGAGGACTCACTGATCTCTATAGTGACAGTATAGTGAATGCAGCAGGGAGGAGAGGACTCACTGATCTCTATAGTGACAGTATAGTCAATGCAGCAGGGAGGAGAGGAGTCACTGATCTCTAGAGTGACAGTATAGTGAATGCAGCAGGGAGGAGAGGAATCACTATTCTGTAGAGTGACCGTATAGTGAATGCAGCAGGGAGGAGAGGACTCACTGATCTCTAGAGTGACAGTATAGTGAATGCAGCAGGGAGGAGAGGAGTCCCTGATCTCTATAGTGACAGTATAGTGAATGCAGCAGGGAGGAGAGGAGTCCCTGATCTCTATAGTGACAGTATAGTGAATGCAGCAGGGAGGAGAGGAGTCACTGATCTCTATAGTGACAGTATAGTGAATGCAGCAGGGAGGAGAGGAATCACTATTCTGTAGAGTGACCGTATAGTGAATGCAGCAGGGAGGAGAGGACTCACTGATCTCTATAGTGACAGTATAGTGAATGCAGCAGGGAGGAGAGGAGTCCCTGATCTCTGTAGTGACAGTATAGTGAATGCAGCAGGGAGGAGAGGAATCACTGATCTCTAGAGTGACAGTATAGTGAATGCAGCAGGGAGGAGAGGAGTCCCTGATCTCTATAGTGACAGTATAGTGAATGCAGCAGGGAGGAGAGGAGTCCCTGATCTCTATAGTGACAGTATAGTGAATGCAGCAGGGAGGAGAGGAGTCACAGATCTCTAGAGTGACAGTATAGTGAATGCAGCAGGGAGGAGAGGAGTCACAGATCTCTAGAGTCACAGTATAGTTAATGCAGCAGGGAGGAGAGGAATCACTATTCTGTAGAGTGACCGTATAGTGAATGCAGCAGGGAGGAGAGGAGTCCCTGATCTCTAGAGTGACAGTATAGTGAATGCAGCAGGGAGGAGAGGAATCACAGATCTCTAGAGTCACAGGATAGTGAATGCAGCAGGGAGGAGAGGAATCACTGATCTCTATAGTGACAGTATAGTGAATGCAGCAGGGAGGAGAGGAGTCACTGATCTCTATAGTGACAGTATAGTGAATGCAGCAGGGAGGAGAGGAGTCACTGATCTCTATAGTGACAGTATAGTGAATGCAGCAGGGAGGAGAGGAGTCCCTGATCTCTAGAGTGACAGTATAGTGAATGCAGCAGGGAGGAGAGGAGTCGCTGATCTCTATAGTGACAGTATAGTGAATGCAGCAGGGAGGAGAGGAGTCCCTGATCTCTAGAGTGACAGTATAGTGAATGCAGCAGGGAGGAGAGGAGTCCCTGATCTCTAGAGTGACAGTATAGTGAATGCAGCAGGGAGGAGAGGAATCACTGATCTCTAGAGTGACAGTATAGTGAATGCAGCAGGGAGGAGAGGAGTCACAGATCTCTATAGTGACAGTATAGTGAATGCAGCAGGGAGGAGAGGAGTCACTGATCTCTATAGTGACAGTATAGTGAATGCAGCAGGGAGGAGAGGAGTCACTGATCTCTATAGTGACAGTATAGTGAATGCAGCAGGGAGGAGAGGAATCACTATTCTGTAGAGTGACCGTATAGTGAATGCAGCAGGGAGGAGAGGACTCACTGATCTCTATAGTGACAGTATAGTGAATGCAGCAGGGAGGAGAGGAGTCCCTGATCTCTAGAGTGACAGTATAGTGAATGCAGCAGGGAGGAGAGGAGTCCCTGATCTCTATAGTGACAGTATAGTGAATGCAGCAGGGAGGAGAGGAATCACTGATCTCTAGAGTGACAGTATAGTTAATGCAGCAGGGAGGAGAGGAGTCGCTGATCTCTATAGTGACCGTATAGTGAATGCAGCAGGGAGGAGAGGAGTTACAGATCTCTAGAGTGACAGTATAGTGAATGCAGCAGGGAGGAGAGGAGTCACAGATCTCTAGAGTGACAGTATAGTGAATGCAGCAGGGAGGAGAGGACTCACTGATCTCTAGAGTGACAGTATAGTGAATGCAGCAGGGAGGAGAGGAGTCGCTGATCTCTATAGTGACAGTATAGTGAATGCAGCAGGGAGGAGAGGAGTCCCTGATCTCTAGAGTGACAGTATAGTGAATGCAGCAGGGAGGAGAGGAATCACTGATCTCTAGAGTGACAGTATAGTGAATGCAGCAGGGAGGAGAGGAGTCACAGATCTCTATAGTGACAGTATAGTGAATGCAGCAGGGAGGAGAGGAGTCTCTGATCTCTAGAGTGACAGTATAGTGAATGCAGCAGGGAGGAGAGGAGTCGCTGATCTCTATAGTGACAGTATAGTGAATGCAGCAGGGAGGAGAGGAGTCCCTGATCTCTAGAGTGACAGTATAGTGAATGCAGCAGGGAGGAGAGGAGTCCCTGATCTCTAGAGTGACAGTATAGTGAATGCAGCAGGGAGGAGAGGAATCACTGATCTCTAGAGTGACAGTATAGTTAATGCAGCAGGGAGGAGAGGAGTCGCTGATCTCTATAGTGACCCTATAGTGAATGCAGCAGGGAGGAGAGGAGTCACAGATCTCTAGAGTGACAGTATAGTGAATGCAGCAGGGAGGAGAGGAGTCCCTGATCTCTAGAGTGACAGTATAGTGAATGCAGCAGGGAGGAGAGGAATCACTGATCTCTAGAGTGACAGTATAGTTAATGCAGCAGGGAGGAGAGGAGTCGCTGATCTCTATAGTGACCCTATAGTGAATGCAGCAGGGAGGAGAGGAGTCACAGATCTCTAGAGTGACAGTATAGTGAATGCAGCAGGGAGGAGAGGAGTCACAGATCTCTAGAGTGACAGTATAGTGAATGCAGCAGGGAGGAGAGGAGTCACAGATCTCTAGAGTGACAGTATAGTGAATGCAGCAGGGAGGAGAGGAGTCCCTGATCTCTATAGTGACAGTATAGTGAATGCAGCAGGGAGGAGAGGAGTCCCTGATCTCTATAGTGACAGTATAGTGAATGCAGCAGGGAGGAGAGGAGTCCCTGATCTCTAGAGTGACAGTATAGTGAATGCAGCAGGGAGGAGAGGAGTCACAGATCTCTATAGTGACAGTATAGTGAATGCAGCAGGGAGGAGAGGAGTCGCTGATCTCTAGTGTGACAGTATAGTGAATGCAGCAGGGAGGAGAGGAGTCCCTGATCTCTAGAGTGACAGTATAGTGAATGCAGCAGGGAGGAGAGGAGTCACAGATCTCTAGAGTGACAGTATAGTGAATGCAGCAGGGATGAGAGGAGTCACTGATCTCTATAGTGACAGTATAGTGAATGCAGGAGGGAGGAGAGGAGTCCCTGATCTCTAGAGTGACAGTATAGTGAATGCAGCAGGGAGGAGAGGAGTCACTGATCTCTATAGTGACAGTATAGTGAATGCAGCAGGGAGGAGAGGAGTCACTGATCTCTAGAGTGACAGTATAGTGAATTCAGCAGGGAGGAGAGGAGTCACAGATCTCTAGAGTGACAGTATAGTGAATGCAGCAGGGAGGAGAGGAGTCACTGATCTCTAGAGTGACAGTATAGTGAATGCAGCAGGGAGGAGAGGAGTCACTGATCTCTATAGTGACAGTATAGTGAATGCAGCAGGGAGGAGAGGAGTCCCTGATCTCTAGAGTGACAGTATAGTGAATGCAGCAGGGAGGAGAGGAATCACTGATCTCTAGAGTGACAGTATAGTTAATGCAGCAGGGAGGAGAGGAGTCGCTGATCTCTATAGTGACCCTATAGTGAATGCAGCAGGGAGGAGAGGAGTCACAGATCTCTAGAGTGACAGTATAGTGAATGCAGCAGGGAGGAGAGGAGTCACAGATCTCTAGAGTGACAGTATAGTGAATGCAGCAGGGAGGAGAGGAGTCACAGATCTCTAGAGTGACAGTATAGTGAATGCAGCAGGGAGGAGAGGAGTCCCTGATCTCTATAGTGACAGTATAGTGAATGCAGCAGGGAGGAGAGGAGTCCCTGATCTCTATAGTGACAGTATAGTGAATGCAGCAGGGAGGAGAGGAGTCCCTGATCTCTAGAGTGACAGTATAGTGAATGCAGCAGGGAGGAGAGGAGTCACAGATCTCTATAGTGACAGTATAGTGAATGCAGCAGGGAGGAGAGGAGTCGCTGATCTCTAGTGTGACAGTATAGTGAATGCAGCAGGGAGGAGAGGAGTCCCTGATCTCTAGAGTGACAGTATAGTGAATGCAGCAGGGAGGAGAGGAGTCACAGATCTCTAGAGTGACAGTATAGTGAATGCAGCAGGGATGAGAGGAGTCACTGATCTCTATAGTGACAGTATAGTGAATGCAGGAGGGAGGAGAGGAGTCCCTGATCTCTAGAGTGACAGTATAGTGAATGCAGCAGGGAGGAGAGGAGTCACTGATCTCTATAGTGACAGTATAGTGAATGCAGCAGGGAGGAGAGGAGTCACTGATCTCTAGAGTGACAGTATAGTGAATTCAGCAGGGAGGAGAGGAGTCACAGATCTCTAGAGTGACAGTATAGTGAATGCAGCAGGGAGGAGAGGAGTCACTGATCTCTATAGTGACAGTATAGTGAATGCAGCAGGGAGGAGAGGAGTCACTGATCTCTAGAGTGACAGTATAGTGAATGCAGCAGGGAGGAGAGGAGTCACTGATCTCTATAGTGACAGTATAGTGAATGCAGCAGGGAGGAGAGGAGTCACAGATCTCTAAAGTGACAGTATAGTGAATGCAGCAGGGAGGAGAGGAGTCACAGATCTCTAGAGTGACAGTATAGTGAATGCAGCAGGGAGGAGAGGAGTCACTGATCTCATTTTAGCAAGTCATGAGATGTGTTTCACTCATACAGATGTCAGGACTATTACAGCATCATCAATAAATACTTTATTACAGACAAATAGAACAAAAATGCAGCAACAAGGAGTTTTCCCCCTCAAGGTGCAAAATCCCACCATACTGAGCCCCCCCTCTGCCCCAAAGTAAATCCCACATCTCATCTCCAGCAATGTTACCTTTCAGGAAGCAATCTAGACAGAGACAGACAAGAAAGAGAGATGCTCTGTACGTCACTGTACAGGAGAGATGCTTTGTACGTCACTGTACAGGAGAGATGCTCTGTACGTCACTGTACAGGAGAGATGCTCTGTACGTCACTGTACAGGAGAGATGCTCTGTACGTCACTGTACAGGAGAGATGCTCTGTACGTCACTGTACAGGAGAGATGCTCTGTACGTCACTGTACAGGAGAGATGCTCTGTACGTCACTGTACAGGAGAGATGCTCTGTACGTCACTGTACAGGAGAGATGCTCTGTACGTCACTGTACAGGAGAGATGCTCTGCAGCTTTCACATACTGCAATACCATCTGCAGACTGGTTATAAGGCTTGAAATGTCAGGGTATTGACAGGACTGAGCCAAAAACATCAGCAAAGAGTGTAATACAGTAATACAGTCACCTTTTATCAGACATTTAAACATTTCAACAAATAAATCCTCCGGCCAGTAAACTAGGATGCAACGCACAATGCTCTGCACCTCCCTCTGCGGCAGGAATTACAAGGCACTTAGTGATTTGGGGGAACAGATACCCCTCCTCTGATACCCTGTGATCAGCAGCCTTTCCTAAATTCTGCTTTTATTCCCCTGCGCAGATTAAGGCTGACGCTACTTTGTCAGACCCCTATGAGGACATCCAATTGTTAGTCAGGGGGTCTCACGCTGGACTACCGGGGGGCTTCTCAAATGCAAAATACGAATATTCAGAGTAACTAGGGCTTTTTATTGCAAGGAGCGAAATCTCCCACCCTATAAAATAAATATGACGGTCTCAGCCCCCCTGAAAGCCAGGTGTACCCTCTATCATTAAATATAAATAAATCTAGCATGGCACCTATAGAATCATATCCTCTATGTTACCATGAAAGCGAGCAATCGGGAAGGCAGCTGGGGGTCTAGCATCTTGCAAGGACTCTCCCCAGCAGCCTGCTGATTGGCTGAAACAATGATTTCACAATCAGATGTTGCCAACGCAGTTTGTGTCCCCGGGATCGGCAATCCTGCCATTCCAATTAATTCCAACAATTGAAACAAAATCATTTGTGCAGTTTCTTTTTTAAGACAGGGACACTGCATGAAAGCTTGGGGGGGGGGGGGGGGGCGGAGGTATTGCAAGGGCTCAGTGAGATTCAAGATAGCCATGGTTATCTGGCTGCAGAATAGAGCCGGCTGGACCAATACATAGACCAGCACTCAATTTTTGGCAGTGAAAGGGTTAACGGCACAAATCTCTGCAGCTCTGGCAGTGGTGTGTGTTGGACAGGATGCAATGCTCTGCACAGAGTGTAGTGTGATGGACAGGTTGCAATGCTCTGCAGACTGGAAGGGTGGGCTTCTCCTGCGCATGTTACTAGCAGGGTCTCTGTTATCCAAGCTGATCCTCATAAGTCTTCCGGAAACAGTCTCCAGCCGGGAAGAAATCCCAGCAGCGTTCCTGGTACATCTTCCACACGTACGATTCCTGCAAGAACAGGCGTGGTCAGTATACGGCTGAGCCTTGAGAGAGTTAGAGTCCACAGCAGCCGGAAGGACAGGTACTGTCTGCCCCCTTGTTTCCACTTATCAGAACATGAATGGAACAGAGCTTACATTCTAATGGAATAATGGGCAACCCTGACCCACAGAGCTAACATTCTAATGGAATAATGGGAAACCCTGACCCACAGAGCTAACATTCTAATGGAATAATGGGCAACCCTGACCCATAGAGCTTACATTCTAATGGAATAATGGGCAACCCTGACCCACAGAGCTTACATTCTAATGGAATAATGGGCAACCCTGACCCACAGAGCTTACATTCTAATGGAATAATGGGCAACCCTGACCCACAGAGCTTACATTCTAATGGAATAATGGGCAACCCTGACCCACAGAGCTTACATTCTAATGGAATAATGGGCAACCCTGACCCACAGAGCTTACATTCTAATGGAATAATGGACAACCCTGACCCACAGAGCTTACATTCTAATGGAATAATGGGCAACCCTGCCCCACAGAGCTTACATTCTAATGGAATAATGGGCAACCCTGACCCACAGAGAAACATAGAAACATAGAATGTGTCGGCAGAGAAGAACCATTCGGTCCATCTAGTCTGCCCAATTTTTTTTGAGTACTTTAATTAGTCCCCCGTTCCCGGTCTTATAGCTAGGATAGCCTTGTGTCTATCCCACGCATGCTTAAACTCCTTCACTGTATTAACCTCTACCACTTCTACTGGAAGACTATTCCATACATCCACTACCCTCTCAGTAATGTAATACTTTCATTAGTCTCTGGCCTTATCTTATATCTAGGATAGCCTTATACCTATCCCATGCATGCTTAAACTCCTTCACTGTATTAACCTCTACCACTTCTACTGGAAGACTATTCCATGCATCCACTACCCTCTCAGTAAAGTAATACTTTCATTAGTCCCTGACCTTATCTTATATCTAGGATAGCCTTGTGTCTATCCCACGCATGCTTAAACTCCTTCACTGTATTAACCTCTACCACTTCTACTGGAAGACTATTCCATACATCCACTAACCTCTCAGTAAAGTAATACTTTCATTAGTCCCTGGCCTTATCTTATATCTAGGATAGCCTTATACCTATCCCATGCATGCTTAAACTCCTTCACTGTATTAACCTCTACCACTTCTGCTGGCAGGCTATTCCATACATCCACTACCCTCTCAGTAAAGTAATACTTCCTGATATTACATTTAAATCGTTGCCCCTCTAATTTCAGACTATGTCCTCTAGTTGTGGTAGTTTATCTTCATATAAATATACTCTCCTCCGTTACTGTGTTGATTCCCTTTATGTATATAAATGTTTCTATCATATCCCCCCTGTTACGCATGCTTAAAATCCTTGAAATCCAGAGCTTACATTCTAATGGAATAATGGGCAACCCTGACCCAGAGAGCTTACAGTCCAGTTGTCTAATGGGTGATGCTGACCCAAAGAGCTTACATTCTAATGGAATAATGGGTGAGCCTGACCCAACAGAGCTTACATTCTAGTTGTATAATGAGCAACACTAACCTATAGGGCTTACATTCTAGTGGTATAATTAGCAGCACTAACCTATAGGGCTTACATTCTAGTGGTATAATGGGTGACACTAACCCATAGGGCTTACATTCTAGTGGTATAATGGGTGACACTAACCCATAGGGCTTACATTCTAGTGGTATAATGGGTGACACTAACCCACAGAGCTTACATTCTAGTTGTATAATGGGTGACACTAACCCATAGGGCTTACATTCTAGTTGTATAATGGGTGACACTAACCCATAGGGCTTACATTCTAGTTGTATAATGGGTGACACTAACCCATAGGGCTTACATTCTAGTGGTATAATGGGTGACACTAACCCATAGGGCTTACATTCTAGTGGTATAATGGGTGACACTAACCCATAGGGCTTACATTCTAGTGGTATAATGGGTGACACTAACCTATAGGGCTTACATTCTAGTTGTATAATGGGTGACACTAACCCATAGGGCTTACATTCTAGTTGTATAATGGGTGACACTAACCCATAGGGCTTACATTCTAGTTGTATAATGGGTGACACTAACCCATAGGGCTTACATTCTAGTGGTATAATGGGTGACACTAACCCATAGGGCTTACATTCTAGTGGTATAATGGGTGACACTAACCCATAGGGCTTACATTCTAGTGGTATAATGGGTGACACTAACCCATAGGGCTTACATTCTAGTGGTATAATGGGTGACACTAACCCATAGGGCTTACATTCTAGTGGTATAATGGGTGACACTAACCCATAGGGCTTACATTCTAGTGGTATAATGGGTGACACTAACCCATAGGGCTTACATTCTAGTGGTATAATGGGTGACACTAACCCATAGGGCTTACATTCTAGTGGTATAATGGGTGACACTAACCCATAGGGCTTACATTCTAGTTGTATAATGGGTGACACTAACCCATAGGGCTTACATTCTAGTGGTATAATGGGTGACACTAACCCATAGGGCTTACATTCTAGTGGTATAATGGGTGACACTAACTCATAGGGCTTACATTCTAGTTGTATAATGGGTGACACTAACTCATAGGGCTTACATTCTAGTTGTATAATGGGTGACACTAACTCATAGGGCTTACATTCTAGTTGTATAATGGGTGACACTAACCCATAGGGCTTACATTCTAGTTGTATAATGGGTGACACTAACCCATAGGGCTTACATTCTAGTTGTATAATGGGTGACACTAACCCATAGGGCTTACATTCTAGTTGTATAATGGGTGACACTAACCCATAGGGCTTACATTCTAGTTGTATAATGGGTGACACTAACCCATAGGGCTTACATTCTAGTGGTATAATGGGTGACACTAACCCATAGGGCTTACATTCTAGTTGTATAATGGGTGACACTAACCCATAGGGCTTACATTCTAGTTGTATAATGGGTGACACTAACCCATAGGGCTTACATTCTAGTGGTATAATGGGTGAGACTAACCCATAGGGCTTACATTCTTATCCTATAGGTGAATGACAATCTGACTCAATGTCCTAACCATGTCCGCCCGTACTGATATAACTGGTACCTGTGAGGAGACCACTTACCTGCCCTGTGTGCTCTGTGTCATCCTTGTTAATCAGATACATCAGGAAGAACCTATAGAGAGAGAGAGTCAGGAAAGTGAGACCACCTCTCTGGCAGACGCTAATACCTAGAAGTCCCTTTCAGTCTCCTCTTTCAGGGGCATCGCTCAGGCAGGGGGTATTATAACATTAATGTAAAGTTATTTAGGATTATGTATTCACACCTTAACCTTTAAGCTTCCTTTTAATTAGTGACCTCTGACCTCCCTTATAACCCCAGATAGACCATCTAACTGGTGACCTCTCCGTGCTCCCATCATTTGGTGATCTTCCCAACCCTGTGACCTCTGACCTCCCTTATAACCCCAGATAGACCATCTAACTGGTGACCTCTGAGTGCTCCCATCATTTGGTGATCTTCCTAACCCTGTGACCTCTGACCTCCCTTATAACCCCAGATAGATCATCTCCCGCGTATCTGGTGACCTCTCTGTGCTCCCATCATTTGGTGATCTTCCTAACCCTGTGACCTCTGACCTCCCTTATAACCTCAGATAGATCATCTCCCGCGTATCTGGTGACCTCTCAGTGCTCCCATCATTTGGTGATCTTCCTAACCCTGTGACCTCTGACCTCCCTTACAGCCGCGCATGCTCACATGTAGTTGGCCAGATTATGCTCTTCCAACGTGTGGGTCTCAAAGCCATGGGGTGTTGTGTCGAAGTAATCGCTGCCGATCCCACAGATGAAACATTTAGTCTGGGAAAGAGAAGAGAGGGGTGAGTGGGGTAACAGGGAGATGCATGAGGGGGGGGGGGGGATAGTTTGGTGTGAGTTCGATGGAGGGGAACTGTATAATGCATAGGAGATTACATAGTATGGCTTTACACTCACCTCCATGTCCTCCTTCACCTGCTCCTGTTGGTCTCTCAGTTCCCCAAATGCGTCAATGATTAAACCTGTGGATAAACGTTGTGTTAGAACCAGCGCTGACTCCTGTTTTGGCGTCGGTCACAGGGTATTATAATACATCTCTGGCCCCGCCCATTGCGTACCCTGAATGATCGCCAGCAGGATGACGATGACAAAGAAGAAGAAGGTGATGTCAAAGACCACTCGGTAAAGCTCATACTCATCCCCGGCGGGGTCTTCAATCTCGTCCCCAATGCCCCCTCCGGCTCGAACGCCAACATACATGTGAAACAGGTAACACTGCAGAGAGGGAGAAGAATAGCGTGTTTTACACGTGACATGATAGATCACATGTATTATTGCACATACCATAATGTACACGTGATGTGACGAGTGGGGAGACATCGTCTGCTGATTTATTCCTCGATTGAATCGATATTAATATTTAGAGCTTATTAATTCAATGAGGAGGTGGGCGGGTTGGGTGTTGATGAATTTGGGTATTTTTTCCACCTATATGATGCTCCTCCAGCACAGCAGGATATATTGTGTTAAATATAAAAAAAGGGGCGTCTCTCGCACACTGCACAGTGCGTCTAACGCATCAGGGTGTGAGGAATATTGCTGTAAGGCTGGCGCCAGGTAACACAGGATCTCAGTGCGCGAGAAGGGCCGCCTCATGGACAGACTCACGGTCATCATGTCGTCGCACTTCATGTCCGGCTCGTCTTCATCTTCACTTTTGTTGTAAAATTTACGGAAGAAATTAAAGGCCACAACGGTGTAAAGATAAACGACCACAGCGAGGAGGCCGACGGTCATCATCAACTGGAAGGGAGAGAGACGCAAAGGTGACCAATGGCGGACAGAGAGACGTGACCAATGGCGGACAGAGAGAGGTGACCAATGGCGGACAGAGAGACGTGACCAATGGCGGACAGAGAGAGGTGACCAATGGCGGACAGAGAGAGGTGACCAATGGCGGACAGAGAGAGGTGACCAATGGCGGACAGAGAGAGGTGACCAATGGCGGACAGAGAGAGGTGACCAATGGCGGACAGAGGGAGAGAGAGGTGACCAATGGCGGACAGAGAGAGGTGACCAATGGCGGACAGAGAGAGGTGACCAATGGCGGACAGAGAGAGGTGACCAATGGCGGACAGAGGGAGAGAGAGGTGACCAATGGCGGACAGAGAGAGGTGACCAATGGCGGACAGAGGGAGAGAGAGGTGACCAATGGCGGACAGAGAGAGGTGACCAATGGCGGACAGAGAGGGAGAGAGAGAGGTGACCAATGGCGGACAGAGAGAGGTGACCAATGGCGGACAGAGAGAGGTGACCAATGGCGGACAGAGAGAGGTGACCAATGGCGGACAGAGAGGGAGAGAGAGAGGTGACCAATGGCGGACAGAGAGAGGTGACCAATGGCGGACAGAGGGAGAGAGAGAGGTGACCAATGGCGGACAGAGGGAGAGAGAGAGGTGACCAATGGCGGACAGAGGGAGAGAGAGAGATGACCAATGGCAGAGAGAGAGAGAGATAGAGAGGTGATCATTAGCCACAAGGGGGGATGGTTTAGCATCATGCGGGGAGTAGTTTGGCTGCCAGGGGTCTTCTGACGCTCCAACCTGTTTGCCGTTGTGTGTGACGGAGGACAGGATGGTTCGCAGGGTCTTCACTCCCATGGCGATGTCCAGCAGGTGAGCGGCAAAGAAGAAATTATTGTAGTGACCCAGAAGAGACATGACCATGTACCAGACCAGATACAGGAAGGACTGAGGAGCAAACAAGATGGTGTGATAATAATAATCCTAATAATAATAGTAATAATAATCCTAATGATAATAATAATAATCCTAATAATAATAGTAATAATAATCCTAATGATAATAATAATAATCCTAATAATAATAATAATAATAATGATAATCATAATAATCCTAATGATAATAATAATCCTAATAATAATGATAATAATAATAATAATCCTAATAATAATCATAATAATAATCCTAATATTAATAATCCTAATATTAATAGTAATAATAATCCTAATAATAATAATAATGATAATCATCATAATAATCCTAATAATAATAATCCCTATAATAATAATAATGATAATCATAATAATCCTAATAATAATCCTAATATTAATAATCCTAATATTAATAGTAATAATAATAATCCTAATAATAATAATAATAATCATCATAATAATCCTAATAATAATAATCCTAATAATAATAATAATAATGATCATCATAATAATCCTAATAATAATAATCCTAATAATAATCATAATCCTAATGATAATAATAATAATGATAATAATAATCCTAATAATAATCCTAATAATAATAATCCTAATAATAATAGTAATAATAATCCTAATAATAATAATAATAATGATCATCATAATAATCCTAATAATAATAATCGTAATAATAATAATAATAATCATAATCATAATAATCATAATGATAATGATAATAATGATCATCATAATAATCCTAATAATAATCCTAATAATAATGATAATAATAATAATAATCCTAATAATAATAATAATGATAATAATAATAATAATGATAAAAATAATAATAATCCTAATAATAATAATAATAATGATCATCATAATAATCCTAATAATAATAGTAATAATAATCCTAATAATAATAATAATAATAATCCTAATAATAATAGTAATAATAATCCTAATAGTAATAATAATCCTAATAATAATAATCCTAATAATAATAGTAATAATAATCCTAATAATAGTAATAATAATCCTAATAATAATAATCCTAATAATAATAGTAATAATAATCCTAATAATAATAATAATAATAATAATAGTAATAATAATCCTAATAATAATAATCCTAATAATAATAGTAATAATAATCCTAATAATAATAATAATAATAGTAATAATAATCCTAATAATAATAATCCTAATAATAATAATAATAATCCTCATAATAATCATATTAATAATACTGATAATAATAATCCTAAACAACATGCAATGAATGTCCTGGTCTCCTATCATTATTTACACATCCCAGCCCCCGAAACACAATACCGGCCCACGCCTGCCAGTCACATACTCCCACGCAGTACAGACGCCTGCCGGTCACATACTCCCACGCAGTACAGACGCCTGCCGGTCACATACTCCCACGCAGTACAGACGCCTGCCGGTCACATACTCCCACGCAGTACAGACGCCTGCCGGTCACATACTCCCACGCAGTACAGACGCCTGCCGGTCACATACTCCCACGCAGTACAGACGCCTGCCGGTCACATACTCCCACGCAGTACAGACGCCTGCCGGTCACATACTCCCACGCAGTACAGACGCCTGCCGGTCACATACTCCCACGCAGTACAGACGCCTGCCGGTCACATACTCCCACGCACTACAGACGCCTGCCGGTCACATACTCCCACGCAGTACAGACGCCTGCCGGTCACATACTCCCAAGCAGTACAGACGCCTGCCGGTCACATATTCCCATGCAGTACAGACGCCTGCCGGTCACATACTCCCATGCAATACAGACGTCTGCCGGTCACATACTCCCACGCAGTACAGACGCCTGCCGGTCACATACTCCCATGAAGTACAGATGCCTGCCGGTCACATACTCCCATAAAGTACAGATGCCTGCTGGTCACATACTCCCACGCAGTACAGACGCCTGCCGGTCACATACTCCCACGCAGTACAGACGTCTGCCGGTCACATACTTCCAGGCAGTACAGACGCCTGCCGGTCACATACTCCCACGCAGTACAGACGCCTGCCGATCACATACTCCCACGCAGTACAGATGCCTGTGGGTCACATACTCCCAAGCAGTACAGACGCCGGCCGGTCACATACTCCCATGCAGTACAGACGCTTGCCAGTCACATACTCCACGCAGTAGATGCCTGCCGGTCACATACTCCACGCAGTACAGACGCCTGCCGGTCACATACTCCCACGCAGTACAGACGTCTGCCGGTCACATACTTCCAGGCAGTACAGACGCCTGCCGGTCACATACTCCCACGCAGTACAGAAGCCTGCCGATCACATACTCCCACGCAGTACAGACGCCTGTGGGTCACATACTCCCAAGCAGTACAGACGCCGGCCGGTCACATACTCCCATGCAGTACAGACGCCTGCCAGTCACATACTCCACGCAGTACAGATGCCTGCCGGTCACATACTCCACGCAGTACAGACGCCTGCCGGTCACATACTCCACGCAGTACAGATGCCTGCTTATAAATCGTGAAGGCAGATAAAAGACACATGCAGGCACAGGGCCGTGGTATAGGGCTGTGGCACAGGGCCATGTTATAGGGCTGTGGCACAGGGCCATGGTATAGGGCCGTGGTACAGGGTCGTGGTATAGGGCTGTGGCACAGGGCCATGGTATAGGGCCGTGGTACAGGGTCGTGGTATAGGGCTGTGGCACAGGGCCATGGTATAGGGCCATGGTATAGGGCCAATAATATAGGGCCGTGGTACAGGGTCGTGACACAGGGCCGAGTTACAGGGCCATTGTACAGGAGCCATGAGAACATACATTATCAGTGAACACAACTCCGTTTTTCCAGATCTGGTATTTGATGTCAATGGATGTGATCCTGTTGGGGAAAAAAAAAAAAACCATAATGTCAAATCAGAGAAGATGGAGAGAGGCTGAAAGAGACCGGAAAAGAGCGACAATGGATCATAGGGTGAGAGCTGGGAACCGGTCAGGAGGAGGAAGACGTGAGAGCCGTGTCGGTAACGGGTGAGATTATGGGGGCTATTCACTAACAGGACATTTCACCTCCCCAATTCATTGAGCTATACATTGTGCCGGGATAAACCTGCGCAATGGATTTACAGATTCATTTCTTTAACTTCTAATATAGACGGACTGGTGAAAAGATGATGAGAGGCCGCAGTCTCTCCGGCGGTCTCTCACTGCACTAGTATGTAGAGACCCCGGTGTGATAATGACCAATCAGAGCCGTATCCCTGATATATATACATGGGGTACACAGTGCTATAAACCCACCATGTCAGCATGGACTTGTCTGGCTCTGGCTTCTTCTCATTCTGAGAGCTGATCTCCAGACTGGCCAGGTCCATTCCCAGCAGCTCAGCGATCCTCTCCCGCCCATAAATATCTCCATATTTATCAAGCACCTAGAGAGAGAGAGAGAGAGGAGGGGGAGTCACACCAGTGGAGGTGCATGCAGCCATCTCCAGAATATCACTCACACCACAGGAGACCAGAGCTCACTCATGGAATTTGTATGGCAGGGAGGGGGGAATCAGGACAAATACAATCTACACAGGTAATACAGGTTATCGCTGGGTGGAGGAAAGGGTGAATAACCGGAGTAGTCCCGGTGACGTGCAGAGAAGGCGTAGGAATATAGCAACAAACAGATTACAGCGAGCCAGACAGGCGCACCTCGTCACCTTCCAGGAAAATCCAACACTGGAGAGGAAGAGTCCCACGCGTTTCACGTTAATCATAGACACTAACCCTAAGTGTTGGTCCTGCGGGGGATCCTCCCAGCAGTAAGTAATGAGATTAGATAAACCCTTTCATGGCAGGCAGGCGTATCATTCGGTTACATGAAAATCTCAGTACTTCACTGGCACAAATACCTTGTTTATGTCGATATATAGAGAGAGTCACTGAGAACAATGAATTACCTAGCTAACATATTCATTTTAATTTAGATGTTTATTATGAAGGGTTTTAAACGATCTTTACCTTTCTTTTCACAAACTTGTCCCAGTAATTACTCGGAAATGATCTAGAAAAAGAAGACATAAAATATTGCGTGAGAAGCACCGGTATAACCGCGTGTGCCGAGGATCCTGTCCATTGCTCTTTATTGTGAGAATGTTTTTGTGTATTTTTTTAATATGTATTATATATATTTCTCTTTTTGTTTGGATGATTCCTGGATTAATATACGCCCACGTGGCTCTCTCCGCCCACGTGGCTCTCTCCGCCCACGCGGCTCTCTCCGCCCACGCGCCTCTCTCCGCCCACGCGCCTCTCTCCGCCCACGCGGCTCTCTCCGCCCACGCGCCTCTCTCCGCCCACGCGGCTCTCTCCGCCCACGCGCCTCTCTCCGCCCACGCGCCTCTCTCCGCCCACGCGCCTCTCTCCGCCCACGCGCCTCTCTCCGCCCACGCGCCTCTCTCCGCCCACGCGGCTCTCTCCGCCCACGCGGCTCTCTCCGCCCACGCGCCTCTCTCCGCCCACGCGCCTCTCTCCGCCCACGCGGCTCTCTCCGCCCACGCGCCTCTCTCCGCCCACGCGCCTCTCTCCGCCCACGCGCCTCTCTCCGCCCACGCGGCTCTCTCCGCCCACGCGCCTCTCTCCGCCCACGCGGCTCTCTCCGCCCACGCGCCTCTCTCCGCCCACGCGGCTCTCTCCGCCCACGCGCCTCTCTCCGCCCACGCGCCTCTCTCCGCCCACGCGCCTCTCTCCGCCCACGCGCCTCTCTCCGCCCACGCGCCTCTCTCCGCCCACGCGGCTCTCTCCGCCCACGCGCCTCTCTCCGCCCACGCGCCTCTCTCCGCCCACGCGGCTCTCTCCGCCCACGCGCCTCTCTCCGCCCACGCGCCTCTCTCCGCCCCTTTCCCTCCGCTCTTGATTAACTTACAGCGTATTTAGGACCAGTCTATCCCACTGTCCCTTAATGTCGTCATCTTCTGGCTGTTCAGTGATATAAACTCCATCAAATTCCAGTTTACGCGCCAGCTCCTTCTCCCGTTTAAATATCACCAGAGGAACCTGGAGAAAAGAGAAACGCGTCAGACAGAAGCCAACAGACTGGTTTGAGTTTCAGGATCTCTGTGGACGACACGAATGTCATAACACAGCAGGTTTTATTTAACCCCTTTGTTCATGTAGGGTTTCTGCTCTGCGTCCTGACAGACAAGCTATAGACCGTGCTCTGATTAGCCGTTCCTTTGGGGTCTCCGTGATGAGCTGTGCGCAGGATCTCTCTGCGGTGTACGCCATCCCCTCTGTCATACGAGTCAGTCTGGCAGACAAAATATCTGAGCGCCGGTTACAAAATTGGAACTTTCAGGTTTGTCACAAGTGATGCCTAGAGGTCTCAGGATATTTTGGCATGCAGACACATGGTTTGTGAAGACCCTGTTCAAGTTCCCTTCCTGGCTGCCAATCATGCCAGGCTGCCAATCATGCCAGGCTGCCAATCACTCCAGGCTGCCAATCATGCCAGGCTGCCAATCATGCCAGGCTGCCAATCAGTCCAGGCTGCCAATCATGCCAGGCTGCCAATCATGCCAGGCTGCCAATCAGTCCAGGCTGCCAATCACTCCAGGCTGTCAATCATGCCAGGCTGCTAATCATGCCAGGCTGCCAATCACTCCAGGCTGTCAATCATGCCAGGCTGCTAATCATGCCAGGCTGCCAATCATGCCAGGCTGCCAGTCCAGGCTGCCAATCACTCCAGGCTGTCAATCATGCCAGGCTGCTAATCATGCCAGGCTGCCAATCATGCCAGGCTGCCAATCAGTCCAGGCTGCCAATCATGCCAGGCTGCCAATCATGCCAGGCTGCCAATCAGTCCAGGCTGCCAATCACTCCAGGCTGTCAATCATGCCAGCCTGCTAATCATGCCAGGCTGCTAATCATGCCAGGCTGCCAATCACGCCAGGCTGCCAATCAGTCCAGGCTGCCAATCACGCCAGGCTGTCAATCACTCCAGGCTGCCAATCATGCCAGGCTGCCGATCAGTCCAGGCTGCCAATCACGCCAGGCTGCCAATCACGCCAGGCTGCCAATCATGCCAGGCTGTCAATCACTCCAGGCTGCCAATCATGCCAGGCTGCCAATCATGCCAGGCTGCCAATCACGCCAGGCTGCCAATCAGTCCAGGCTGCCAATCACGCCAGGCTGCCGATCACCATGTGATCACAAATTCGCCATTAAGGACAAAAACAGTAAATAAATCTTGTATGTTGAGGGGTTAAATGAAACACCTCACCTTCAAGCAGTTATAGCCAATGATACAGAGGAAGGCGATGAGCGTATGGGCGATGGACAGTATGTTCAATGTTGGCTGCATGTATCCCGTACTCTCCTCCAAGAAGAAGTACACCATGCTATCCTCCTCATCCTCCTCCTCTCCTCCATTATCATCCAGAACAGTCAGCTCCTCCTCCATGGCCGAACCTTCAAAGTCCTCCTCACCTTTAGGGGAATCAGACACCTGAGGAGACAACAGAAGGGACGAAAGGATAATAACTGTAAAAAAGTATATATACAGAGGCTATAGGGAGGGTTATATAAGGTAATAGGAGGAGTTATAGGAAGGGTTATATGGAGTAATAGGAGGAGTTATAGGGAAGGTTATATGGAGTAATAGGAGGAGTTATAGGGAAGGGTTATATGGAGTAATGGGAGGAGTTATTTGGAGTAATAGCAGGAGTTATAGGGAATAATAGGAGGAGATATAGGGAGGGTTATATAAGGTAATAGGAGGAGTTATAGGAAGTAATAGGAGGAGTTATAGGGAGTAATAGGAGGAGTTATAGGGAGGGTTATATGGAGTAATGGGAGGAGTTATTTGGAGTAATAGGAGGAGTTATAGGGAATAATAGGAGGAGATATAGGGAGGGTTATATAAGGTAATAGGAGGAGTTATAGGAAGTAATAGGAGGAGTTATAGGGAGTAATAGGAGGAGTTATAGGGAGGGTTATATGGAGTAATGGGAGGAGTTATTTGGAGTAATAGGAGGAGTTATAGGGAATAATAGGAGGAGTTATAGGGAGGGTTATATAAGGTAATAGGAGGAGTTATAGGGAGTAATAGGAGGAGTTATAGGGAGGGTTATATGGAGTAATGGGAGGAGTTATTTGGAGTAATAGGAGGAGTTAAAGGGAATGATAGGAGGAGTTATAGGGAATAATAGGAGGAGTTATAGGGAGGGTTATATAAGGTAATAGGAGGAGTTATAGGGCGTAATAGGAGGAGTTATAGGGAGGGTTATATGGAGTAATAGGAGGAGTTATAGGGAAGGTTATATGGAGTAATAGGAGGAGTTATAGGGAGGGTTATATGGAGTAATAGGAGGAGTTATTTGGAGTAATAGGAGGAGTTATAGGGAGTAATAGGAGGCATTATAGGGAGTAATAAGAGGAGTTATATGGAGTAATAGGAGGAGTTATAGGGAGTAATAGGAGGCATTATAGGGAGTAATAAGAGGAGTTATATGGAGTAATAAGAGGAGTTATAGGGAGTAATAGGAGGGGTTATAGGGAGTAATAGGAGGAGTTATAGGGAGTAATAGGAGGAGTTATAGGGAGTAATAGGAGGAGTTATATGGAGTAATAGGAGGGGTTATAGGGAGTAATAGGAGGAGTTATAGGGAGTAATAGGAGGAGTTATAGGGAGTAATAAGAGGAGTTATAGGGAGTAATAAGAGGAGTTATAGGGAGTAATAGGAGGAGTTATAGGGAGTAATAAGAGGAGTTATAGGGAGTAATAGGAGGAGTTATAGGGAGTAATAAGAGGAGTTATAGGGAGTAATAGGAGGAGTTATAGGGAGTAATAAGAGGAGTTATAGGGAGTAATGATTAAAGTAACACACACTGTTGCGTTTGGATCTTTAAGATCTACATTTTCAACTTTTAACATAATCTCACCTTATAGAAAAGCAGAATAAAGTTTATAGCAAAAGCCACAAAGAGTGCGAGGAAACGCAGGTTGTAGAAGTTCCTGGAGAGATAATTCTATAGAAAGAGAAGGAAATTCAGTGTTTTCATTTGAGAGGCACAGGATCAAGACTCAGCATTCAAAGGAAAGTCTAGATAATTGCCTCAGCTGGACAGAACATACAGTATATCCAGCACATATAGTACATACAGCACATATAGTGCATATAGCACATATAGTACATATAGCACATATAGTACATACAGCACATATAGTACATACAGCACATATAGTACATATAGCACATACAGCACATATAGTACATACAGCACATATAGCACATACAGAACATATAGTACATACAGCACATACAGCACATATAGTACATACAGCACATATAGCACATACAGAACATATAGTACATACAGCACATACAGCACATATAGTACATATAGCACATATAGTACATATAGCACATATAGTACATACAGCACATACAGCACATATAGTACATACAGCACATACAGCACATATAGCACATACAGCACATATAGTACATACAGCACATACAGCACATATAGTACATACAGCACATATAGTACATATAGCACATATAGCACATACAGCACATATAGCACATACAGCACATATAGCACATACAGAACATATAGTACATACAGCACATACAGCACATATAGTACATATAGCACATATAGTACATACAGCACATATAGTACATATAGCACATACAGCACATACAGCACATATAGTACATACAGCACATACAGCACATATAGTACATATAGCACATACAGTACATATAGTACATATAGCACATACAGCACATACAGCACATATAGTACATATAGCACATATAGTACATATAGCACATATAGTACATACAGCACATACAGCACATATAGTACATACAGCACATACAGCACATATAGCACATACAGCACATATAGTACATACAGCACATACAGCACATATAGTACATACAGCACATATAGTACATATAGCACATATAGCACATACAGCACATATAGCACATACAGCACATATAGCACATACAGAACATATAGTACATACAGCACATACAGCACATATAGTACATATAGCACATATAGTACATACAGCACATATAGTACATATAGCACATACAGCACATACAGCACATATAGTACATACAGCACATACAGCACATATAGTACATATAGCACATACAGTACATATAGTACATATAGCACATACAGCACATATAGTACATACAGCACATACAGCACATATAGTACATATAGCACATATAGCACATACAGCACATACAGCACATACAGCACATATAGTACATACAGCACATACAGCACATATAGTACACATAGCACATACAGTATATAGCACATATAGTTCATACAGCACATACAGCACATATAGTACACATAGTACATACAGTATATAGCACATATAGTACATACAGCACATACAGTATATATAGTACATACAGCACATATAGTACATATAGCACATACAGTATATAGCACATATAGTTCATACAGCACATACAGCACATATAGTACATATAGCACATACAGTATATAGCACATATAGTTCATACAGCACATACAGCACATATAGTACATACAGCACATATAGTACATACAGTATATATAGTACATACAGCACATACAGCACATATAGTACATACAGCACATATAGTACATACAGCACATATAGTACATATAGCACATACAGCACATATAGTACATACAGCACATATAGTACATACAGCACATATAGTACATACAGCACATATAGTACATATAGCACATACAGCACATATAGTACATACAGCACATATAGTACATATAGCACATACAGCACATATAGTACATATAGCACATATAGTACACACAGCACATATAGTACATACAGCACATACAGCACATATAGTACATATAGCACATACAGCACATATAGTACATACAGCACATATAGTACATACAGCACATACAGCACATATAGTACATACAGCACATATAGTACATACAGCACATACAGCACATACAGTATATCCAGCACACATAGTACATACAGCACATACAGCACATATAGTACATATAGCACATACAGCACATATAGTACATACAGCACATATAGTACATACAGCACATACAGCACATATAGTACATACAGCACATATAGTACATACAGCACATACAGCACATACAGTATATCCAGCACACATAGTACATACAGCACATACAGCACATATAGTACATATAGCACATACAGTATATAGCACATATAGTACATACAGCACATATAGTACATATAGCACATACAGTATATAGCACATATAGTTCATACAGCACATACAGCACATATAGTACATACAGCACATACAGCACATATAGTACATACAGCACATATAGTACATATAGTACATACAGCACATATAGTACATACAGCACATACAGCACATATAGTACATATAGCACATACAGTATATAGTACATACAGCACATACAGTATATATAGTACATATAGCACATATAGTATATAGCACATATAGTTCATACAGCACATACAGCACATATAGTTCATACAGCACATACAGCACATATAGTACATACAGCACATATAGTACATATAGCACATACAGTATATAGCACATATAGTACATACAGCACATATAGTACATATAGCACATACAGTATATAGCACATATAGTACATACAGCACATACAGTATATATAGTACATTTAGCACATACAGTATATAGCACATATAGTACATACAGCACATATAGTACATATAGCACATACAGTATATAGCACATATAGTACATACAGCACATACAGTATATATAGTACATTTAGCACATACAGTATATAGCACATATAGTACATACAGCACATACAGTATATATAGCACATATAGTACATACAGGACATACATTATATACAGCACATATAGTACATTTAGCACATACAGTATATAGCACATATAGTACATACAGCACATACAGTATATATAGCACATATAGTACATACAGCACATACAGTATATACAGCACATATAGTATATCCAGCACATATAGTACATTTAGCACATACAGGATATAGCACATATAGTACATACAGCACATACAGCACATATAGTACATTTAGCACATACAGTATATAGCACATATAGTACATACCGCACATACAGTATATATAGCACATATAGTACATACAGCACATACATTATATACAGCACATATAGTTCATTTAGCACATACAGTATATAGCACATATAGTACATACAGCACATACAATATATACAGCACATATAGTACATACAGCACATACAATATATACAGCACATATAGTACATACAGCACATATAATACATACAGCACATATAGTGTGCATCCAGTACATACAGAACATAGAGCACATATAGTACATACAGCATATACAGCACATACAGCACACATGGTAAATACAGTTCATACAGTACATATAGCGTACATACAGTATATACAGTATATACAGTACATATAGTACATACGGCACACATGGTACATACAGCACATACAGTACATATAGAGTACATACAGTATATACAGTACATATAGTACATACGGCGCACATGGTACATACAGCACATACAGTACATATAGAGTACATACAGTATATACAGTACATATAGTACATACAGCACACATGGTACATACAGTACATATAGAGTACATACAGTATATACAGCACATATAGTACATACTGCACATACGAGTACATATAGAGTTCATACAGTATATACAGCACATATAGTACATACGGCACATACGAGTACATATAGAGTACATACAGTATATCCAGCACATATAGTATATACAGTACATATAGTACATACGGCACACATGGTACATACAGCACATACAGTACATATAGAGTACATACAGTATATACAGTACAAATAGTACATACGGCACACATGGTACATACAGCACATACAGTACATATAGAGTACATACAGTATATACAGTACATATAGTACTTACAGCACACATGGTACATACAGTACTTATAGAGTACATACAGTATATACAGCACATATAGTACATACAGTACATATAGAGTACATACAGTATATACAGCACACATGCTACATACAATACATATAGAGTACATACAGTATATACAGCACATATAGTACATACAGCACACATGGTACATACAGTACATATAGAGTACATTCAGTATATACAGCACATATAGTACATACGAGTACATATAGAGTTCATACAGTATCTGAGACAGACATGGAAGGTTTGGCTTCTCACTCACCAGGAATTTGATTCTTTGGATTTCCAGCTCGTTCCAAAATACAGAAACTCCCTCTCCAGCCTCTGACTTTTTATCCTTTGGTAGTGATTTCCTTTTTGGGGTGACTGTGACCTCTGGTTCTTCAGGATCCTCGGGGGCGGGGGCAGCTCCTTCCTGGACCTCAGCGGATTTCTCACCATTCTCTGAGCTGAGATTGGTCAAAGGACAAGTAAATTAGTAACTTAATAACCTAAGCGATAATGTAATATTGCTACAGCTACATCATGAAATAAGTGATATAAGAAGTAACAGTCTGAAGAGTCATAACTCACTCAGCTTTCTCTGGTTCTGGTTCTGGTTCTGGTTCTGGTGCTGATTCTTCCTCCACAGCAGGGCTCTCATGGCCGTCAAGTGATCCCTTAATAAAGCATTTTATTCAGTGATTATCTTTCAGACGAGTCATTAATAATTCACACAAATGAACAGTTACTTTCCTGTACCACAGACAATAAAGTTAGGAGATGAGAAATGGTCAGCAGAGTTGGTAAATGGTAAAGCAGGACATCATCTGTTGGGATATTGACACATCACACTACATTACGCTGACTTATAATGTTAACTTACTTCAAATTTCCGTTTCAAGATGGGAGAACCCTCGGGAGTTGGTGGTTCGACTGGTGTGGTGTCTCCCATATCACCTAAGCCACCAGGGGCATCTGGGGAACTGAGCCGGTACTGTCCGCCATCTTTCTTGAGCTCCAGACCAAAAATCTCCGCTCCTTCCTCTTGTACGTCCTCTTTTCCCATTTCCACTGAGTCAGTCGCATCCCCATCCTCCGGCAATTCATCACTCACCGCAGCAGGAGGCCCATCCCCATGGACCTCATCTTGTGTTGGGTCGGGCATACTGGCCAAGAGCTCAGTCACAGTCAACTTTTGGGCACCCTCTACTAGGCTACCCCCAAACAAAGTATGCCAGATGAGGAAAAAGATACCCTTGCACACACTGTAAAAGAAGTGAAGAGTACCCAGCAGTAAGGTCCACAAGAACGACACAACAGCCATGAATATCTCCTTGAATGTCATTTTCTTGACCTGGTGAAAAGAAGATCACAGATCACATGTCAAACTTTGTCATTGGGTTGGTACGCTATATCAGCTCGTTGTAGACAGACTGGTCACTAAGCAATAACACGACAACACAGGGAAATGTAATGATTGAGTCATTTTGAGAGTGATAAGGAGTTACCTTGCGAATTTGTCTCCTGAGATTCCTGAAAGTGAACATCTTGAAGAAGTTTATGACATTGTCCATGAATTCCACAAAAGCTGACGATGCTTCTGGCGGTGGACCCTCGTTCTCCGACTCTTCCCCTTCTCCGGAGCCCTCTGCAACATCATCTTCATCCTCCTCTACTTTCTCTTCTTCTGGTTCGGAGATCTGGGCAGCGATCTGCATCTCAAAGATTGTGTCCTCGCAGAAATTTACAAACAGTTCCATTTTCTCGGATTCTCCCCCCTCGTTAACCACATCAAAGATGAACTGCCGCTTGGACTCCTTGACCTGAGGCATCTCCCACTGGGCTTTGTTGGTCTCACTGATCTCAAAATATATCCTCTCAATCCTCTTGCTGGCACCCATGATCTCGATGCGGCCGAGATAGGGCTTGAAGTAGGCGATGATACAGTCTGCCAGCTCCAAGAAGGTTTTCAGCCTTGAGTCGTGAGGGACATGTTCAGAAAGGTTGGTCAGCAGGACGGCCACGTTGAACCCGATGTCCTTAGCTGGCTCTTGGAATCGGTCAGCAAATTCCTCAAAGTTTATCATCTCATTTTCATCGGCTTCAGAGCAGGAAAGGAGGAATTGGATCTCAGAAGGTGAGTACTGCTTCTGACTGTCCATGGCTTTCTGGAAGTCCTTTTTGGAGATGAGTCCACGGGGATCGGTCACATAATCTCTGTAATAGAAGATTTTGGCCAATTATGATCATGTCCAGTTATATACAGTAGGACATGTGGCAGTGACTATGATACTCAACCTTGGGTAATCAATGTTCCCTCAACAGTTACCTTAATCATTTCTACATTTTACCTGAAGGCATCGGAGGCCACAATGTCTTTCAGCTTCAAAAACATGTCAAAGAACTTAAGAATCATCTCCACGTTACTAGAAGACTCCACAAGCATGTCCACCATCTGCCGAGCGATGGTCCCATTGACCACGTTTCCTGGAAGAGCAAAGGAGTGATATCTTGGTGGGTGTCCACTAAAGAGTGTTTCGCTGTCATTAGAGAAGCTGTGAAATGGTTGGACAATGATAAAGGACAGTCTAGCTCACCTTCCAGGAGAGAAAGCAGCATTACCACCATATCTTTCTGAAGATCCAGCAACTCCTTGAGGAGACCAATCTGGCTGGAGTCCTGCAAGACACACACAAGGGAAATGCAGACCCTTTCCAAAATCAGCCTCACACGCCCCATTAGTAATGCTGGGACTTACAGAGAGGGTACAACAAAGAGTGCAATGCCTAAGTCTGGCCTATACCCAACCTCTGCTCTCTGGACACCTTAGCTAGACATTAAGACAACCTTGTCCCATGCAGATCCCAGGGTCCAAGCCAATCGTTGTGTATAAACAGGATTTAAAAAGCTTTATATAGAGCTCAAAACATATCCGATATATAGGGGGGTGAAGGTCCTCCGTTCTTCAAGCTTCTACAGCCAGCAAACCAAAACGAGTAGAACAAACCAAGTTAACAAAGCTACAACCCTCCAAATGATCCCACAGGCGGCATTATAAAGCCAATCAGATCACAGGAAATCAACTAACGAATCAACACATTAGCTTATCCTCAATCCCTAATCCAACCAGTCACAGGGACTTGGGATCTGGTGGGAAACTCCGTTTATATTCCTGAATCTATCGCATATTGCTCTAGATTTCTGAGCTGGTCAGACCGGGCTGGTAATGGGGAAAACATATTGCATTAGGAATACTTGGTGATGCATATGGTCATCTAGATGCTGGAAAGTGTAGGAACATTTCAGGAAAGATTAATATAATGACCTTTATCTTACCTCTGGGTAGATGCGACTCCAGAAATGATCCTTGCATGTAATTCAACAAAGACATGTATCATTTATGCACAATTCCCAAACTATCCAGAACAAGTCACGACTCCCACCCAAACTATCCAGAACAAGCCACGACTCCCACCCAAACTATCCAGAACAAGCCACGACTCCCACCCAAACTATCCAGAACAAGTCATGACTCCGACCCAAACTATCCAGAACAAGTCACTACACCCACCCAAACTATCCAGAACAAGTCACTACTCCCACCCAAACTATCCAGAACAAGTCACTACTCCCACCCAAACTATCCAGAACAAGTAACTACTTCCACCCAAACTATCCAGAACAAGTCACGACTCCCACCCAAACTATCCAGAACAAGTCACTACTCCCACCCAAACTATCCAGAACAAGTCACAACTCCCACCCAAACTATCCAGAACAAGTCACTACTCCCACCCAAACTATCCAGAACAAGTAACTACTCCCACCCAAACTATCCAGAACAAGTCACTACTCTCACCCAAACTATCCAGAACAAGTCACTACTCCCACCCAAACTATCCAGAACAAGTCACTACTCCCACCCAAACTATCCAGAACAAGTCACAACTCTCACCCAAACTATCCAGAACAAGTCACTACTCCCACACAAACTATCCAGAACAAGTCACTACTCCCACCCAAACTATCCAGAACAAGTCACTACTCCCACCCAAACTATCCAGAACAAGTCACTACTCCCACCCAAACTATCCAGAACAAGTCCCTTCTCCCACCCAAACTATCCAGAACAAGTCACAACTCTCACCCAAACTATCTAGAACAAGTCACTACTCCCACCCAAACTATCCAGAACAAGTCACAACTCCCACCCAAACTATCCAGAACAAGTCCCTTCTCCCACCCAAACGATCTAGAACAAGTCACTTTTCCCACCCAAACTATCCAGAACAAGTCACAACTCCCACCCATCAGAAAACTGCTCAGACAATGTGAGTACTCCCTCCTTCTATCAGGAAACTGCTCAGACAATGTGAGTACTCCCTCCTTCTCACAGAGAGTGATCCAGACAATTTGAGTACTCCCTCCTTCTCACAGAGAGCGATCCAGACAATGTGAGTACTCCCTCCTTCTCACAGAGAGCGATCCAGACAATGTGAGTACTCCCTCCTTCTTACAGAGAGCGATCCAGACAATGTGAGTACTCCCTCCTTCTATCAGAAAACTGCTCAGACAATGTGAGTACTCTCTCTCCTTCTATCAGAAAACTGCTCAGACAATGTGAGTACTCCCTCCTTCTATCAGAAAACTGCTCAGACAATGTGAGTACTCTCTCTCCTTCTATCAGAAAACTGCTCAGACAATGTGTGTACTCTCTTCTTCTCAAAGAGAGCAATCCAGACAATGTGAGTACTCCCTCCTTCTTACAGAGAGCAATCCAGACAATGTGAGTACTCCCTCCTTCTTACAGAGAGCAATCCAGACAATGTGAGTACTCCCTCCTTCTTACAGAGAGCAATCCAGACAATGTGAGTACTCCCTCCTTCTTACAGAGAGCGATCCAGACAATGTGAGTACCCCCTCCTTCTTACAGAGAGCGATCCAGACAATGTGAGTACCCCCTCCTTCTTACAGAGAGCGATCCAGATAATGTGAGTACCCCCTCCTTCTTACAGAGAGCAATCCAGTCAATGTGAGTATCTTATATGACTTGGGGATAACTATCCAGATACTGTCAGCAATACCCACATCCCAGGATATCTATCCTGATACCATGTGCAGTAACCTCCACCCATCCTGGGACACCTATCCTGACATTGTGAGTGTTTCTATCCACTCTATGATCCTGATGACATGATAGCCAAACTCCCATCAAACAACTTTAAGCTTCCTGCTGTAGACAGGCAAGAAAGAAACCAGCGATGAAAGGGTTAGGGGCAGGAGGAGGCAGTTTAACATGTCCCCTCTGCCTCCTCAGACATACACGGGGGAGATGGTGCATGGAACAGACAGACAGGTATCACTGTGAGAGGAGGAGATGGAGGGAGAGATGAGGTATCCAACTAGGTACACGTCTGGGCACTCGTGACTGAGCAGGCTGCAGGCACCAGGAGGGGAAGAGATAGCTCTCCCAGTCATGGACCCCAACATTAGCTTCCTAGCTGAGTGAAGGCTCTGACATCCTATGAGGCTACTCACAGGATGTAAGGGATACTCTGTGTCTCACCTCTTCCCTCCTCCCCCCCGTTACCAACAGATGGACAGATGTTGAAGAGATGCCAGAGACGCAGAATTCACAAGAAAAGCAATGGAATATTTACCCCTCAAAAAAAGAAACCCCTCTCACCCGTGGGCCCACACAACTCACTGTCACACGGCTGCGGACAGTCAAGGGAACACACAGGGGGGCAGACAGATGGAGAGGAAGAAGAGAGACATGGGCAGGGAAAGAAAGTGACATATGGAAGGAAGGAGAGACAGGACGGGAAAAAGACTCTCCGTCATGGACAAGCAAATCTTCAAGCAGTCTTGTAGGACACTATAAGGAGCAAGACTGGACAGTGGGTACTGACTATAAGTGCAAGGTAGCAAGGCACTAAACTTATAGCATCCCTGACCATCGCCTGGATCCCCGACCAACGGGATGCAGCATTGGAGAGCAGAAGACTTTATGAGATGGTGGGACAGGGTGGGCACTGAGACAAGAACGCTACGTCTACTGCATTGTGTGAAACACCAAACCCAGAATAAACACAAGCAATAAAGCTCGTCCCAGAGGAAATGTCACTGAAAGACTGAGATTCTCCACCTCATGTGATCTGACGTCCAGTGGCTGCTTCATTAAAGACTGAGCCCCACAGCCCAACATCAGTGGCCACCTCCTCGTGGATGCAGCTAGGGGTCATTCCTTAATATATGCAACAGAGACAGTGAAATGATTCTCAATACATCAGTCGGAGACCTGATCCCAGCACTGGACAATATCTTCCCCAATACAGTGATCACCGCCCCTGAAAAACACTTCTCGCTGGATGTTTTGAAGAATAATAGTGATCTGGTGGTGAGAATGTGTCTGGCCCCTACACCATCACTGAAATAAGATGCGTGGGCCGTGTGTGGAGGCCATGGACCCCTGAGGAGGATGTGACACCCAGGAACATGACAAGTTACACCTGGGGGAGACAGATGGGCTCTGAGTGACAGCACAAGGGCGAGAGAGCAATGGGAAAGACATACAGAGTGAGATAAGGCTGAGAGGAGACACGGGGATGGGTGGGGGGAACTTCTAGCTCAGACAGTTTGAAGAAACGCAGCCGTGCGACAGACAAAATATTCTTACGCCATTTCGTAGTCCTCCGTTTTGGGGCATCTGTTATACATCAGAATAAAAGCGTTATTCAGAATCGCTCCACATGGGAAATCAGAATAAGACTCCTGCTAAAGTCCGGTCCTCACCCAGTGCACTGCACGGCCCTGCCACCCCACCATGGTCCTCATAATCAGCACTGCATAGCACTGCGCCCCAGTGCAGTACTCATACAGTCCACATCGTGGTGCTCATACACTGCACTGCTAATTCATACACTGCATGGCACTGCGCCCCAGTGCAGTACTCATACAGTCCACATCGTGGTGCTCATACACTGCACTGTTAATTCATACACTGCACTGTTAATTCATACACTGCACTGTTAATCCATACACTGCATGGCACTGATACTCCAGTCTGTTCCTCATACCCTGCATTGTTAATTCATACCCTGCACTGTTAATTCATACACTGCACTGCTAATTCATACACTGCACTGTTAATTCATACACTGCAGTATTAATTCATACACTGCACTGTTAATTCATACACTGCAGTATTAATTCATACACTGCACTGTTAATTCATACACTGCAGTATTTATTCATACACTGCACTGTTAAATTATACACTGCAGTATTAATTCATACCCGGTACTGTTAATTCATACACTGCAGTATTAATTCATACCCGGCACTGTTAATTCATACCCTGCACTGTTAATTTATACCCGGCACTGTTAATTCATACCCGGCACTGTTAATTCATACCCGGCACTGTTAATTCATACCCTGCACTGTTAATTCATACCCGGCACTGTTAATTCATACCCGGCACTGTTAATTCATACCCGGCACTGTTAATTTACACCATGCATGGCATTGCCTCTCCAGCCTGCTCCCCATACAGTCACATATAGACTAATGAAGAAGCACTCAGGTATATGTGAACCAGTTGTCCATTGTGAGGTCTGTAGAAAGAGTGATAACTACTGATTCCCTGCAGACACTTGGAGTGTCACATTCTGCTGCTGGGATGTGTGAGTGCACACTAGCACGTGGGTGGGGGTCCCAGCACAGTGATGTCTGAAAGCCAATCCCTATTTGGGGGGAGGGAGGGGAGAGGAAGGTAGATCATTCAGTTTGTTTATGGGGGGGGGGGGGGATGGGCCCTCTTCTCACCCCTTGTGCCAGTTACATCGGGCATTTCAGCTCAGACACAGGTGTCTCATTTGCCTGATTGAGGAGCCAACCCTGTGCAGAGTCAGACAGTCTTACCTGAGCCAGCTTCATGATCATATGGGCAAAGACATGAAGAAAGCCAACTACGGCATCCCACAGACGGCTATGTGCCAGGCTCTGCTGGTTCCCAGTGCATGGACCCTGGAGAGGAATGGAGCAAAGTAAAAAGCTGGTCCGCAAATGACCCAAAACCAGTACTGATATGGTATCTCCCCTGCACATTCACCTGGATATACTCCGTCAGACTATTAAAAACTTGCTTTGCCACCGACATGGCCTTGGAGAAATTCCTCTTTCCTTGGTCATCGATGATGTCTTTCCCAGAATAATACCAGTAAAAATCACTAATGGATTCCTGGATCAGGGAGAGGTGAGAAGAAGACGGACATATTTAGGAGCAGGTCACGGAGGTCCAACGTAGAAATGAAAAACAAAGAGTCAGGAATGTCTAATAGAACAATCATATCATCCGTGACGATAGTGCATAACAAATATACACACAGATATACCTGCGGACAATGACACACAAACCAATGCTACAATAAAAAGAGCACAACGTAGTGTAATACAGCCAGATGAATGGAACATATACAGTATAGAGAAAAAAAAACTCTCAAACAGAGCTGTAAGCGTCAACATGGAGGAAAGATTGTGAGGGGTTCAGTCCACTCCACGTGAGATCCAGCGAGGATATGAATCCAACGATCACGGATAAATGTATGCAGCCACGGCTTCCCAGGAACTTTCTGACGTCAGTCAGATACAGCGTAGTCGCAAACTCAAAGAAAAAGGAATATTCACAAACTGGGTGCACACAGCTAATAAAAGATTTAACTGATAAAGTTATAGACTGTAGAAGAAAAGCTCTTTTTGATTATCGGATATCATTCGCACATCTCAAACCCCAGGTGGTCTTTTGTTCTCTGGATATTTTAGGTAGGCATGAGGAACTCTTCATATTATATAGTTTCTGGGAAGCCGTGGGGAGGCACTGACTGTTTTTCTATATGCTGCGCACATCCCCATTAGTCGCCTGGATCCATCTCATCTCTGGATCACTGGATCTCGTGTTCCCATTCATGCTCTGAGTCCCGTGTGCACATGATGTTGGCGCGATCCGATGTGGACTCTACCTGTAGACGTAGCAGATAGTCCACAGTGCAGATGATGATGTTAATAGTGGTGGTGTTTCCCGTCTGAGTCCGCAGGTAATTCTGGAAATCTATCAGGAAAGAGAATTACAAATCTCATACTGATCCTTAATGAATAAACATTCTCAACTATCGCCGGACAGTCGTCGGCATCTCCTGAGCATTTTATCATCACCGCTGGGGTCTTACCATTATTGTGGCCCTCACAGAGCAGCTGGAGAAGGCGGAAGAGATCCTGAGTGAATAGATCATCCGCCATCACCTTCTCTCCTGGTGAAAATGAGCGAAAACAGATAGTGAGAATAGACAGAATGAGAGAGGTAGAGGTAGAGAGCAGGCAGTGAGGAAAGAGAGGATTAGGGAGTGACACAAGGTAGTGAGAATAGACAGAATGAGAGAGGAGAGGTAGAGGTAGAGAGCAGGCAGTGAGGAAAGAGAGGATTAGTGAGTGACACAAGGTAGTGAGTATAGACAGAATGAGAGAG
Source organism: Pelodytes ibericus (assembly GCA_036172795.1). Lineage (NCBI taxonomy): Eukaryota > Metazoa > Chordata > Amphibia > Anura > Pelodytidae > Pelodytes > Pelodytes ibericus. The sequence goes on along the minus strand of CM069861.1, from coordinate 2,757,092 downwards.
GAGAGGTAGAGAGCAGGCAGTGAGGAAAGAGAGGATTAGGGAGTGACACAAGATAGTGAGAATAGACAGAATGAGAGAGGAGAGGTAGAGGTAGAGAGCAGGCAGTGAGGAAAGAGAGGATTAGGGAGTGACACAAGATAGTGACAATAGACAGAATGAGAGAGGAGAGGAGAGGTAGAGAGCAGGCAGTGAGGAAAGAGAGGATTAGGGAGTGACACAAGATAGTGACAATAGACAGAATGAGAGAGGAGAGATAGAGGTAGAGAGCAGGCAGTGAGGAAAGAGAGGATTAGTGAGTGACACAAGGTAGTGACAATAGACAGAATGAGAGAGGAGAGATAGAGGTAGAGAGCAGGCAGTGAGGAAAGAGAGGATTAGGGAGTGACACAAGATAGTGACAATAGACAGAATGAGAGAGGAGAGGTAGAGGTAGAGAGCAGGCAGTGAGGAAAGAGAGGATTAGTGAGTGACACAAGATAGTGAGAATAGACAGAATGAGAGAGGTAGAGATAGAGGTAGAGAGCAGGCAGTGAGGAAAGAGAGGATTAGGGAGTGACACAAGGTAGTGAGAATAGACAGAATGAGAGAGGAGAGGAGAGGTAGAGAGCAGGCAGTGAGGAAAGAGAGGATTAGGGAGTGACACAAGATAGTGAGAATAGACAGAATGAGAGAGGAGAGGTAGAGGTAGAGAGCAGGCAGTGAGGAAAGAGAGGATTAGGGAGTGACACAAGATAGTGACAATAGACAGAATGAGAGAGGAGAGGAGAGGTAGAGAGCAGGCAGTGAGGAAAGAGAGGATTAGGGAGTGACACAAGATAGTGAGAATAGACAGAATGAGAGAGGAGAGGTAGAGGTAGAGAGCAGGCAGTGAGGAAAGAGAGGATTAGGGAGTGACACAAGATAGTGACAATAGACAGAATGAGAGAGGAGAGGTAGAGAGCAGGCAGTGAGGAAAGAGAGGATTAGGGAGTGACACAAGGTAGTGAGAATAGACAGAATGAGAGAGGAGAGGTAGAGGTAGAGAGCAGGCAGTGAGGAAAGAGAGGATTAGGGAGTGACACAAGGTAGTGAGAATAGACAGAATGAGAGAGGAGAGGTAGAGATAGAGAGCAGGCAGTGAGGAAAGAGAGGATTAGAGAGTGACACAAGGTAGTGAGAATAGAGAGAATGAGAGAGGTAGAGGTAGAGAGCAGGCAGTGAGGAAAGAGAGGATTAGGGAGTGACACAAGGTAGTGAGAATAGACAGAATGAGAGAGGAGAGGTAGAGATAGAGAGCAGGCAGTGAGGAAAGAGAGGATTAGGGAGTGACACAAGATAGTGAGAATAGACAGAATGAGAGAGGAGAGGAGAGGTAGAGATAGAGAGCAGGCAGTGAGGAAAGAGAGGATTAGTGAGTGACACAAGGTAGTGAGAATAGACAGAATGAGAGAGGAGAGGAGAGGTAGAGAGCAGGCAGTGAGGAAAGAGAGGATTAGTGAGTGACACAAGGTAGTGAGAATAGACAGAATGAGAGAGGAGAGATAGAGGTAGAGAGCAGGCAGTGAGGAAAGAGAGGATTAGGGAGTGACACAAGATAGTGAGAATAGACAGAATGAGAGAGGAGAGGTAGAGAGCAGGCAGTGAGGAAAGAGAGGATTAGGGAGTGACACAAGATAGTGACAATAGACAGAATGAGAGAGGAGAGGTAGAGGTAGAGAGCAGGCAGTGAGGAAAGAGAGGATTAGTGAGTGACACAAGATAGTGACAATAGACAGAATGAGAGAGGAGAGGTAGAGGTAGAGAGCAGGCAGTGAGGAAAGAGAGGATTAGTGAGTGACACAAGATAGTGACAATAGACAGAATGAGAGAGGAGAGGTAGAGAGCAGGCAGTGAGGAAAGAGAGGATTAGGGAGTGACACAAGGTAGTGAGAATAGACAGAATGAGAGAGGAGAGGTAGAGGTAGAGAGCAGGCAGTGAGGAAAGAGAGGATTAGGGAGTGACACAAGATAGTGACAATAGACAGAATGAGAGAGGAGAGGTAGAGGTAGAGAGCAGGCAGTGAGGAAAGAGAGGATTAGGGAGTGACACAAGATAGTGACAATAGACAGAATGAGAGAGGAGAGGTAGAGGTAGAGAGCAGGCAGTGAGGAAAGAGAGGATTAGTGAGTGACACAAGATAGTGAGAATAGACAGAATGAGAGAGGTAGAGATAGAGGTAGAGAGCAGGCAGTGAGGAAAGAGAGGATTAGGGAGTGACACAAGATAGTGACAATAGACAGAATGAGAGAGGAGAGGTAGAGAGCAGGCAGTGAGGAAAGAGAGGATTAGGGAGTGACACAAGATAGTGAGAATAGACAGAATGAGAGAGGAGAGGTAGAGGTAGAGAGCAGGCAGTGAGGAAAGAGAGGATTAGGGAGTGACACAAGGTAGTGACAATAGACAGAATGAGAGAGGAGAGGTAGAGGTAGAGAGCAGGCAGTGAGGAAAGAGAGGATTAGTGAGTGACACAAGATAGTGAGAATAGACAGAATGAGAGAGGAGAGGTAGAGAGCAGGCAGTGAGGAAAGAGAGGATTAGGGAGTGACACAAGGTAGTGACAATAGACAGAATGAGAGAGGAGAGGTAGAGGTAGAGAGCAGGCAGTGAGGAAAGAGAGGATTAGTGAGTGACACAAGATAGTAAGAATAGACAGAATGAGAGAGGAGAGGAGAGGTAGAGAGCAGGCAGTGAGGAAAGAGAGGATTAGGGAGTGACACAAGATAGTGAGTATAGACAGAATGAGAGAGGAGAGGTAGAGGTAGAGAGCAGGCAGTGAGGAAAGAGAGGATTAGGGAGTGACACAAGATAGTGACAATAGACAGAATGAGAGAGGAGAGGTAGAGGTAGAGAGCAGGCAGTGAGGAAAGAGAGGATTAGTGAGTGACACAAGATAGTGAGTATAGACAGAATGAGAGAGGAGAGGTAGAGGTAGAGAGCAGGCAGTGAGGAAAGAGAGGATTAGGGAGTGACACAAGATAGTGACAATAGACAGAATGAGAGAGGAGAGGAGAGGTAGAGAGCAGGCAGTGAGGAAAGAGAGGATTAGGGAGTGACACAAGATAGTGAGAATAGACAGAATGAGAGAGGAGAGGTAGAGGTAGAGAGCAGGCAGTGAGGAAAGAGAGGATTAGGGAGTGACACAAGATAGTGACAATAGACAGAATGAGAGAGGAGAGGTAGAGGTAGAGAGCAGGCAGTGAGGAAAGAGAGGATTAGGGAGTGACACAAGGTAGTGAGAATAGACAGAATGAGAGAGGAGAGGTAGAGGTAGAGAGCAGGCAGTGAGGAAAGAGAGGATTAGTGAGTGACACAAGATAGTGACAATAGACAGAATGAGAGAGGAGAGGTAGAGAGCAGGCAGTGAGGAAAGAGAGGATTAGGGAGTGACACAAGATAGTGACAATAGACAGAATGAGAGAGGAGAGGTAGAGAGCAGGCAGTGTGGAAAGAGAGGATTAGAGAGTGACACAAGATAGTGACAATAGACAGAATGAGAGAGGAGAGGTAGAGGTAGAGAGCAGGCAGTGAGGAAAGAGAGGATTAGGGAGTGACACAAGGTAGTGAGAATAGACAGAATGAGAGAGGAGAGGAGAGGTAGAGAGCAGGCAGTGAGGAAAGAGAGGATTAGGGAGTGACACAAGATAGTGACAATAGACAGAATGAGAGAGGAGAGGAGAGGTAGAGAGCAGGCAGTGAGGAAAGAGAGGATTAGGGAGTGACACAAGGTAGTGACAATAGACAGAATGAGAGAGGAGAGATAGAGGTAGAGAGCAGGCAGTGAGGAAAGAGAGGATTAGGGAGTGACACAAGATAGTGACAATAGACAGAATGAGAGAGGAGAGGTAGAGAGCAGGCAGTGAGGAAAGAGAGGATTAGGGAGTGACACAAGATAGTGACAATAGACAGAATGAGAGAGGAGAGGTAGAGAGCAGGCAGTGAGGAAAGAGAGGATTAGGGAGTGACACAAGATAGTGAGAATAGACAGAATGAGAGAGGAGAGGTAGAGAGCAGGCAGTGAGGAAAGAGAGGATTAGGGAGTGACACAAGGTAGTGAGAATAGACAGAATGAGAGAGGAGAGGAGAGGTAGAGAGCAGGCAGTGAGGAAAGAGAGGATTAGGGAGTGACACAAGATAGTGACAATAGACAGAATGAGAGAGGAGAGGAGAGGTAGAGAGCAGGCAGTGAGGAAAGAGAGGATTAGGGAGTGACACAAGGTAGTGACAATAGACAGAATGAGAGAGGAGAGATAGAGGTAGAGAGCAGGCAGTGAGGAAAGAGAGGATTAGGGAGTGACACAAGATAGTGAGAATAGACAGAATGAGAGAGGAGAGGTAGAGGTAGAGAGCAGGCAGTGAGGAAAGAGAGGATTAGGGAGTGACACAAGATAGTGAGAATAGACAGAATGAGAGAGGAGAGGTAGAGGTAGAGAGCAGGCAGTGAGGAAAGAGAGGATTAGGGAGTGACACAAGATAGTGAGAATAGACAGAATGAGAGAGGAGAGGTAGAGAGCAGGCAGTGAGGAAAGAGAGGATTAGTGAGTGACACAAGATAGTGACAATAGACAGAATGAGAGAGGAGAGATAGAGGTAGAGAGCAGGCAGTGAGGAAAGAGAGGATTAGGGAGTGACACAAGATAGTGACAATAGACAGAATGAGAGAGGAGAGGTAGAGAGCAGGCAGTGAGGAAAGAGAGGATTAGTGAGTGACACAAGATAGTGAGTATAGACAGAATGAGAGAGGAGAGGTAGAGAGCAGGCAGTGAGGAAAGAGAGGATTAGGGAGTGACACAAGATAGTGAGAATAGACAGAATGAGAGAGGAGAGATAGAGAGCAGGCAGTGAGGAAAGAGAGGATTAGTGAGTGACACAAGATAGTGACAATAGACAGAATGAGAGAGGAGAGGTAGAGAGCAGGCAGTGAGGAAAGAGAGGATTAGGGAGTGACACAAGATAGTGACAATAGACAGAATGAGAGAGGAGAGGAGAGAATAGAGAGCAGGCAGTGAGGAAAGAGAGGATTAGGGAGTGACACAAGATAGTGACAATAGACAGAATGAGAGAGGAGAGGTAGAGGTAGAGAGCAGGCAGTGAGGAAAGAGAGGATTAGTGAGTGACACAAGATAGTGAGAATAGACAGAATGAGAGAGGAGAGGAGAGGTAGAGAGCAGGCAGTGAGGAAAGAGAGGATTAGGGAGTGACACAAGATAGTGAGAATAGACAGAATGAGAGAGGAGAGAGGAGAGATAGAGAGCAGGCAGTGAGGAAAGAGAGGATTAGGGAGTGACACAAGATAGTGACAATAGACAGAATGAGAGAGGAGAGGTAGAGATAGAGAGCAGGCAGTGAGGAAAGAGAGGATTAGAGAGTGACACAAGATAGTGAGAATAGACAGAATGAGAGAGGAGAGGTAGAGAGCAGGCAGTGAGGAAAGAGAGGATTAGGGAGTGACACAAGATAGTGACAATAGACAGAATGAGAGAGGAGAGGTAGAGGTAGAGAGCAGGCAGTGAGGAAAGAGAGGATTAGGGAGTGACACAAGGTAGTGACAATAGACAGAATGAGAGAGGAGAGGTAGAGAGCAGGCAGTGAGGAAAGAGAGGATTAGGGAGTGACACAAGATAGTGAGAATAGACAGAATGAGAGAGGAGAGGTAGAGAGCAGGGAGTGAGGAAAGAGAGGATTAGGGAGTGACACAAGGTAGTGAGAATAGACAGAATGAGAGAGGAGAGGTAGAGAGCAGGCAGTGAGGAAAGAGAGGATTAGGGAGTGACACAAGATAGTGAGTATAGACAGAATGAGAGAGGAGAGATAGAGAGCAGGCAGTGAGGAAAGAGAGGATTAGGGAGTGACACAAGGTAGTGACAATAGACAGAATGAGAGAGGAGAGGTAGAGAGCAGGCAGTGAGGAAAGAGAGGATTAGGGAGTGACACAAGGTAGTGAGAATAGACAGAATGAGAGAGGAGAGGTAGAGATAGAGAGCAGGCAGTGAGGAAAGAGAGGATTAGGGAGTGACACAAGATAGTGAGAATAGACAGAATGAGAGAGGAGAGGTAGAGAGCAGGCAGTGAGGAAAGAGAGGATTAGTGAGTGACACAAGATAGTGACAATAGACAGAATGAGAGAGGAGAGGTAGAGGTAGAGAGCAGGCAGTGAGGAAAGAGAGGATTAGGGAGTGACACAAGATAGTGAGAATAGACAGAATGAGAGAGGAGAGGTAGAGGTAGAGAGCAGGCAGTGAGGAAAGAGAGGATTAGTGAGTGACACAAGATAGTGACAATAGACAGAATGAGAGAGGAGAGGTAGAGGTAGAGAGCAGGCAGTGAGGAAAGAGAGGATTAGGGAGTGACACAAGATAGTGACAATAGACAGAATGAGAGAGGAGAGGTAGAGGTAGAGAGCAGGCAGTGAGGAAAGAGAGGATTAGTGAGTGACACAAGATAGTGAGAATAGACAGAATGAGAGAGGTAGAGATAGAGGTAGAGAGCAGGCAGTGAGGAAAGAGAGGATTAGGGAGTGACACAAGGTAGTGACAATAGACAGATTGAGAGAGGAGAGGAGAGGTAGAGAGCAGGCAGTGAGGAAAGAGAGGATTAGGGAGTGACACAAGATAGTGACAATAGACAGAATGAGAGAGGAGAGGAGAGGTAGAGAGCAGGCAGTGAGGAAAGAGAGGATTAGGGAGTGACACAAGGTAGTGACAATAGACAGAATGAGAGAGGAGAGGTAGAGGTAGAGAGCAGGCAGTGAGGAAAGAGAGGATTAGTGAGTGACACAAGATAGTGAGAATAGACAGAATGAGAGAGGAGAGGTAGAGAGCAGGCAGTGAGGAAAGAGAGGATTAGGGAGTGACACAAGGTAGTGACAATAGACAGAATGAGAGAGGAGAGGTAGAGGTAGAGAGCAGGCAGTGAGGAAAGAGAGGATTAGTGAGTGACACAAGATAGTGACAATAGACAGAATGAGAGAGGAGAGGTAGAGGTAGAGAGCAGGCAGTGAGGAAAGAGAGGATTAGTGAGTGACACAAGATAGTGAGTATAGACAGAATGAGAGAGGAGAGGTAGAGGTAGAGAGCAGGCAGTGAGGAAAGAGAGGATTAGGGAGTGACACAAGATAGTGACAATAGACAGAATGAGAGAGGAGAGGAGAGGTAGAGAGCAGGCAGTGAGGAAAGAGAGGATTAGGGAGTGACACAAGATAGTGAGAATAGACAGAATGAGAGAGGAGAGGTAGAGATAGAGAGCAGGCAGTGAGGAAAGAGAGGATTAGGGAGTGACACAAGATAGTGAGAATAGACAGAATGAGAGAGGAGAGGTAGAGGTAGAGAGCAGGCAGTGAGGAAAGAGAGGATTAGTGAGTGACACAAGGTAGTGAGAATAGACAGAATGAGAGAGGAGAGATAGAGGTAGAGAGCAGGCAGTGAGGAAAGAGAGGATTAGGGAGTGACACAAGGTAGTGACAATAGACAGAATGAGAGAGGAGAGGTAGAGGTAGAGAGCAGGCAGTGAGGAAAGAGAGGATTAGGGAGTGACACAAGATAGTGACAATAGACAGAATGAGAGAGGAGAGATAGAGAGCAGGCAGTGAGGAAAGAGAGGATTAGGGAGTGACACAAGGTAGTGAGAATAGACAGAATGAGAGAGGAGAGGTAGTGGTAGAGAGCAGGCAGTGAGGAAAGAGAGGATTAGGGAGTGACACAAGATAGTGACAATAGACAGAATGAGAGAGGAGAGGTAGAGAGCAGGCAGTGTGGAAAGAGAGGATTAGAGAGTGACACAAGATAGTGACAATAGACAGAATGAGAGAGGAGAGGTAGAGGTAGAGAGCAGGCAGTGAGGAAAGAGAGGATTAGGGAGTGACACAAGATAGTGACAATAGACAGAATGAGAGAGGAGAGGAGAGGTAGAGAGCAGGCAGTGAGGAAAGAGAGGATTAGGGAGTGACACAAGATAGTGACAATAGACAGAATGAGAGAGGAGAGATAGAGGTAGAGAGCAGGCAGTGAGGAAAGAGAGGATTAGGGAGTGACACAAGATAGTGAGAATAGACAGAATGAGAGAGGAGAGGTAGAGGTAGAGAGCAGGCAGTGAGGAAAGAGAGGATTAGGGAGTGACACAAGATAGTGAGAATAGACAGAATGAGAGAGGAGAGGTAGAGGTAGAGAGCAGGCAGTGAGGAAAGAGAGGATTAGGGAGTGACACAAGATAGTGAGAATAGACAGAATGAGAGAGGTAGAGGTAGAGAGCAGGCAGTGAGGAAAGAGAGGATTAGGGAGTGACACAAGATAGTGAGAATAGACAGAATGAGAGAGGAGAGATAGAGGTAGAGAGCAGGCAGTGAGGAAAGAGAGGATTAGGGAGTGACACAAGGTAGTGAGAATAGACAGAATGAGAGAGGAGAGGAGAGGTAGAGAGCAGGCAGTGAGGAAAGAGAGGATTAGTGAGTGACACAAGATAGTGACAATAGACAGAATGAGAGAGGAGAGGTAGAGGTAGAGAGCAGGCAGTGAGGAAAGAGAGGATTAGGGAGTGACACAAGGTAGTGAGAATAGACAGAATGAGAGAGGAGAGGTAGAGAGCAGGCAGTGAGGAAAGAGAGGATTAGAGAGTGACACAAGATAGTGACAATAGACAGAATGAGAGAGGAGAGGTAGAGATAGAGAGCAGGCAGTGAGGAAAGAGAGGATTAGGGAGTGACACAAGATAGTGAGAATAGACAGAATGAGAGAGGAGAGGAGAGGTAGAGAGCAGGCAGTGAGGAAAGAGAGGATTAGAGAGTGACACAAGATAGTGAGAATAGACAGAATGAGAGAGGAGAGGTAGAGGTAGAGAGCAGGCAGTGAGGAAAGAGAGGATTAGGGAGTGACACAAGATAGTGACAATAGACAGAATGAGAGAGGAGAGGTAGAGATAGAGAGCAGGCAGTGAGGAAAGAGAGGATTAGGGAGTGACACAAGATAGTGACAATAGACAGAATGAGAGAGGAGAGGAGAGGTAGAGAGCAGGCAGTGAGGAAAGAGAGGATTAGTGAGTGACACAAGATAGTGAGTATAGACAGAATGAGAGAGGAGAGGAGAGGTAGAGAGCAGGCAGTGAGGAAAGAGAGGATTAGGGAGTGACACAAGATAGTGAGAATAGACAGAATGAGAGAGGAGAGATAGAGGTAGAGAGCAGGCAGTGAGGAAAGAGAGGATTAGGGAGTGACACAAGGTAGTGACAATAGACAGAATGAGAGAGGAGAGATAGAGGTAGAGAGCAGGCAGTGAGGAAAGAGAGGATTAGTGAGTGACACAAGGTAGTGAGAATAGACAGAATGAGAGAGGAGAGGAGAGGTAGAGAGCAGGCAGTGAGGAAAGAGAGGATTAGTGAGTGACACAAGATAGTGACAATAGACAGAATGAGAGAGGAGAGGTAGAGGTAGAGAGCAGGCAGTGAGGAAAGAGAGGATTAGTGAGTGACACAAGATAGTGAGAATAGACAGAATGAGAGAGGAGAGGTAGAGGTAGAGAGCAGGCAGTGAGGAAAGAGAGGATTAGGGAGTGACACAAGATAGTGACAATAGACAGAATGAGAGAGGAGAGGTAGAGGTAGAGAGCAGGCAGTGAGGAAAGAGAGGATTAGGGAGTGACACAAGATAGTGACAATAGACAGAATGAGAGAGGAGAGGTAGAGGTAGAGAACAGGCAGTGAGGAAAGAGAGGATTAGGGAGTGACACAAGGTAGTGAGAATAGACAGAATGAGAGAGGAGAGATAGAGGTAGAGAGCAGGCAGTGAGGAAAGAGAGGATTAGTGAGTGACACAAGATAGTGAGAATAGACAGAATGAGAGAGGAGAGGAGAGGTAGAGAGCAGGCAGTGAGGAAAGAGAGGATTAGGGAGTGACACAAGATAGTGAGAATAGACAGAATGAGAGAGGAGAGAGGAGAGATAGAGAGCAGGCAGTGAGGAAAGAGAGGATTAGGGAGTGACACAAGATAGTGACAATAGACAGAATGAGAGAGGAGAGGAGAGGTAGAGAGCAGGCAGTGAGGAAAGAGAGGATTAGGGAGTGACACAAGATAGTGACAATAGACAGAATGAGAGAGGAGAGGTAGAGGTAGAGAGCAGGCAGTGAGGAAAGAGAGGATTAGGGAGTGACACAAGATAGTGACAATAGACAGAATGAGAGAGGAGAGGAGAGGTAGCGAGCAGGCAGTGAGGAAAGAGAGGATTAGGGAGTGACACAAGATAGTGACAATAGACAGAATGAGAGAGGAGAGGTAGAGAGCAGGCAGTGAGGAAAGAGAGGATTAGGGAGTGACACAAGATAGTGAGAATAGACAGAATGAGAGAGGAGAGGTAGAGAGCAGGCAGTGAGGAAAGAGAGGATTAGGGAGTGACACAAGATAGTGAGAATAGACAGAATGAGAGAGGAGAGGTAGAGGTAGAGAGCAGGCAGTGAGGAAAGAGAGGATTAGTGAGTGACACAAGATAGTGAGAATAGACAGAATGAGAGAGGAGAGGTAGAGGTAGAGAGCAGGCAGTGAGGAAAGAGAGGATTAGTGAGTGACACAAGGTAGTGACAATAGACAGAATGAGAGAGGAGAGGTAGAGGTAGAGAGCAGGCAGTGAGGAAAGAGAGGATTAGTGAGTGACACAAGGTAGTGACAATAGACAGAATGAGAGAGGAGAGGTAGAGGTAGAGAGCAGGCAGTGAGGAAAGAGAGGATTAGGGAGTGACACAAGGTAGTGAGAATAGACAGAATGAGAGAGGAGAGGAGAGGTAGAGAGCAGGCAGTGAGGAAAGAGAGGATTAGGGAGTGACACAAGATAGTGACAATAGACAGAATGAGAGAGGAGAGGAGAGGTAGAGAGCAGGCAGTGAGGAAAGAGAGGATTAGGGAGTGACACAAGATAGTGACAATAGACAGAATGAGAGAGGAGAGATAGAGGTAGAGAGCAGGCAGTGAGGAAAGAGAGGATTAGGGAGTGACACAAGATAGTGAGAATAGACAGAATGAGAGAGGAGAGGTAGAGATAGAGAGCAGGCAGTGAGGAAAGAGAGGATTAGGGAGTGACACAAGGTAGTGACAATAGACAGAATGAGAGAGGAGAGGTAGAGATAGAGAGCAGGCAGTGAGGAAAGAGAGGATTAGGGAGTGACACAAGATAGTGAGAATAGACAGAATGAGAGAGGAGAGGTAGAGAGCAGGCAGTGAGGAAAGAGAGGATTAGGGAGTGACACAAGGTAGTGACAATAGACAGATTGAGAGAGGAGAGGAGAGGTAGAGAGCAGGCAGTGAGGAAAGAGAGGATTAGGGAGTGACACAAGATAGTGACAATAGACAGAATGAGAGAGGAGAGGAGAGGTAGAGAGCAGGCAGTGAGGAAAGAGAGGATTAGGGAGTGACACAAGGTAGTGACAATAGACAGAATGAGAGAGGAGAGGTAGAGGTAGAGAGCAGGCAGTGAGGAAAGAGAGGATTAGTGAGTGACACAAGATAGTGAGAATAGACAGAATGAGAGAGGAGAGGTAGAGAGCAGGCAGTGAGGAAAGAGAGGATTAGGGAGTGACACAAGGTAGTGACAATAGACAGAATGAGAGAGGAGAGGTAGAGGTAGAGAGCAGGCAGTGAGGAAAGAGAGGATTAGTGAGTGACACAAGATAGTGACAATAGACAGAATGAGAGAGGAGAGGTAGAGAGCAGGCAGTGAGGAAAGAGAGGATTAGTGAGTGACACAAGATAGTGAGAATAGACAGAATGAGAGAGGAGAGGAGAGGTAGAGAGCAGGCAGTGAGGAAAGAGAGGATTAGTGAGTGACACAAGATAGTGAGTATAGACAGAATGAGAGAGGAGAGGTAGAGGTAGAGAGCAGGCAGTGAGGAAAGAGAGGATTAGGGAGTGACACAAGATAGTGACAATAGACAGAATGAGAGAGGAGAGGAGAGGTAGAGAGCAGGCAGTGAGGAAAGAGAGGATTAGGGAGTGACACAAGATAGTGAGAATAGACAGAATGAGAGAGGAGAGGTAGAGATAGAGAGCAGGCAGTGAGGAAAGAGAGGATTAGGGAGTGACACAAGATAGTGAGAATAGACAGAATGAGAGAGGAGAGGTAGAGGTAGAGAGCAGGCAGTGAGGAAAGAGAGGATTAGTGAGTGACACAAGGTAGTGAGAATAGACAGAATGAGAGAGGAGAGATAGAGGTAGAGAGCAGGCAGTGAGGAAAGAGAGGATTAGGGAGTGACACAAGGTAGTGACAATAGACAGAATGAGAGAGGAGAGGTAGAGGTAGAGAGCAGGCAGTGAGGAAAGAGAGGATTAGTGAGTGACACAAGATAGTGACAATAGACAGAATGAGAGAGGAGAGGTAGAGAGCAGGCAGTGAGGAAAGAGAGGATTAGTGAGTGACACAAGATAGTGAGAATAGACAGAATGAGAGAGGAGAGGAGAGGTAGAGAGCAGGCAGTGAGGAAAGAGAGGATTAGTGAGTGACACAAGATAGTGAGTATAGACAGAATGAGAGAGGAGAGGTAGAGGTAGAGAGCAGGCAGTGAGGAAAGAGAGGATTAGGGAGTGACACAAGATAGTGACAATAGACAGAATGAGAGAGGAGAGGAGAGGTAGAGAGCAGGCAGTGAGGAAAGAGAGGATTAGGGAGTGACACAAGATAGTGAGAATAGACAGAATGAGAGAGGAGAGGTAGAGATAGAGAGCAGGCAGTGAGGAAAGAGAGGATTAGGGAGTGACACAAGATAGTGAGAATAGACAGAATGAGAGAGGAGAGGTAGAGGTAGAGAGCAGGCAGTGAGGAAAGAGAGGATTAGTGAGTGACACAAGGTAGTGAGAATAGACAGAATGAGAGAGGAGAGATAGAGGTAGAGAGCAGGCAGTGAGGAAAGAGAGGATTAGGGAGTGACACAAGGTAGTGACAATAGACAGAATGAGAGAGGAGAGGTAGAGGTAGAGAGCAGGCAGTGAGGAAAGAGAGGATTAGGGAGTGACACAAGATAGTGACAATAGACAGAATGAGAGAGGAGAGATAGAGAGCAGGCAGTGAGGAAAGAGAGGATTAGGGAGTGACACAAGGTAGTGAGAATAGACAGAATGAGAGAGGAGAGGTAGTGGTAGAGAGCAGGCAGTGAGGAAAGAGAGGATTAGGGAGTGACACAAGATAGTGACAATAGACAGAATGAGAGAGGAGAGGTAGAGAGCAGGCAGTGTGGAAAGAGAGGATTAGAGAGTGACACAAGATAGTGACAATAGACAGAATGAGAGAGGAGAGGTAGAGGTAGAGAGCAGGCAGTGAGGAAAGAGAGGATTAGGGAGTGACACAAGATAGTGACAATAGACAGAATGAGAGAGGAGAGGAGAGGTAGAGAGCAGGCAGTGAGGCAAGAGAGGATTAGGGAGTGACACAAGATAGTGACAATAGACAGAATGAGAGAGGAGAGATAGAGGTAGAGAGCAGGCAGTGAGGAAAGAGAGGATTAGGGAGTGACACAAGATAGTGAGAATAGACAGAATGAGAGAGGAGAGGTAGAGGTAGAGAGCAGGCAGTGAGGAAAGAGAGGATTAGGGAGTGACACAAGATAGTGAGAATAGACAGAATGAGAGAGGAGAGGTAGAGGTAGAGAGCAGGCAGTGAGGAAAGAGAGGATTAGGGAGTGACACAAGATAGTGAGAATAGACAGAATGAGAGAGGTAGAGGTAGAGAGCAGGCAGTGAGGAAAGAGAGGATTAGGGAGTGACACAAGATAGTGAGAATAGACAGAATGAGAGAGGAGAGATAGAGGTAGAGAGCAGGCAGTGAGGAAAGAGAGGATTAGGGAGTGACACAAGGTAGTGAGAATAGACAGAATGAGAGAGGAGAGGAGAGGTAGAGAGCAGGCAGTGAGGAAAGAGAGGATTAGTGAGTGACACAAGATAGTGACAATAGACAGAATGAGAGAGGAGAGGTAGAGGTAGAGAGCAGGCAGTGAGGAAAGAGAGGATTAGGGAGTGACACAAGGTAGTGAGAATAGACAGAATGAGAGAGGAGAGGTAGAGAGCAGGCAGTGAGGAAAGAGAGGATTAGAGAGTGACACAAGATAGTGACAATAGACAGAATGAGAGAGGAGAGGTAGAGATAGAGAGCAGGCAGTGAGGAAAGAGAGGATTAGGGAGTGACACAAGATAGTGAGAATAGACAGAATGAGAGAGGAGAGGAGAGGTAGAGAGCAGGCAGTGAGAAAAGAGAGGATTAGAGAGTGACACAAGATAGTGAGAATAGACAGAATGAGAGAGGAGAGGTAGAGGTAGAGAGCAGGCAGTGAGGAAAGAGAGGATTAGGGAGTGACACAAGATAGTGACAATAGACAGAATGAGAGAGGAGAGGTAGAGATAGAGAGCAGGCAGTGAGGAAAGAGAGGATTAGGGAGTGACACAAGATAGTGACAATAGACAGAATGAGAGAGGAGAGGAGAGGTAGAGAGCAGGCAGTGAGGAAAGAGAGGATTAGTGAGTGACACAAGATAGTGAGTATAGACAGAATGAGAGAGGAGAGGAGAGGTAGAGAGCAGGCAGTGAGGAAAGAGAGGATTAGGGAGTGACACAAGGTAGTGACAATAGACAGAATGAGAGAGGAGAGATAGAGGTAGAGAGCAGGCAGTGAGGAAAGAGAGGATTAGTGAGTGACACAAGGTAGTGAGAATAGACAGAATGAGAGAGGAGAGGAGAGGTAGAGAGCAGGCAGTGAGGAAAGAGAGGATTAGTGAGTGACACAAGATAGTGACAATAGACAGAATGAGAGAGGAGAGGTAGAGGTAGAGAGCAGGCAGTGAGGAAAGAGAGGATTAGTGAGTGACACAAGATAGTGACAATAGACAGAATGAGAGAGGAGAGGTAGAGAGCAGGCAGTGAGGAAAGAGAGGATTAGGGAGTGACACAAGATAGTGAGAATAGACAGAATGAGAGAGGAGAGGTAGAGGTAGAGAGCAGGCAGTGAGGAAAGAGAGGATTAGGGAGTGACACAAGATAGTGACAATAGACAGAATGAGAGAGGAGAGGTAGAGGTAGAGAGCAGGCAGTGAGGAAAGAGAGGATTAGGGAGTGACACAAGATAGTGACAATAGACAGAATGAGAGAGGAGAGGTAGAGGTAGAGAGCAGGCAGTGAGGAAAGAGAGGATTAGTGAGTGACACAAGATAGTGACAATAGACAGAATGAGAGAGGAGAGGTAGAGGTAGAGAGCAGGCAGTGAGGAAAGAGAGGATTAGGGAGTGACACAAGATAGTGACAATAGACAGAATGAGAGAGGAGAGGTAGAGGTAGAGAGCAGGCAGTGAGGAAAGAGAGGATTAGGGAGTGACACAAGGTAGTGAGAATAGACAGAATGAGAGAGGAGAGATAGAGGTAGAGAGCAGGCAGTGAGGAAAGAGAGGATTAGTGAGTGACACAAGATAGTGAGAATAGACAGAATGAGAGAGGAGAGGAGAGGTAGAGAGCAGGCAGTGAGGAAAGAGAGGATTAGGGAGTGACACAAGATAGTGAGAATAGACAGAATGAGAGAGGAGAGAGGAGAGATAGAGAGCAGGCAGTGAGGAAAGAGAGGATTAGGGAGTGACACAAGATAGTGACAATAGACAGAATGAGAGAGGAGAGGTAGAGGTAGAGAGCAGGCAGTGAGGAAAGAGAGGATTAGGGAGTGACACAAGATAGTGACAATAGACAGAATGAGAGAGGAGAGGAGAGGTAGAGAGCAGGCAGTGAGGAAAGAGAGGATTAGGGAGTGACACAAGATAGTGACAATAGACAGAATGAGAGAGGAGAGGTAGAGGTAGAGAGCAGGCAGTGAGGAAAGAGAGGATTAGGGAGTGACACAAGATAGTGACAATAGACAGAATGAGAGAGGAGAGGAGAGGTAGCGAGCAGGCAGTGAGGAAAGAGAGGATTAGTGAGTGACACAAGGTAGTGACAATAGACAGAATGAGAGAGGAGAGGTAGAGGTAGAGAGCAGGCAGTGAGGAAAGAGAGGATTAGTGAGTGACACAAGGTAGTGACAATAGACAGAATGAGAGAGGAGAGGTAGAGGTAGAGAGCAGGCAGTGAGGAAAGAGAGGATTAGGGAGTGACACAAGGTAGTGAGAATAGACAGAATGAGAGAGGAGAGGTAGAGAGCAGGCAGTGAGGAAAGAGAGGATTAGGGAGTGACACAAGATAGTGACAATAGACAGAATGAGAGAGGAGAGGAGAGGTAGAGAGCAGGCAGTGAGGAAAGAGAGGATTAGGGAGTGACACAAGATAGTGACAATAGACAGAATGAGAGAGGAGAGATAGAGGTAGAGAGCAGGCAGTGAGGAAAGAGAGGATTAGGGAGTGACACAAGGTAGTGACAATAGACAGAATGAGAGAGGAGAGATAGAGGTAGAGAGCAGGCAGTGAGGAAAGAGAGGATTAGGGAGTGACACAAGATAGTGAGAATAGACAGAATGAGAGAGGAGAGGTAGAGAGCAGGCAGTGAGGAAAGAGAGGATTAGGGAGTGACACAAGATAGTGAGAATAGACAGAATGAGAGAGGAGAGGTAGAGGTAGAGAGCAGGCAGTGAGGAAAGAGAGGATTAGGGAGTGACACAAGATAGTGACAATAGACAGAATGAGAGAGGAGAGGTAGAGATAGAGAGCAGGCAGTGAGGAAAGAGAGGATTAGGGAGTGACACAAGGTAGTGACAATAGACAGAATGAGAGAGGAGAGGTAGAGGTAGAGAGCAGGCAGTGAGGAAAGAGAGGATTAGTGAGTGACACAAGGTAGTGACAATAGACAGAATGAGAGAGGAGAGGTAGAGGTAGAGAGCAGGCAGTGAGGAAAGAGAGGATTAGGGAGTGACACAAGATAGTGACAATAGACAGAATGAGAGAGGAGAGGAGAGGTAGAGAGCAGGCAGTGAGGAAAGAGAGGATTAGTGAGTGACACAAGATAGTGAGAATAGACAGAATGAGAGAGGAGAGGAGAGGTAGAGAGCAGGCAGTGAGGAAAGAGAGGATTAGTGAGTGACACAAGATAGTGACAATAGACAGAATGAGAGAGGAGAGGTAGAGGTAGAGAGCAGGCAGTGAGGAAAGAGAGGATTAGGGAGTGACACAAGGTAGTGACAATAGACAGATTGAGAGAGGAGAGGTAGAGAGCAGGCAGTGAGGAAAGAGAGGATTAGTGAGTGACACAAGATAGTGACAATAGACAGAATGAGAGAGGAGAGGTAGAGGTAGAGAGCAGGCAGTGAGGAAAGAGAGGATTAGGGAGTGACACAAGATAGTGACAATAGACAGAATGAGAGAGGAGAGGTAGAGGTAGAGAGCAGGCAGTGAGGAAAGAGAGGATTAGGGAGTGACACAAGATAGTGAGAATAGACAGAATGAGAGAGGAGAGATAGAGGTAGAGAGCAGGCAGTGAGGAAAGAGAGGATTAGTGAGTGACACAAGATAGTGAGAATAGACAGAATGAGAGAGGAGAGGAGAGGTAGAGAGCAGGCAGTGAGGAAAGAGAGGATTAGAGAGTGACACAAGATAGTGAGAATAGACAGAATGAGAGAGGAGAGAGGAGAGATAGAGAGCAGGCAGTGAGGAAAGAGAGGATTAGGGAGTGACACAAGATAGTGAGAATAGACAGAATGAGAGAGGAGAGAGGAGAGATAGAGAGCAGGCAGTGAGGAAAGAGAGGATTAGGGAGTGACACAAGATAGTGACAATAGACAGAATGAGAGAGGAGAGGAGAGGTAGAGAGCAGGCAGTGAGGAAAGAGAGGATTAGGGAGTGACACAAGATAGTGACAATAGACAGAATGAGAGAGGAGAGGTAGAGAGCAGGCAGTGAGGAAAGAGAGGATTAGGGAGTGACACAAGGTAGTGACAATAGACAGAATGAGAGAGGAGAGGAGAGGTAGAGAGCAGGCAGTGAGGAAAGAGAGGATTAGTGAGTGACACAAGATAGTGAGAATAGACAGAATGAGAGAGGAGAGGTAGAGGTAGAGAGCAGGCAGTGAGGAAAGAGAGGATTAGTGAGTGACACAAGATAGTGAGAATAGACAGAATGAGAGAGGAGAGGAGAGGTAGAGAGCAGGCAGTGAGGAAAGAGAGGATTAGGGAGTGACACAAGATAGTGACAATAGACAGAATGAGAGAGGAGAGGTAGAGGTAGAGAGCAGGCAGTGAGGAAAGAGAGGATTAGGGAGTGACACAAGGTAGTGAGAATAGACAGAATGAGAGAGGAGAGGAGAGGTAGAGAGCAGGCAGTGAGGAAAGAGAGGATTAGTGAGTGACACAAGATAGTGAGAATAGACAGAATGAGAGAGGAGAGGAGAGGTAGAGAGCAGGCAGTGAGGAAAGAGAGGATTAGGGAGTGACACAAGATAGTGACAATAGACAGAATGAGAGAGGAGAGGTAGAGGTAGAGAGCAGGCAGTGAGGAAAGAGAGGATTAGGGAGTGACACAAGATAGTGACAATAGACAGAATGAGAGAGGAGAGGTAGAGATAGAGAGCAGGCAGTGAGGAAAGAGAGGATTAGAGAGTGACACAAGATAGTGAGAATAGACAGAATGAGAGAGGAGAGGTAGAGAGCAGGCAGTGAGGAAAGAGAGGATTAGTGAGTGACACAAGGTAGTGACAATAGACAGAATGAGAGAGGAGAGATAGAGGTAGAGAGCAGGCAGTGAGGAAAGAGAGGATTAGTGAGTGACACAAGGTAGTGAGAATAGACAGAATGAGAGAGGAGAGGTAGAGGTAGAGAGCAGGCAGTGAGGAAAGAGAGGATTAGGGAGTGACACAAGATAGTGAGAATAGACAGAATGAGAGAGGTAGAGGTAGAGAGCAGGCAGTGAGGAAAGAGAGGATTAGGGAGTGACACAAGATAGTGACAATAGACAGAATGAGAGAGGAGAGGTAGAGATAGAGAGCAGGCAGTGAGGAAAGAGAGGATTAGTGAGTGACACAAGATAGTGAGTATAGACAGAATGAGA
This sequence comes from Pelodytes ibericus, assembly GCA_036172795.1. Lineage (NCBI taxonomy): Eukaryota > Metazoa > Chordata > Amphibia > Anura > Pelodytidae > Pelodytes > Pelodytes ibericus. The sequence goes on along the minus strand of CM069861.1, from coordinate 2,738,108 downwards.
GAGGAGAGGTAGAGATAGAGAGCAGGCAGTGAGGAAAGAGAGGATTAGAGAGTGACACAAGATAGTGACAATAGACAGAATGAGAGAGGAGAGGAGAGGTAGAGAGCAGGCAGTGAGGAAAGAGAGGATTAGTGAGTGACACAAGATAGTGACAATAGACAGAATGAGAGAGGAGAGGAGAGGTAGAGAGCAGGCAGTGAGGAAAGAGAGGATTAGGGAGTGACACAAGATAGTGACAATAGACAGAATGAGAGAGGAGAGGTAGAGGTAGAGAGCAGGCAGTGAGGAAAGAGAGGATTAGGGAGTGACACAAGATAGTGAGAATAGACAGAATGAGAGAGGAGAGGTAGAGGTAGAGAGCAGGCAGTGAGGAAAGAGAGGATTAGGGAGTGACACAAGATAGTGACAATAGACAGAATGAGAGAGGAGAGGTAGAGATAGAGAGCAGGCAGTGAGGAAAGAGAGGATTAGTGAGTGACACAAGATAGTGAGAATAGACAGAATGAGAGAGGAGAGGTAGAGAGCAGGCAGTGAGGAAAGAGAGGATTAGGGAGTGACACAAGATAGTGAGAATAGACAGAATGAGAGAGGAGAGATAGAGGTAGAGAGCAGGCAGTGAGGAAAGAGAGGATTAGTGAGTGACACAAGATAGTGAGAATAGACAGAATGAGAGAGGAGAGGTAGAGAGCAGGCAGTGAGGAAAGAGAGGATTAGGGAGTGACACAAGATAGTGACAATAGACAGAATGAGAGAGGAGAGGTAGAGGTAGAGAGCAGGCAGTGAGGAAAGAGAGGATTAGGGAGTGACACAAGATAGTGAGAATAGACAGAATGAGAGAGGAGAGATAGAGGTAGAGAGCAGGCAGTGAGGAAAGAGAGGATTAGTGAGTGACACAAGATAGTGAGAATAGACAGAATGAGAGAGGAGAGGTAGAGGTAGAGAGCAGGCAGTGAGGAAAGAGAGGATTAGGGAGTGACACAAGATAGTGAGAATAGACAGAATGAGAGAGGAGAGATAGAGGTAGAGAGCAGGCAGTGAGGAAAGAGAGGATTAGTGAGTGACACAAGATAGTGAGAATAGACAGAATGAGAGAGGAGAGGAGAGGTAGAGAGCAGGCAGTGAGGAAAGAGAGGATTAGTGAGTGACACAAGGTAGTGACAATAGACAGAATGAGAGAGGAGAGGAGAGGTAGAGAGCAGGCAGTGAGGAAAGAGAGGATTAGGGAGTGACACAAGATAGTGACAATAGACAGAATGAGAGAGGAGAGGTAGAGGTAGAGAGCAGGCAGTGAGGAAAGAGAGGATTAGGGAGTGACACAAGATAGTGAGAATAGACAGAATGAGAGAGGAGAGATAGAGGTAGAGAGCAGGCAGTGAGGAAAGAGAGGATTAGTGAGTGACACAAGATAGTGAGAATAGACAGAATGAGAGAGGAGAGGTAGAGATAGAGAGCAGGCAGTGAGGAAAGAGAGGATTAGGGAGTGACACAAGGTAGTGAGAATAGACAGAATGAGAGAGGAGAGGAGAGGTAGAGAGCAGGCAGTGAGGAAAGAGAGGATTAGTGAGTGACACAAGATAGTGAGAATAGACAGAATGAGAGAGGAGAGGTAGAGGTAGAGAGCAGGCAGTGAGGAAAGAGAGGATTAGTGAGTGACACAAGGTAGTGACAATAGACAGAATGAGAGAGGAGAGGAGAGGTAGAGAGCAGGCAGTGAGGAAAGAGAGGATTAGGGAGTGACACAAGATAGTGAGAATAGACAGAATGAGAGAGGAGAGGTAGAGGTAGAGAGCAGGCAGTGAGGAAAGAGAGGATTAGGGAGTGACACAAGATAGTGAGAATAGACAGAATGAGAGAGGAGAGATAGAGGTAGAGAGCAGGCAGTGAGGAAAGAGAGGATTAGTGAGTGACACAAGATAGTGAGAATAGACAGAATGAGAGAGGAGAGGTAGAGGTAGAGAGCAGGCAGTGAGGAAAGAGAGGATTAGGGAGTGACACAAGATAGTGAGAATAGACAGAATGAGAGAGGAGAGGAGAGGTAGAGAGCAGGCAGTGAGGAAAGAGAGGATTAGGGAGTGACACAAGATAGTGACAATAGACAGAATGAGAGAGGAGAGGTAGAGGTAGAGAGCAGGCAGTGAGGAAAGAGAGGATTAGGGAGTGACACAAGATAGTGACAATAGACAGAATGAGAGAGGAGAGATAGAGGTAGAGAGCAGGCAGTGAGGAAAGAGAGGATTAGGGAGTGACACAAGATAGTGACAATAGACAGAATGAGAGAGGAGAGGTAGAGGTAGAGAGCAGGCAGTGAGGAAAGAGAGGATTAGTGAGTGACACAAGGTAGTGACAATAGACAGAATGAGAGAGGAGAGATAGAGGTAGAGAGCAGGCAGTGAGGAAAGAGAGGATTAGGGAGTGACACAAGATAGTGACAATAGACAGAATGAGAGAGGAGAGGTAGAGGTAGAGAGCAGGCAGTGAGGAAAGAGAGGATTAGGGAGTGACACAAGATAGTGAGAATAGACAGAATGAGAGAGGAGAGGTAGAGAGCAGGCAGTGAGGAAAGAGAGGATTAGGGAGTGACACAAGATAGTGAGAATAGACAGAATGAGAGAGGAGAGGTAGAGGTAGAGAGCAGGCAGTGAGGAAAGAGAGGATTAGTGAGTGACACAAGATAGTGACAATAGACAGAATGAGAGAGGAGAGATAGAGGTAGAGAGCAGGCAGTGAGGAAAGAGAGGATTAGGGAGTGACACAAGATAGTGAGAATAGACAGAATGAGAGAGGAGAGGTAGAGGTAGAGAGCAGGCAGTGAGGAAAGAGAGGATTAGGGAGTGACACAAGGTAGTGACAATAGACAGAATGAGAGAGGAGAGGAGAGGTAGAGAGCAGGCAGTGAGGAAAGAGAGGATTAGGGAGTGACACAAGATAGTGAGAATAGACAGAATGAGAGAGGAGAGGTAGAGGTAGAGAGCAGGCAGTGAGGAAAGAGAGGATTAGAGAGTGACACAAGATAGTGACAATAGACAGAATGAGAGAGGAGAGGAGAGGTAGAGAGCAGGCAGTGAGGAAAGAGAGGATTAGAGAGTGACACAAGATAGTGACAATAGACAGAATGAGAGAGGAGAGGTAGAGGTAGAGAGCAGGCAGTGAGGAAAGAGAGGATTAGGGAGTGACACAAGATAGTGACAATAGACAGAATGAGAGAGGAGAGGTAGAGGTAGAGAGCAGGCAGTGAGGAAAGAGAGGATTAGTGAGTGACACAAGATAGTGACAATAGACAGAATGAGAGAGGAGAGGAGAGGTAGAGAGCAGGCAGTGAGGAAAGAGAGGATTAGGGAGTGACACAAGATAGTGAGAATAGACAGAATGAGAGAGGAGAGGTAGAGATAGAGAGCAGGCAGTGAGGAAAGAGAGGATTAGGGAGTGACACAAGATAGTGACAATAGACAGAATGAGAGAGGAGAGGTAGAGGTAGAGAGCAGGCAGTGAGGAAAGAGAGGATTAGAGAGTGACACAAGGTAGTGAGAATAGACAGAATGAGAGAGGTAGAGGTAGAGGTAGAGAGCAGGCAGTGAGGAAAGAGAGGATTAGGGAGTGACACAAGATAGTGACAATAGACAGAATGAGAGAGGAGAGGTAGAGAGCAGGCAGTGAGGAAAGAGAGGATTAGGGAGTGACACAAGATAGTGACAATAGACAGAATGAGAGAGGAGAGGAGAGGTAGAGAGCAGGCAGTGAGGAAAGAGAGGATTAGTGAGTGACACAAGGTAGTGAGAATAGACAGAATGAGAGAGGAGAGGTAGAGATAGAGAGCAGGCAGTGAGGAAAGAGAGGATTAGGGAGTGACACAAGATAGTGAGAATAGACAGAATGAGAGAGGAGAGGTAGAGGTAGAGAGCAGGCAGTGAGGAAAGAGAGGATTAGGGAGTGACACAAGATAGTGACAATAGACAGAATGAGAGAGGAGAGGTAGAGATAGAGAGCAGGCAGTGAGGAAAGAGAGGATTAGGGAGTGACACAAGATAGTGACAATAGACAGAATGAGAGAGGAGAGGAGAGGTAGAGAGCAGGCAGTGAGGAAAGAGAGGATTAGTGAGTGACACAAGATAGTGACAATAGACAGAATGAGAGAGGAGAGGAGAGGTAGAGAGCAGGCAGTGAGGAAAGAGAGGATTAGTGAGTGACACAAGATAGTGACAATAGACAGAATGAGAGAGGAGAGGTAGAGGTAGAGAGCAGGCAGTGAGGAAAGAGAGGATTAGGGAGTGACACAAGATAGTGACAATAGACAGAATGAGAGAGGAGAGGTAGAGGTAGAGAGCAGGCAGTGAGGAAAGAGAGGATTAGGGAGTGACACAAGATAGTGAGAATAGACAGAATGAGAGAGGAGAGGTAGAGGTAGAGAGCAGGCAGTGAGGAAAGAGAGGATTAGGGAGTGACACAAGATAGTGACAATAGACAGAATGAGAGAGGAGAGATAGAGGTAGAGAGCAGGCAGTGAGGAAAGAGAGGATTAGGGAGTGACACAAGATAGTGACAATAGACAGAATGAGAGAGGAGAGGAGAGGTAGAGAGCAGGCAGTGAGGAAAGAGAGGATTAGGGAGTGACACAAGATAGTGAGAATAGACAGAATGAGAGAGGAGAGGTAGAGGTAGAGAGCAGGCAGTGAGGAAAGAGAGGATTAGGGAGTGACACAAGATAGTGACAATAGACAGAATGAGAGAGGAGAGGAGAGGTAGAGAGCAGGCAGTGAGGAAAGAGAGGATTAGGGAGTGACACAAGATAGTGAGAATAGACAGAATGAGAGAGGAGAGGTAGAGGTAGAGAGCAGGCAGTGAGGAAAGAGAGGATTAGGGAGTGACACAAGATAGTGACAATAGACAGAATGAGAGAGGAGAGGAGAGGTAGAGAGCAGGCAGTGAGGAAAGAGAGGATTAGGGAGTGACACAAGATAGTGACAATAGACAGAATGAGAGAGGAGAGGTAGAGGTAGAGAGCAGGCAGTGAGGAAAGAGAGGATTAGTGAGTGACACAAGATAGTGAGAATAGACAGAATGAGAGAGGAGAGGAGAGGTAGAGAGCAGGCAGTGAGGAAAGAGAGGATTAGGGAGTGACACAAGATAGTGAGAATAGACAGAATGAGAGAGGAGAGGTAGAGGTAGAGAGCAGGCAGTGAGGAAAGAGAGGATTAGTGAGTGACACAAGATAGTGAGTATAGACAGAATGAGAGAGGAGAGGTAGAGATAGAGAGCAGGCAGTGAGGAAAGAGAGGATTAGGGAGTGACACAAGATAGTGAGAATAGACAGAATGAGAGAGGAGAGATAGAGGTAGAGAGCAGGCAGTGAGGAAAGAGAGGATTAGAGAGTGACACAAGATAGTGACAATAGACAGAATGAGAGAGGAGAGATAGAGGTAGAGAGCAGGCAGTGAGGAAAGAGAGGATTAGTGAGTGACACAAGATAGTGACAATAGACAGAATGAGAGAGGAGAGATAGAGGTAGAGAGCAGGCAGTGAGGAAAGAGAGGATTAGAGAGTGACACAAGATAGTGACAATAGACAGAATGAGAGAGGAGAGGTAGAGGTAGAGAGCAGGCAGTGAGGAAAGAGAGGATTAGTGAGTGACACAAGATAGTGACAATAGACAGAATGAGAGAGGAGAGGTAGAGGTAGAGAGCAGGCAGTGAGGAAAGAGAGGATTAGGGAGTGACACAAGATAGTGACAATAGACAGAATGAGAGAGGAGAGGTAGAGAGCAGGCAGTGAGGAAAGAGAGGATTAGGGAGTGACACAAGAAACATTGGTAGATTAAAAATGAATAAGGAGAGAGAAAGGGAGAAAATGATAAAAAGGTTGAATGAAAAACTCATAAAAGTGATGAAAACAGAACTGGGCAGCGATGTACAAACAGGACTGGCTTTGTAATGCTTCAATGCTGTTGTATTTCTCCAGCTTGGATTTGGATCATGTTTTCCCACTATCCACGCCATTATATGTTCCCAGCTTCATCAGTAAAAGCCAAACTTCCCCCCTTGTAGTTTAACCCCTAAAATGCTCAGTAGAGTCCTTGCACATTGAAGGATAATCAATTATCTCCATTTTAATGGTATTAACGGTTTTCAATTCATATTATAATATTTGGACAAAGTTTGGAAAGTAACAGATTTTATACATTGCGCCCAATGTGTGAGCGAGAGGGAGAGAGGAAGTGAGAGCAGGCGAGGGCTGGCTGGGGGTCGGGGGGGATATTAAATGGCCCATAGTGCAATTTTACCAGCCCACCCATTATCCTCAGACTTAGACACCAATACACAGGAGAATCAGACAGTCCCAACCCATTGAGTCAGGTGAGAGAGCAGCTGGGGGGGGGGGGGGGTAGTTGCCCCTCTGATACCATGGCCAGCCCTCCCCTGGGTGGAGGGAGAGAGAGATAGAGAGAAGACGGCAGCTGAGAGGTGGGTTAGTGTCTGGCTGTTTGTAAGTCACTCAGTTAAAAGTTATTTCAGAAATCAAACAACACACAACAAACCAGCAGTAATATAAGGGTCATGCACCAGGGGGCAGCAAGCGTACAAGGCTGGGCGGAGCCTAGTGATCTGACTTAGAATGGAACCTAAATTATGGTAAATATAGAAACCTACACCGTGTCACCGGCAGATAAGAACCATTCGGCTATCTAGTCTGCCATATCTGCTTATAAAATAATCTGAATATCTGTATTATTCCTTCACCTTATCTTATATCTAGGATAGCCTTATACCTATCCCACGCATGCTTAAACTCCTTCACTGTATTAACCTCTACCACTTCTACTGGAAGACTATTCCATACACCCACTACCCTCTCAGTAAAGTAATACTTTCATTAGTCCCTGGCCTTATCTTATATCTAGGATAGCCTTATACCTATCCCACGCATGCTTAAACTCCTTCACTGTATTAACCTCTACCACTTCTACTGGAAGACTATTCCATGCATCCACTACCCTCTCAGTAATGTAATACTTTCATTAGTCCCTGACCTTATCTTATATCTAGGATAGCCTTATACCTATCCCATGCATGCTTAAACTCCTTCACTGTATTAACCTCTACCACTTCTACTGGAAGACTATTCCATGCATCCACTACCCTCTCAGTAATGTAATACTTTCATTAGTCCCTGGCCTTATCTTATATCTAGGATAGCCTTATACCTATCCCATGTATGCTTAAACTCCCTCACTGTATTAATCTCTACCACTTCTACTGGAAGACTATTACATCCATCCACTACCCTCTCAGTAATGTAATACTTTCATTAGTCCCTGACCTTATCTTATATCTTGGATAGCCTTATACCTATCCCACGCATGCTTAAACTCCTTCACTGTATTAACCTCTACCACTTCTACTGGAAGACTATTCCATACACCCACTACCCTCTCAGTAAAGTAATACTTTCATTAGTCCCTGGCCTTATCTTATATCTAGGATAGCCTTATACCTATCCCATGCATGCTTAAACTCCTTCACTGTATTAACCTCTACCACTTCTACTGGAAGACTATTCCATGCATCCACTACCCTCTCAGTAATGTAATACTTTCATTAGTCCCTGGCCTTATCTTATATCTAGGATAGCCTTATACCTATCCCATGTATGCTTAAACTCCCTCACTGTATTAATCTCTACCACTTCTACTGGAAGACTATTACATCCATCCACTACCCTCTCAGTAATGTAATCCTTTCATTAGTCCCTGGCCTTATCTTATATCTAGGATAGCCTTATACCTATCCCATGAATGCTTAAACTCCTTCACTGTATTAACCTCTACCACTTCTACTGGAAGACTATTCCATACATCCACTACCCTCTCAGTAATGTAATACTTTCATTAGTCCCTGACCTTATCTTATATCTAGGATAGCCTTATACCTATCCCATGCATGCTTAAACTCCTTCACTGTATTAACCTCTACCACTTCTACTGGAAGACTATTCCATACATCCAATACCCTCTCAGTAATGTAATACTTTCATTAGTCCCTGGCCTTATCTTATATCTAGGATAGCCTTATACCTATCCCATGGATGCTTAAACTCCTTCACTGTATTAACCTCTACCACTTCTACTGGAAGACTATTCCATACATCCACTACCCTCTCAGTAATGTAATACTTTCATTAGTCCTTGGCCTTATCTTATATCTAGGATAGCCTTATACCTATCCCATGCATGCTTAAACTCCTTCACTGTATTAACCTCTACCACTTCTACTGGAAGACTATTCCATACATCCACTACCCTCTCAGTAATGTAATACTTTCATTAGTCCCTGACCTTATCTTATATCTAGGATAGCCTTATACCTATCCCATGCATGCTTAAACTCCTTCACTGTATTAACCTCTACCACTTCTACTGGAAGACTATTCCATACATCCACTACCCTCTCAGTAAAGTAATACTTTCATTAGTCCCTGGCCTTATCTTATATCTAGGATAGCCTTATACCTATCCCATGCATGCTTAAACTCCTTCATATATTAACTTCTACCACTTTTACTGGAAGACTATTCCATGCATTCACTACCCTCTCAGTAATGTAATACTTTCATTAGTCCCTGGCCTTATCTTATATCTAGGATAGACTTATACCTATCCCATGCATGCTTAAACTCCTTCACTGTATTAACCTCTACCACTTCTACTGGAAGACTATTCCATGCATCCACTACCCTCTCAGTAATGTAATACTTTCATTAGTCGCTGGCCTTATCTTATATCTAGGATAGCCTTATACCTATCCCATGCATGCTTAAACTCCTTCACTGTATTAACCTCTACCACTTCTACTGGAAGACTATTCCATACATCCACTACCCTCTCAGTAATGTAATACTTTCATTAGTCCCTGACCTTATCTTATATCTAGGATAGCCTTATACCTATCCCATGCATGCTTAAACTCCTTCACTGTATTAACCTCTACCACTTCTACTGGAAGACTATTCCATACATCCACTATCCTCTCAGTAATATAATACTATCATTAGTCCCTGACCTTATCTTATATCTAGGATAGCCTTATACCTATCCCACGCATGCTTAAACTCCTTCACTGTATTAACCTCTACCACTTCTACTGGAAGACTATTCCATACATCCACTACCCTCTCAGTAAAGTAATACTTTCATTAGTCCCTGGCCTTATCTGATATCTAGGATAGCCTTATACCTATCCCATGCATGCTTAAACTCCTTCACTGTATTAACCTCTTCCACTTCTACTGGAAGACTATTCCATGTATCCACTACCCTCTCAGTAATGTAATAATTTCATTAGTCCCTGGCCTTATCTTATATCTAGGATAGCCTTATACCTATCCCATGCATGCTTAAACTCCTTCACTGTATTAACCTCTACCACTTCTACTGGAAGACTATTCCATACATCCACTACCCTCTCAGTAAAGTAATACTTTCATTAGTCCCTGGCCTTATCTTATATCTAGGATAGCCTTATACCTATCCCATGCATGCTTAAACTCCTTCACTGTATTAACCTCTACCACTTCTACTGGAAGACTATTCCATACATCCACTACCCTCTCAGTAATGTAACACTTTCATTAGTCCCTGGCCTTATCTTATATCTAGAATAGCCTTATACCTATCCCACGCATGCTTAAACTCCTTCACTGTATTAACCTCTACCACTTCTACTGGAAGACTATTCCATGTATCCACTACCCTCTCAGTAATGTAATACTTTCATTAGTCCCTGGCCTTATCTTATATCTAGGATAGCCTTATACCTATCCCATGCATGCTTAAACTCCTTCACTATATTAACCTCTACCACTTCTACTGGAAGACTATTCCATGCATCCACTACCCTCTCAGTAATGTAATACTTTCATTAGTCCCTGGCCTTATCTTATATCTAGGATAGCCTTATACCTATCCCATGCATGCTTAAACTCCTTCACTGTATTAACCTCTACCACTTCTACTGGAAGACTATTCTATACATCCACTACCCTCTCAGTAATGTAATACTTTCATTAGTCCCTGCCCTTATCTTATATCTAGGATAGCCTTATACCTATCCCACGCATGCTTAAACTCCTTCACTGTATTAACCTCTACCACTTCTACTGGAAGACTATTCCATGCATCCACTACCCTCTCAGTAATGTAATACTTTCATTAGCCCCTGACCTTATCTTATATCTAGGATAGCCTTATACCTATCCCATGCATGCTTAAACTCCTTCACTGTATTAACCTCTACCACTTCTACTGGAAGACTATTCCATGCACCCACTACCCTCTCAGTAATGTAATACTTTCATTAGTCCCTGACCTTATCTTATATCTAGGATAGCCTTATACCTATCCCATGCATGCTGAAACTCCTTCACTGTATTAACCTCTACCACTTCTACTGGAAGACTATTCCATGCACCCACTACCCTCTCAGTAATGTAATACTTTCATTAGTCCCTGACCTTATCTTATATCTAGGATAGCCTTATACCTATCCCATGCATGCTTAAACTCCTTCACTGTATTATCCTCTACCACTTCTACTGGAAGACTATTCCATGCATCCACTACCCTCTCAGTAATGTAATACTTTCATTAGTCCCTGACCTTATCTTATATCTAGGATAGCCTTATACCTATCCCATGCATGCTTAAACTCCTTCACTGTATTAACCTCTACCACTTCTACTGGAAGACTATTCCATACATCCACTACCCTCTCAGTAAAGTAATACTTTCATTAGTCCCTGACCTTATCTTATATCTAGGATAGCCTTATACCTATCCCATGCATGCTTAAACTCCTTCACTGTATTAACCTCTACCACTTCTGCTGGAAGACTATTCCATACATCCACTACCCTCTCAGTAAAGTAATACTTTCATTAGTCCCTGACCTTATCTTATATCTAGGATAGCCTTATACCCATCCCATGCATGCTTAAACTCCTTCACTGTATTAACCTCTACCACTTCTGCTGGAAGACTATTCCATACATCCACTACCCTCTCAGTAAAGTAATACTTCCTGATATTACATTAAATCGTTGCCCCTCTAATTTAAGACTATGTCCTCTAGTTGTGGTAGTTTATCTTCATATAAATATACTCTCCTCCGTTACTGTGTTGATTCCCTTTATGTATATAAATGTTTCTATCATATCCCCCCTGTTACGTCTTTCTTCAAAGCTATACATGTTAAGATGCTTTAACCTTTCCTGGTAAGTTTTATCCTTCAATCCATGAACCAGTTTAGTGGCCCTTCTCTGAACTTTCTATCTGGAGATCCGGTCTGCAGTATCAAAATGCCATTCAGAAATAAATCCTGGGGTACTGGAGGTTATTCAGATAATTAAGAAATCCAATAGAATTGGGTGGATTTGTAGACACGGGGAGACCAGCGTCTGGACCCCCAACAATGATTTATGGGACAGGCGGCAAGTTGAATATAAAGGCTCCCTCCTTGTACACTGCACTGGTGGCTTCACAGTACATTTGCCTTTTCTGGGGCAGTTAGTGTATTATTAATTAGGTGGGCAAACAAACTCAATCTACATGGATGTTAGTAGTGATGGAATCTACTGAGCTATCACACCCCACTCTGGAAGACTGATGGGAAAAAGGCCCAATCAATAACCATGTTCCCTTAACGCAATACTCTAGGTGAGATCTTACCAGTGATCTATAAAGTGCTATCACTCCCTCTCTATGTCCTGGGGATCTGCTCTATAGAACTGATCACAATACTCTAGGTGAGATCTTACCAGTGATCTATAAAGTGCTATCACTCCCTCTCTATGTCCTCCTGGGGATCTGCTCTATAGAACTGATCACAATACTCTAGGTGAGATCTTACCAGTGATCTATAAAGTGCTATCACTCCCTCTCTATGTCCTCCTGGGGATCTGCTCTATAGAACTGATCACAATACTCTAGGTGAGATCTTACCAGTGATCTATAAAGTGCTATCACTCCCTCTCTATGTCCTCCTGGGGATCTGCTCTATAGAACTGATCACAATACTCTAGGTGAGATCTTACCAGTGATCTATAAAGTGCTATCACTCCCTCTCTATGTCCTCCTGGGGATCTGCTCTATAGAACTGATCACAATACTCTAGGTGAGATCTTACCAGTGATCTATAAGGTGCTATCACTCCCTCTCTATGTCCTCCAGAGGATCTGCTCTATAGAACTGAACACAATACTCTAGGTGAGATCTTACCAGTGATCCATAAAGTGCTATCACTCCCTCTCTTTGTGCTCCTGGGGATCTGCTCTATAGAACTGATCACAATACTCTAGGTGAGATCTTACCAGTGATCTATAAAGTGCTATCACTCCCTCTCTATGTCCTCCTGGGGATCTGCTCTATAGAACTGATCACAATACTCTAGGTGAGATCTTACCAGGGATCTATAAAGTGCTATCACTCCCTCTCTATGTCCTCCTGGAGATCTGCTCTATAGAACTGATCACAATACTCTAGGTGAGATCTTACCAGTGATCTATAAAGTGCTATCACCCCCTCTCTATGTCCTCCTGGGGATCTGCTCTATAGAACTGAACACAATAGTCTAGGTGAGATCTTACCAGTGATCTATAAAGTGCTATCACTCCCTCTCTATGTCCTCCTGGGGATCTGCTCTATAGAACTGATCACAATACTCTAGGTGAGATCTTACCAGTGATCTATAAAGTGCTATCACTCCCTCTCTATGTCCTCCTGGGGATCTGCTCTATAGAACTGATCACAATACTCTAGGTGAGATCTTACCAGTGATCTATAAAGTGCTATCACTCCCTCTCTATGTCCTCCTGGGGATCTGCTCTATAGAACTGATCACAATACTCTAGGTGAGATCTTACCAGGGATCTATCAAGTGCTATCACCCCCTCTCTATGTGTATATAATTCCCTGCACCCCCTGTCTTTGGTTGGGGGTTGCCAGCTCAGTACTGGGGATATAGGGGGTGACTGGTTAGTAGAAGTGTTGGTGTGGGGCATTTTATTGGAAGATTTACCCTGCTGACGGTTGATGACTGGGAACCAAGGAGGTCAGGGAATAAGAGGCAGGCAGGAGGAGGAGGGGGACACAACCACATGTCAGAGAACAGGAAGGAAATGTAATTATCATTACTTCAAACACATTAATTGGATGAAAAAAAACAACAATCCCATCCGGACCCCGACAAACACAGAGAGAAAACCCAGCTTCCTAAACCCAAAATGTAGCTACACACTGAACCCAGGCACTCAGTGGTTAATATCGTATAACTGACCCATCGAGATCAGGTCATGTCAAACCTTTACAGGCTCCATCGGGAGATTATCTACTGCAATCCCACCTCTAACAAAGGCTGAGAGGGGCAGAGCATGAGGGGGGCAATAAAGGGGCGAGTGTCTGCAGATCTAATAGGGCTAGGGTACACTTGGGAAAGGAGAGGGCATCAATGTTAGTGTAAAGGGAAGTATTACAGAGAGTGAGTGTGCACTCAGAGGTTTGAAAGCACAGGGGCAAATCTGAGGACAGACAGAGGAGTGTGAGTGTACACTGAGAGGTTTAAAGGCACAGGGGCAGATCTGAGGACAGACAGGGGAGTGTGAGTGTACACTCAGAGGATTGAAGGCACAGGGGCAAATCTGAGGACAGACAGAGGAGTGTGAGTGTACACTCAGAGGATTGAAGGCACAGGGAGGAATCTGAGGACAGACAGGGGAGCGTGAGTGTACACTCAGAGGTTTGAAGGCACAGGGAGGAATCTGAGGACAGACAGGGGAGCGTGAGTGTACACTCAGAGGTTTGAAGGCACAGGGAGGAATCTGAGGACAGACAGGGGAGCGTGAGTGTACACTCAGAGGTTTAAAGGCACAGGGAGGAATCTGAGGACAGACAGGGGAGTGTGAGTGTACACTCAGAGGTTTGAAGGCACAGGGAGGAGTCTGAGGACAGACAGGGGAGCGTGAGTGTACACTCAGAGGTTTGAAGGCACAGGGAGGAATCTGAGGACAGACAGGGGAGCGTGAGTGTACACTCAGAGGTTTGAAGGCACAGGGAGGAATCTGAGGACAGACAGGGGAGCGTGAGTGTACACTCAGAGGTTTGAAGGCACAGGGAGGAATCTGAGGACAGACTGGGGAGCGTGAGTGTACACTCAGAGGTTTGAAGGCACAGGGGCAAATCTGAGGACAGACTGGGGAGCGTGAGTGTACACTCAGAGGTTTGAAGGCACAGGGAGGAATCTGAGGACAGACAGGGGAGCGTGAGTGTACACTCAGAGGTTTGAAGGCACAGGGAGGAATCTGAGGACAGACAGGGGAGCGTGAGTGTACACTCAGAGGTTTAAAGGCACAGGGAGGAATCTGAGGACAGACAGGGGAGCGTGAGTGTACACTCAGAGGTTTGAAGGCACAGGAAGGAATCTGAGGACAGACAGGGGAGCGTGAGTGTACACTCAGAGGTTTAAAGGCACAGGGGCAAATCTGAGGACAGACAGAGGAGCGTGAGTGTACACTCAGAGGTTTAAAGGCACAGGGAGGAATCTGAGGACAGACAGGGGAGCGTGAGTGTACACTCAGAGGTTTGAAGGCACAGGGGCAAATCTGAGGACAGACAGAGGAGCGTGAGTGTACACTCAGAGGTTTAAAGGCACAGGGAGGAATCTGAGGACAGACAGGGGAGCGTGAGTGTACACTCAGAGGTTTAAAGGCACAGGGAGGAATCTGAGGACAGACAGGGGAGCGTGAGTGTACACTCAGAGGTTTGAAGGCACAGGAAGGAATCTCAGGACAGACTGGGGAGCGTGAGTGTACACTCAGATGTTTGGAGGCACAGGGAGGAATCTGAGGACAGACTGGGGAGCGTGAGTGTACACTCAGAGGTTTGAAGGCACAGGGAGGAATCTGAGGACAGACAGGGGAGCGTGAGTGTACACTCAGAGGTTTGAAGGCACAGGGAGGAATCTGAGGACAGACAGGTGAAGCGTGAGTGTACACTCAGAGGTTTAAAGGCACAGGGGCAGATCTGAGGACAGACAGGGGAGTGTGAGTGTACACTCAGAGGTTTAAAGGCACAGGGAGGAATCTGAGGACAGACAGGGGAGCGTGAGTGTACACTCAGAGGTTTGAAGGCACAGGAAGGAATCTGAGGACAGACTGGGGAGCGTGAGTGTACACTCAGATGTTTGGAGGCACAGGGAGGAATCTGAGGACAGACAGGGGAGCGTGAGTGTACACTCAGAGGTTTGAAGGCACAGGGAGGAATCTGAGGACAGACAGGGGAGCGTGAGTGTACACTCAGAGGTTTAAAGGCACAGGGAGGAATCTGAGGACAGACAGGGGAGCGTGAGTGTACACTCAGAGGTTTGAAGGCACAGGGAGGAATCTGAGGACAGACTGGGGAGCGTGAGTGTACACTCAGAGGTTTAAAGGCACAGGGGCAGATCTGAGGACAGACAGGGGAGTGTGAGTGTACACTCAGAGGTTTAAAGGCACAGGGAGGAATCTGAGGACAGACAGGGGAGCGTGAGTGTACACTCAGATGTTTGAAGGCACAGGAAGGAATCTGAGGACAGACTGGGGAGCGTGAGTGTACACTCAGATGTTTGGAGGCACAGGGAGGAATCTGAGGACAGACTGGGGAGCGTGAGTGTACACTCAGAGGTTTGAAGGCACAGGGGGAGATCTGAGGACAGACAGGGGAGTGTGAGTGTACACTCAGAGGTTTGAAGGCACGGGGAGATCTGAGGACAGACAGGGGAGTGTGAGTGTACACTCAGAGGTTTGGAGGCTCAGGGAGGAATCTGAGGACAGACGGGGGAGCGTGAGTGTACACTCAGATGTTTGGAGGCACAGGGAGGAATCTGAGGACAGACGGGGGAGAGTGAGTGTACACTCAGATGTTTGGAGGCACAGGGAGGGATCTGAGGAGAGTTGCTGAGGACACGGTCGTATAGGGAGGGGGTGATGTAGGCAGAAGGTCGGGATCTTTATGTTTGGGGTGACTATAAACTATAACTAAACATAACAAGTATCTAAATTTGGAATAAATGGTTCCTCACCAGTCAGTGGAATTATATAGATAGGACAGACGTGTGACGTGGACTGCAATACTCACTTGTCCCATCCTCTGTAACCATGCCTAGTCCTTCGGCTTTATTCTGACGTTCGAAAGCATTGAGATCAAGCACACTGCGGAGAAAGAAGAATAAACATGTCTGACATGAGCCATTAGATGGAGCTACAGATAGTCCATTCCCACATCCCATATATCCCATATATCTCAATCAGTAATACATCCCATATATCCCATATATCCCAATCAGTAATACATCCCATATATCCCATATATCCCATACATCCCATATATCCCATACATCCCATATATCCCATACATCCCATACATCCCATATATCCCATATATCCCATACATCCCATATATCCCATACATCCCATACATCCCATATATCCCATATATCCCATACATCCCATATATCCCATACATCCCATACATCCCATATATCCCAATCAGTAAAGCATCTCATATATCCCAATCAGTAATACATCCCATATATCCCATATATCCCATACATCCCATACATCCCATATATCCCATATATCCCATACATCCCATATATCCCATACATCCCATATATCCCATACATCCCATACATCCCATATATCCCATACATCCCAATCAGTAATACATCTCATATATCCCAATCAGTAATACATCCCATATATCCCATATATCCCATACATCCCATACATCCCATACATCCCATATATCCCATACATCCCATATATCCCATATATCCCATACATCCCATATATCCCATACATCCCATACATCCCATATATAGCATACATCCCATACATCCTATATATCCCATACATCCCATACATCCCATACAACCCATATATCCCATACATCCCATATATCCCATACATCCCATACATCCCATACATTCCAATCAGTAATACATCCCATATATCCCATACATCCCATACTTCCCATATATTCCAATCAGTAATACATCCCATATATCCCATACATCCCATACATCCCATATATCCCATACATCCCATATACTACAATCAGTAATACATCCCATATATCCCAATCAGTAATACATCCCATATATCCCAATCAGTAATACATCCCATATATCCCAATCAGTAATACATCTCATATATCCCAATCAGTAATACATCCCATATATCCCAATCAGTAATACATCTCATATATCCCAATCAGTAATACATCTCATATATCCCAATCAGTAATACATCTCATATATTCCAATCAGTAATACATCTGATATATCCCAATCAGTAATACATCCCATATATCCCAATCAGTAATACATCTGATATATCCCAATCAGTAATACATCTGATATATCCCAATCAGTAATACATCTCATATATCCCAATCAGTAATACATCTCATATATCCCAATCAGTAATACATCCCATATATCCCAATCAGTAATACATCTGATATATCCCAATCAGTAATACATCTGATATATCCCAATCAGTAATACATCCCATATATCCCAATCAGTAATACATCTCATATATCCCAATCAGTACTACATCCCATATATCCCAATCAGTAATACATCTCATATATCCCAATCAGTACTACATCTGATATATCCCAATCAGTAATACATCCCATATATCCCAAACAGTAATACATCTCATATATCCCAATCAGTAATACATCTGATATATCCCAATCAGTAATACATCCCATATATCCCAATCAGTAATACATCCCATATATCCCAATCAGTAATACATCCCATATATCCCAATCAGTAATACATCTGATATATCCCAATCAGTAATACATCCCATATATCCCAATCAGTAATACATCCCATATATCCCAATCAGTAATACATCCCATATATCCCAATCAGTAATACATCCCATATATCCCAATCAGTAATACATCCCATATATCCCAATCAGTAATACATCCCATATATCCCAATCAGTAATACATCCCATATATCCCAATCAGTAATACATCTGATATATCCCAATCAGTAATACATCTGATATATCCCAATCAGTAATACATCCCATATATCCCAATCAGTAATACATCTGATATATCCCAATCAGTAATACATCTGATATATCCCAATCAGTAATACATCTGATATATCCCAATCAGTAATACATCTCATATATCCCAATCAGTAATACATCTCATATATCCCAATCAGTAATACATCTGATAAATCCCAATCAGTAATACATCTGATATATCCCAATCAGTAATACATCTGATATATCCCAATCAGTAATACATCCCATATATCCCAATCAGTAATACATCTCATATATCACAAACAGTAATACATCTGATATATCCCAATCAGTAATACATCCCATATATCCCAATCAGTAATACATCCCATATATCCCAATCAGTAATACATCTCATATATCCCAATCAGTAATACATCTCATATATCCCAATCAGTAATACATCTCATATATCCCAATCATTAATACATCTCATATATCCCAATCAGTAATACATCTCATATATCCCAATCAGTAATACATCCCATATATCCCAATCAGTAATACATCTCATATATCCCAATCAGTAATACATCTCATATATCCCAATCAGTAATACATCTGATATATCCCAATCAGTAATACATCCCATATATCCCAATCAGTAATACATGCCATATATCCCAATCAGTAATACATCTCATATATCCCAATCAGTAATACATCTGATATATCCCAATCAGTAATACATCCCATATATCCCAATCAGTAATACATCTCATATATCCCAATCAGTAATACATCCCATATATCCCAATCAGTAATACATCTGATAAATCCCAATCAGTAATACATCTGATATATCCCAATCAGTAATACATCTCATATATCCCAATCAGTAATACATCTCATATATCCCAATCAGTAATACATCTCATATATCCCAATCAGTAATACATCCCATATATCCCAATCAGTAATACATCCCATATATCCCAATCAGTAATACATCTCATATATCCCAATCAGTAATACATCCCATATATCCCAATCAGTAATACATCCCATATATCCCAATCAGTAATACATCTGATATATCCCAATCAGTAATACATCCCATATATCCCAATCAGTAATACATCCCATATATCCCAATCAGTAATACATCCCATATATCCCAATCAGTAATACATCCTATATATCCCAATCAGTAATACATCTGATATATCCCAATCAGTAATACATCCCATATATCCCAATCAGTAATAGATCCCATATATCCCAATCAGTAATACATCTGATATATCCCAATCAGTAATACATCCCATATATCCCAATCAGTAATACATCCCATATATCCCAATCAGTAATACATCCCATATATCCCAATCAGTAATACATCCCATAAATCCCAATCAGTAATACATCCCATATATCCCAATCAGTAATACATCTGATATATCCCAATCAGTAATACATCCCATATATCCCAATCAGTAATACATCCCATATATCCCAATCAGTAACACATCCCATATATCCCAATCAGTAACACATCCCATATATCCCAATCAGTAACACATCCCATATATCCCAATCAGTAATACATCCCATATATCCCAATCAGTAATACATCTGATATATCCCAATCAGTAATACATCCCATATATCCCAATCAGTAATACATCCCATATATCCCAATCAGTAACACATCCCATATATCCCAATCAGTAATACATCCCATATATCCCAATCAGTAATACATCCCATATATCCCAATCAGTAATACATCTCATATATCCCAATCAGTAATACATCTGATATATCCCAATCAGTAATACATCTGATATATCCCAATCAGTAATACATCCCATATATCCCAATCAGTAATACATCCCATATATCCCAATTAGTAATACATCCCATATATCCCAATCAGTAATACATCCCATATATCCCAATTAGTAATACATCCCATATATCCCAATCAGTAATACATCCCATATATCCCAATCAGTAATACATCCCATATATCCCAATCAGTAATACATCTGATATATCCCAATCAATAATACATCCCATATATCCCAATCAGTAACACATCCCATATATCCCAATCAGTAACACATCCCATATATCCCAATCAGTAATACATCCCATATATCCCAATCAGTAATACATCTGATATATCCCAATCAGTAATACATCCCATATATCCCAATCAGAAATACATCCCATATATCCCAATCAGTAACACATCCCATATATCCCAATCAGTAACACATCCCATATATCCCAATCAGTAATACATCCCATATATCCCAATCAGTAATACATCCCATATATCACAATTAGTAACACATCCCATATATCACAATTAGTAATACATCTGATATATCCCAATCAGTAATACATCTGATATATCCCAATCAGTAATACATCCCATATATCCCAATCAGTAATACATCTCATATATCCCAATCAGTAATACATCTGATATATCCCAATCAGTAATACATCTGATATATCCCAATCAGTAATACATCTGATATATCCCAATCAGTAATACATCCCATATATCCCAATCAGTAATACATCCCATATATCCCAATTAGTAATACATCCCATATATCCCAATCAGTAATACATCCCATATATCCCAATCAGTAATACATCCCATATATCCCAATCAGTAATACATCTGATATATCCCAATCAATAATACATCAGATATATCCCAATCATTAATACATCTCATATATCCCAATCATTAATACATCTCATATATCCCAATCAGTAATACATCCCATATATCCCAATCAGTAATACATCCCATATATCCCAATCAGTAATACATCCCATATATCCCAATCAGTAACACATCCCATATACCCCAATCAGTAATACATCCCATATATCCCAATCAATAATACATCTGATATATCCCAATCAGTAATACATCTGATATATCCCAATCAGTAATACATCTCATATATCCCAATCAGTAATACATCCGATATATCCCAATCAGTAATACATCCCATATATCCCAATCAGTAATACATCCCATATATCCCAATCAGTAATACATCCCATATATCCCAATCAGTAATACATCCCATATATCCCAATCAGTAATACATCTGATATATCCCAATCAGTAATACATCCCATATATCCCAATCAGTAATACATCCCATATATCCCAATCAGTAATACATCTCATATATCCCAATCAGTAATACATCCCATATATCCCAATCAGTAATACATCCCATATATCCCAATCAGTAATACATCTGATATATCCCAATCAGTAATACATCCCATATATCCCAATCAGTAATACATCCCATATATCCCAATCAGTAATACATCCCATATATCCCAATCAGTAATACATCCTATATATCCCAATCAGTAATACATCTGATATATCCCAATCAGTAATACATCCCATATATCCCAATCAGTAATAGATCCCATATATCCCAATCAGTAATACATCTGATATATCCCAATCAGTAATACATCCCATATATCCCAATCAGTAATACATCCCATATATCCCAATCAGTAATACATCCCATATATCCCAATCAGTAATACATCCCATAAATCCCAATCAGTAATACATCCCATATATCCCAATCAGTAATACATCTGATATATCCCAATCAGTAATACATCCCATATATCCCAATCAGTAATACATCCCATATATCCCAATCAGTAACACATCCCATATATCCCAATCAGTAACACATCCCATATATCCCAATCAGTAACACATCCCATATATCCCAATCAGTAATACATCCCATATATCCCAATCAGTAATACATCTGATATATCCCAATCAGTAATACATCCCATATATCCCAATCAGTAATACATCCCATATATCCCAATCAGTAACACATCCCATATATCCCAATCAGTAATACATCCCATATATCCCAATCAGTAATACATCCCATATATCCCAATCAGTAATACATCTGATATATCCCAATCAGTAATACATCTGATATATCCCAATCAGTAATACATCCCATATATCCCAATCAGTAATACATCCCATATATCCCAATTAGTAATACATCCCATATATCCCAATCAGTAACACATCCCATATATCCCAATTAGTAATACATCCCATATATCCCAATCAGTAATACATCCCATATATCCCAATCAGTAATACATCTGATATATCCCAATCAATAATACATCCCATATATCCCAATCAGTAACACATCCCATATATCCCAATCAGTAACACATCCCATATATCCCAATCAGTAATACATCCCATATATCCCAATCAGTAATACATCTGATATATCCCAATCAGTAATACATCCCATATATCCCAATCAGTAATACATCCCATATATCCCAATCAGTAACACATCCCATATATCCCAATCAGTAACACATCCCATATATCCCAATCAGTAATACATCCCATATATCCCAATCAGTAATACATCCCATATATCACAATTAGTAACACATCCCATATATCACAATTAGTAATACATCTGATATATCCCAATCAGTAATACATCTGATATATCCCAATCAGTAATACATCCCATATATCCCAATCAGTAATACATCTCATATATCCCAATCAGTAATACATCTGATATATCCCAATCAGTAATACATCTGATATATCCCAATCAGTAATACATCTGATATATCCCAATCAGTAATACATCCCATATATCCCAATCAGTAATACATCCCATATATCCCAATTAGTAATACATCCCATATATCCCAATCAGTAATACATCCCATATATCCCAATCAGTAATACATCCCATATATCCCAATCAGTAATACATCTGATATATCCCAATCAATAATACATCCCATATATCCCAATCAGTAATACATCAGATATATCCCAATCATTAATACATCTCATATATCCCAATCAGTAATACATCCCATATATCCCAATCAGTAATACATCCCATATATCCCAATCAGTAATACATCCCATATATCCCAATCAGTAATACATCCCATATATCCCAATCAGTAACACATCCCATATACCCCAATCAGTAATACATCTGATAAATCCCAATCAATAATACATCTGATATATCCCAATCAGTAATACATCTGATATATCCCAATCAGTAATACATCTCATATATCCCAATCAGTAATACATCCGATATATCCCAATCAGTAATACATCCCATATATCCCAATCAGTAATACATCCCATATATCCCAATCAGTAATACATCCCATATATCCAAATCAGTAATACATCCCATATATCCCAATCAGTAATACATCTGATATATCCCAATCAATAATACATCCCATATATCCCAATCAGTAATACATCTGATATATCCCAATCAGTAATACATCTCATATATCCCAATCAGTAATACATCCCATATATCCCAATCAGTAATACATCCCATATATCCCAATCAGTAATACATCTCATATATCCCAATCAGTAATACATCTGATATATCCCAATCAGTAATACATCTCATATATCCCAATCAGTAATACATCCCATATATCCCAATCAGTAATACATCTCATATATCCCAATCAGTAATACATCTCATATATCCCAATCAGTAATACATCTGATATATCCCAATCAGTAGTACATCTGATATATCCCAATCAGTAATACATCCCATATATCCCAATCAGTAATACATCCCATATATCCCAATCAGTAACACATCCCATATATCCCAATCAGTAATACATCCCATATATCCCAATCAGTAATACATCCCATATATCCCAATCAGTAATACATCTGATATATCCCAATCAGTAATACATCTGATATATCCCAATCAGTAATACATCCCATATATCCCAATCAGTAATACATCTCATATATCCCAATCAGTAATACATCTCATATATCCCAATCAGTAATACATCTGATATATCCCAATCAGTAATACATCTGATATATCCCAATCAGTAATACATCCTATATATCCCAATCAGTAATACATCTGATATATCCCAATCAGTAATACATCCCATATATCCCAATCAGTAATACATCTCATATATCCCAATCAGTAATACATCTGATATATCCCAATCAGTAATACATCTCATATATCCCAATCAGTAATACATCCCATATATCCCAATCAGTAATACATCTCATATATCCCAATCAGTAATACATCTCATATATCCCAATCAGTAATACATCTGATATATCCCAATCAGTAATACATCTGATATATCCCAATCAGTAATACATCTGATATATCCCAATCAGTAATACATCCCATATATCCCAATCAGTAACACATCCCATATATCCCAATCAGTAATACATCCCATATATCCCAATCAGTAATACATCCCATATATCACAATTAGTAACACATCCCATATATCACAATTAGTAATACATCTGATATATCCCAATCAGTAATACATCTGATATATCCCAATCAGTAATACATCCCATATATCCCAATCAGTAATACATCTGATATATCCCAATCAGTAATACATCTGATATATCCCAATCAGTAATACATCTGATATATCCCAATCAGTAATACATCTGATATATCCCAATCAGTAATACATCCCATATATCCCAATCAGTAATACATCCCATATATCCCAATCAGTAATACATCTGATATATCCCAATCAGTAATACATCCCATATATCCCAATCAGTAATACATCCCATATATCCCAATCAGTAATACATCCCATATATCCCAATCAGTAATACATCCCATAAATCCCAATCAGTAATACATCCCATATATCCCAATCAGTAATACATCTGATATATCCCAATCAGTAATACATCCCATATATCCCAATCAGTAATACATCCCATATATCCCAATCAGTAACACATCCCATATATCCCAATCAGTAACACATCCCATATATCCCAATCAGTAACACATCCCATATATCCCAATCAGTAATACATCCCATATATCCCAATCAGTAATACATCTGATATATCCCAATCAGTAATACATCCCATATATCCCAATCAGTAATACATCCCATATATCCCAATCAGTAACACATCCCA
Organism: Pelodytes ibericus; assembly: GCA_036172795.1. Classification (NCBI taxonomy): domain Eukaryota; kingdom Metazoa; phylum Chordata; class Amphibia; order Anura; family Pelodytidae; genus Pelodytes; species Pelodytes ibericus. Next base: position 2,712,925 of record CM069861.1, on the reverse strand, counting down.
TATATCCCAATCAGTAATACATCCCATATATCCCAATCAGTAATACATCCCATATATCCCAATCAGTAATACATCTCATATATCCCAATCAGTAATACATCTCATATATCCCAATCAGTAATACATCCCATATATCCCAATCAGTAACACATCCCATATATCCCAATCAGTAATACATCCCATATATCCCAATCAGTAATACATCCCGTATATCCCAATCAGTAATACATCTGATATATCCCAATCAGTAATACATCTGATATATCCCAATCAGTAATACATCTGATATATCCCAATCAGTAATACATCTGATATATCCCAATCAGTAATACATCCCATATATCCCAATCAGTAATACATCTCATATATCCCAATCAGTAATACATCTCATATATCCCAATCAGTAATACATCTGATATATCCCAATCAGTAATACATCTGATATATCCCAATCAGTAATACATCCTATATATCCCAATCAGTAATACATCTGATATATCCCAATCAGTAATACATCTGATATATCCCAATCAGTAATACATCTGATATATCCCAATCAGTAATACATCCCATATATCCCAATCAGTAATACATCTCATATATCCCAATCAGTAATACATCTGATATATCCCAATCAGTAATACATCTCATATATCCCAATCAGTAATACATCTCATATATCCCAATCAGTAATACATCTGATATATCCCAATCAGTAATACATCTGATATATCCCAATCAGTAATACATCTGATATATCCCAATCAGTAATACATCCCATATATCCCAATCAGTAACACATCCCATATATCCCAATCAGTAATACATCCCATATATCCCAATCAGTAATACATCCCATATATCACAATTAGTAACACATCCCATATATCACAATTAGTAATACATCTGATATATCCCAATCAGTAATACATCTGATATATCCCAATCAGTAATACATCCCATATATCCCAATCAGTAATACATCTGATATATCCCAATCAGTAATACATCTGATATATCCCAATCAGTAATACATCTGATATATCCCAATCAGTAATACATCTGATATATCCCAATCAGTAATACATCCCATATATCCCAATCAGTAATACATCCCATATATCCCAATCAGTAATACATCTGATATATCCCAATCAGTAATACATCCCATATATCCCAATCAGTAATACATCCCATATATCCCAATCAGTAATACATCCCATATATCCCAATCAGTAATACATCCCATAAATCCCAATCAGTAATACATCCCATATATCCCAATCAGTAATACATCTGATATATCCCAATCAGTAATACATCCCATATATCCCAATCAGTAATACATCCCATATATCCCAATCAGAATCACATCCCATATATCCCAATCAGTAACACATCCCATATATCCCAATCAGTAACACATCCCATATATCCCAATCAGTAATACATCCCATATATCCCAATCAGTAATACATCTGATATATCCCAATCAGTAATACATCCCATATATCCCAATCAGTAATACATCCCATATATCCCAATCAGTAATACATCCCATATATCCCAATCAGTAATACATCTGATATATCCCAATCAGTAATACATCCCATATATCCCAATCAGTAATACATCCCATATATCCCAATCAGTAACACATCCCATATATCCCAATCAGTAATACATCCCATATATCCCAATCAGTAATACATCCCATATATCCCAATCAGTAATACATCTCATATATCCCAATCAGTAATACATCTGATATATCCCAATCAGTAATACATCTCATATATCCCAATCAGTAATACATCCCATATATCCCAATCAGTAATACATCTCATATATCCCAATCAGTAATACATCTCATATATCCCAATCAGTAATACATCTGATATATCCCAATCAGTAATACATCTGATATATCCCAATCAGTAATACATCCCATATATCCCAATCAGTAATACATCTGATATATCCCAATCAGTAATACATCCCATATATCCCAATCAGTAATACATCTGATATATCCCAATCAATAATACATCCCATATATCCCAATCAGTAACACATCCCATATATCCCAATCAGTAACACATCCCATATATCCCAATCAGTAATACATCCCATATATCCCAATCAGTAATACATCTGATATATCCCAATCAGTAATACATCCCATATATCCCAATCAGTAATACATCCCATATATCCCAATCAGTAACACATCCCATATATCCCAATCAGTAATACATCCCATATATCCCAATCAGTAATACATCCCATATATCACAATTAGTAACACATCCCATATATCACAATTAGTAATACATCTGATATATCCCAATCAGTAATACATCTGATATATCCCAATCAGTAATACATCCCATATATCCCAATCAGTAATACATCTCATATATCCCAATCAGTAATACATCTGATATATCCCAATCAGTAATACATCTGATATATCCCAATCAGTAATACATCCCATATATCCCAATCAGTAATACATCCCATATATCCCAATTAGTAATACATCCCATATATCCCAATCAGTAATACATCCCATATATCCCAATCAGTAATACATCTGATATATCCCAATCAGTAATACATCTGATATATCCCAATCAGTAATACATCTGATATATCCCAATCAGTAATACATCCCATATATCCCAATCAGTAACACATCCCATATATCCCAATTAGTAACACATCCCATATATCACAATTAGTAATACATCTGATATATCCCAATCAGTAATACATCTGATATATCCCAATCAGTAATACATCCCATATATCCCAATCAGTAATACATCTGATATATCCCAATCAGTAATACATCTGATATATCCCAATCAGTAATACATCTGATATATCCCAATCAGTAATACATCTGATATATCCCAATCAGTAATACATCCCATATATCCCAATCAGTAATACATCCCATATATCCCAATCAGTAATACATCTGATATATCCCAATCAGTAATACATCCCATATATCCCAATCAGTAATACATCCCATATATCCCAATCAGTAATACATCCCATATATCCCAATCAGTAATACATCCCATAAATCCCAATCAGTAATACATCCCATATATCCCAATCAGTAATACATCTGATATATCCCAATCAGTAATACATCCCATATATCCCAATCAGTAATACATCCCATATATCCCAATCAGTAACACATCCCATATATCCCAATCAGTAACACATCCCATATATCCCAATCAGTAACACATCCCATATATCCCAATCAGTAATACATCCCATATATCCCAATCAGTAATACATCTGATATATCCCAATCAGTAATACATCCCATATATCCCAATCAGTAATACATCCCATATATCCCAATCAGTAACACATCCCATATATCCCAATCAGTAATACATCCCATATATCCCAATCAGTAATACATCCCATATATCCCAATCAGTAATACATCTCATATATCCCAATCAGTAATACATCTGATATATCCCAATCAGTAATACATCTCATATATCCCAATCAGTAATACATCCCATATATCCCAATCAGTAATACATCTCATATATCCCAATCAGTAATACATCTCATATATCCCAATCAGTAATACATCTGATATATCCCAATCAGTAATACATCTGATATATCCCAATCAGTAATACATCCCATATATCCCAATCAGTAATACATCCCATATATCCCAATTAGTAATACATCCCATATATCCCAATCAGTAATACATCCCATATATCCCAATCAGTAATACATCTGATATATCCCAATCAGTAATACATCTGATATATCCCAATCAGTAATACATCTGATATATCCCAATCAGTAATACATCCCATATATCCCAATCAGTAACACATCCCATATATCCCAATTAGTAACACATCCCATATATCACAATTAGTAATACATCTGATATATCCCAATCAGTAATACATCTGATATATCCCAATCAGTAATACATCCCATATATCCCAATCAGTAATACATCTGATATATCCCAATCAGTAATACATCTGATATATCCCAATCAGTAATACATCTGATATATCCCAATCAGTAATACATCTGATATATCCCAATCAGTAATACATCCCATATATCCCAATCAGTAATACATCCCATATATCCCAATCAGTAATACATCTGATATATCCCAATCAGTAATACATCCCATATATCCCAATCAGTAATACATCCCATATATCCCAATCAGTAATACATCCCATATATCCCAATCAGTAATACATCCCATAAATCCCAATCAGTAATACATCCCATATATCCCAATCAGTAATACATCTGATATATCCCAATCAGTAATACATCCCATATATCCCAATCAGTAATACATCCCATATATCCCAATCAGTAACACATCCCATATATCCCAATCAGTAACACATCCCATATATCCCAATCAGTAACACATCCCATATATCCCAATCAGTAACACATCCCATATATCCCAATCAGTAACACATCCCATATATCCCAATCAGTAATACATCCCATATATCCCAATCAGTAATACATCTGATATATCCCAATCAGTAATACATCCCATATATCCCAATCAGTAATACATCCCATATATCCCAATCAGTAACACATCCCATATATCCCAATCAGTAATACATCCCATATATCCCAATCAGTAATACATCCCATATATCCCAATCAGTAATACATCTCATATATCCCAATCAGTAATACATCTGATATATCCCAATCAGTAATACATCTCATATATCCCAATCAGTAATACATCCCATATATCCCAATCAGTAATACATCTCATATATCCCAATCAGTAATACATCTCATATATCCCAATCAGTAATACATCTGATATATCCCAATCAGTAATACATCTGATATATCCCAATCAGTAATACATCCCATATATCCCAATCAGTAATACATCTGATATATCCCAATCAGTAATACATCCCATATATCCCAATCAGTAATACATCCCATATATCCCAATTAGTAATACATCCCATATATCCCAATCAGTAATACATCCCATATATCCCAATCAGTAATACATCCCATATATCCCAATCAGTAATACATCTGATATATCCCAATCAATAATACATCCCATATATCCCAATCAGTAACACATCCCATATATCCCAATCAGTAACACATCCCATATATCCCAATCAGTAACACATCCCATATATCCCAATCAGTAATACATCCCATATATCCCAATCAGTAATACATCTGATATATCCCAATCAGTAATACATCCCATATATCCCAATCAGTAATACATCCCATATATCCCAATCAGTAACACATCCCATATATCCCAATCAGTAATACATCCCATATATCCCAATCAGTAATACATCCCATATATCACAATTAGTAACACATCCCATATATCACAATTAGTAATACATCTGATATATCCCAATCAGTAATACATCTGATATATCCCAATCAGTAATACATCCCATATATCCCAATCAGTAATACATCTCATATATCCCAATCAGTAATACATCTGATATATCCCAATCAGTAATACATCTGATATATCCCAATCAGTAATACATCTGATATATCCCAATCAGTAATACATCCCATATATCCCAATCAGTAATACATCCCATATATCCCAATTAGTAATACATCCCATATATCCCAATCAGTAATACATCCCATATATCCCAATCAGTAATACATCCCATATATCCCAATCAGTAATACATCTGATATATCCCAATCAATAATACATCCCATATATCCCAATCAGTAATACATCAGATATATCCCAATCATTAATACATCTCATATATCCCAATCAGTAATACATCCCATATATCCCAATCAGTAATACATCCCATATATCCCAATCAGTAATACATCCCATATATCCCAATCAGTAACACATCCCATATATCCCAATCAGTAATACATCCCATATATCCCAATCAGTAATACATCTGATAAATCCCAATCAATAATACATCTGATATATCCCAATCAGTAATACATCTGATATATCCCAATCAGTAATACATCTCATATATCCCAATCAGTAATACATCCGATATATCCCAATCAGTAATACATCCCATATATCCCAATCAGTAATACATCCCATATATCCCAATCAGTAATACATCCCATATATCCAAATCAGTAATACATCCCATATATCCCAATCAGTAATACATCCGATATATCCCAATCAATAATACATCCCATATATCCCAATCAGTAATACATCTGATATATCCCAATCAGTAATACATCTCATATATCCCAATCAGTAATACATCCCATATATCCCAATCAGTAATACATCCCATATATCCCAATCAGTAATACATCCCATAGATCCCAATCAGTAATACATTCCATATATCCCAATCAGTAATACATCCCATATATCCCAATCAGTAATACATCCCATATATCCCAATCAGTAATACATCTGATATATCCCAATCAATAATACATCTGATATATCCCAATCAGTAATACATCTGATATATCCCAATCAGTAATACATCTGATATATCCCAATCAGTAATACATCTGATATATCCCAATCAGTAATACATCCCATATATCCCAATCAGTAATACATCCCATATATCCCAATCAGTAATACATCCCATATATCCAAATCAGTAATACATCCCATATATCCCAATCAGTAATACATCTGATATATCCCAATCAATAATACATCCCATATATCCCAATCAGTAATACATCCCATATATCCCAATCAGTAATACATCTCATATATCCCAATCAGTAATACATCCCATATATCCCAATCAGTAATACATCCCATATATCCCAATCAGTAATACATCCCATATATCCCAATCAGTAATACATCCCATATATCCCAATCAGTAATACATCCCATATATCCCAATCAGTAATACATCTGATATATCCCAATCAATAATACATCCCATATATCCCAATCAGTAATACATCTGATATATCCCAATCAGTAATACATTCCATATATCCCAATCAGTAATACATCCCATATATCCCAATCAGTAATACATCCCATATATCCCAATCAGTAATACATCCCATATATCCCAATTAGTAATACATCCCATATATCCCAATCAGTAATACATCTGATATATCCCAATCAATAATACATCCCATATATCCCAATCAGTAATACATCTGATATATCCCAATCAATAATACATCCCATATATCCCAATCAGTAATACATCCCATATATCCCAATCAGTAATACATTCCATATATCCCAATCAGTAATACATCTCATATATCCCAATCAGTAATACATCTCATATATCCCAATCAGTAATACATCCCATATATCCCAATCAGTAATACATCCCATATATCCCAATCAGTAATACATCTGATATATCCCAATCAATAATACATCCCATATATCCCAATCAGTAATACATCTGATATATCCCAATCAGTAATACATTCCATATATCCCAATCAGTAATACATCCCATATATCCCATTCAGTAATACATCCCATATATCCGAATTAGTAATACATCCCATATATCCCAATCAGTAATACATCTGATATATCCCAATCAATAATACATCCCATATATCCCAATCAGTAATACATCCCATATATCCCAATCAGTAATACATCCCATATATCCCAATCAGTAATACATCTCATATATCCCAATCAGTAATACATCTCATATATCCCAATCAGTAATACATCCCATATATCCCAATCAGTAATACATCTGATATATCCCAATCAGTAATACATCTGATATATCCCAATCAGTAATACATCCCATATATCCCAATCAGTAATACATCCCATATATCCCAATCAGTAATACATCTGATATATCCCAATCAGTAATACATCCCATATATCCCAATCAGTAATACATCCCATATATCCCAATCAGTAATACATCCCATATATCCCAATCAGTAATACATCCCATATATCCCAATCAGTAATACATCTGATATATCCCAATCAGTAATACATCCCATATATCCCAATCAGTAATACATCCGATATATCCCAATCAGTAATACATCTGATATATCCCAATCAGTAATACATCTGATATATCCCAATCAGTAATTCATCCCATATATCCCAATCAGTAATACATCTCATATATCCCAATCAGTAATACATCTCATATATCCCAATCAGTAATACATCTGATATATCCCAATCAGTAATACATCTGATATATCCCAATCAGTAATACATCCCATATATCCCAATCAGTAATACATCTGATATATCCCAATCAGTAATACATCCCATATATCCCAATCAGTAATACATCCCATATATCCCAATCAGTAATACATCCGATATATCCCAATCAGTAATACATCCCATATATCCCAATCAGTAATACATCCCATATATCCCAATCAGTAATACATCTGATATATCCCAATCAGTAATACATCTGATATATCCCAATCAGTAATACATCCCATATATCCCAATCAGTAATACATCTGATATATCCCAATCAGTAATACATTCCATATATCCCAATCAGTAATACATCCCATATATCCCAATCAGTAATACATCCCATATATCCCAATCAGTAATACATCCCATATATCCCAATTAGTAATACATCCCATATATCCCAATCAGTAATACATCTGATATATCCCAATCAATAATACATCCCATATATCCCAATCAGTAATACATCTCATATATCCCAATCAGTAATACATCTCATATATCCCAATCAGTAATACATCCCATATATCCCAATCAGTAATACATCTGATATGTCCCAATCAGTAATACATCTCATATATCCCAATCAGTAATACATCCCATATATCCCAATCAGTAATACATCCCATATATCCCAATCAGTAATACATCCCATATATCCCAATCAGTAATATATCTGATATATCCCAATCAGTAATACATCCCATATATCCCAATCAGTAATACATCCCATATATCCCAATCAGTAATACATCTCATATATCCCAATCAATCAGTAATACATCTCATATATCCCAATCAGTAATACATCTGATATATCCCAATCAGTAATACATCTGATATATCCCAATCAGTAATACATCTCATATATCCCAATCAGTAATACATCTGATATATCCCAATCAGTAATACATCTCATATATCCCAATCAGTAATACATCTCATATATCCCAATCAGTAATACATCTCATATATCCCAATCAGTAATACATCTCATATATCCCAATCAGTAATACATCTCATATATCCCTATCAGTAATACATCCCATATATCGCAATCAGTAATACATCTCATATATCCCAATCAGTAATACATCTCATATATCCCAATCAGTAATACATCTCATATATCCCAATCAGTAATACATCTCATATATCCCAATCAGTAATACATCTCATATATCCCAATCAGTAATACATCTCATATATCCCAATCAGTAATACATCCCATATATCCCAATCAGTAATACATCTGATATATCCCAATCAGTAATACATCCCATATATCCCAATCAGTAATACATCTGATATATCCCAATCAGTAATACATCTGATATATCCCAATCAGTAATACATCTCATATATCCCAATCAGTAATACATCTGATATATCCCAATCAGTAATACATCCCATATATCCCAATCAGTAATACATCCCATATATCCCAATCAGTAATACATCTCATATATCCCAATCAGTAATACATCTCATATATCCCAATCAGTAATACATCCCATATATCCCAATCAGTAATACATCTGATATATCCCAATCAGTAATACATCTCATATATCCCTATCAGTAATACATCCCATATATCCCAATCAGTAATACATCCCATATATCCCAATCAGTAATACATCTCATATATCCCAATCAGTAATACATCCCATATATCCCAATCAGTAATACATCTGATATATCCCAATCAGTAGTACATCCCATATATCCCAATCAGTAATACATCTCATATATCCCAATCAGTAATACATCCCATATATCCCAATCAGTAATACATCCCATATATCCCAATCAGTAATACATCCGATATATCCCAATCAGTAATACATCCCATATATCCCAATCAGTAATACATCCCATATATCCCAATCAGTAATACATCCCATATATCCAAATCAGTAATACATCCCATATATCCCAATCAGTAATACATCTGATATATCCCAATCAATAATACATCCCATATATCCCAATCAGTAATACATCCCATATATCCCAATCAGTAATACATCTCATATATCCCAATCAGTAATACATCCCATATATCCCAATCAGTAATACATCCCATATATCCCAATCAGTAATACATCCCATATATCCCAATCAGTAATACATGTCATATATCCCAATCAGTAATACATCTTATATATCCCAATCAGTAATACATGTCATATATCCCAATCAGTAATACATCTCATATATCCCAATCAGTAATACATCTCATATATCCCAATCAGTAGTACATCCCATATATCCCAATCAGTAATACAACTCATATATCCCAATCAGTAATACATCTGATAAATCCCAATCAGTAATACATCCGATATATCCCAATCAGTAATACATCTGATATATCCCAATCAGTAATACATCTGATATATCCCAATCAGTAATACATCTGATATATCCCAATCAGTAATACATCTGATATATCCCAATCAGTAATACATCTCATATATCCCAATCAGTAATACATCTCATATATCCCAATCAGTAATACATCTCATATATCCCAATCAGTAATACATCCCATATATCCCAATCAGTAATACATCTGATATATCCCAATCAGTAATACATCCCATATATCCCAATCAGTAATACATCCCATATATCCCAATCAGTAATACATCTCATATATCCCAATCAGTAATACATCTCATATATATCAATCAGTAATACATCTCATATATCCCAATCAGTAATACATCTCATATATCCCTATCAGTAATACATCCCATTTATCCCAATCAGTAATACATCCCATATATCCCAATCAGTAATACATCCCATATATCCCAATCAGTAATACATGTCATATATCCCAATCAGTAATACATCCCATATATCCCAATCAGTAATACATCTGATATATCCCAATCAGTAATACATCTCATATATCCCAATCAGTAATACATCTCATATATCCCAATCAGTAATACATCTGATATATCCCAATCAGTAATACATCCCATATATCCCAATCAGTAATACATCTCATATATCCCAATCAGTAATACATCTCATATATCCCAATCAGTAATACATCTCATATATCCCAATCAGTAATACATCCCATATATCCCAATCAGTAATACATCTGATATATCCCAATCAGTAATACATCCCATATATCCCAATCAGTAATACATCCCATATATCCCAATCAGTAATACATCCCATATATCCCAATCAGTAATACATGTCATATATCCCAATCAGTAATACATCCCATATATCCCAATCAGTAATACATCTGATATATCCCAATCAGTAATACATCTCATATATCCCAATCAGTAATACATCTCATATATCCCAATCAGTAATACATCTGATATATCCCAATCAGTAATACATCCCATATATCCCAATCAGTAATACATCTCATATATCCCAATCAGTAATACATCTCATATATCCCAATCAGTAATACATCTCATATATCCCAATCAGTAATACATCCCATATATCCCAATCAGTAATACATCTGATATATCCCAATCAGTAATACATCCCATATATCCCAATCAGTAATACATCCCATATATCCCAATCAGTAATACATCCCATATATCCCAATCAGTAATACATCCCATATATCCCAATCAGTAATACATCTCATATATATCAATCAGTAATACATCTCATATATCCCAATCAGTAATACATCTCATATATCCCTATCAGTAATACATCCCATTTATCCCAATCAGTAATACATCCCATATATCCCAATCAGTAATACATCCCATATATCCCAATCAGTAATACATGTCATATATCCCAATCAGTAATACATCCCATATATCCCAATCAGTAATGCATCTGATATATCCCAATCAGTAATACATCTCATATATCCCAATCAGTAATACATCTGATATATCCCAATCAGTAATACATCTGATATATCCCAATCAGTAATACATCCCATATATCCCAATCAGTAATACATCTCATATATCCCAATCAGTAATACATCTCATATATCCCAATCAGTAATACATCTCATATATCCCAATCAGTAATACATCCCATATATCCCAATCAGTAATACATCTGATATATCCCAATCAGTAATACATCCCATATATCCCAATCAGTAATACATCCCATATATCCCAATCAGTAATACATCCCATATATCCCAATCAGTAATACATCCCATATATCCCAATCAGTAATACATCCCATATATCCCAATCAGTAATACATCCCATATATCCCAATCAGTAATACATCCCATATATCCCAATCAGTAATACATGTCATATATCCCAATCAATAATACATCTCATATATCCCAATCAGTAATACATCTCATATATCCCAATCAGTAATACATCTCATATATCCCAATCAGTAATACATCTCATATATCCCAATCAGTAATACATCTCATATATCCCAATCAGTAATACATCCCATATATCCCAATCAGTAATACATCCCATATATCCCAATCAGTAATACATCTCATATATCCCAATCAGTAATACATCTGATATATCCCAATCAGTAATACATCCCATATATCCCAATCAGTAATACATCTGATATATCCCAATCAGTAATACATCTGATATATCCCAATCAGTAATACATCTGATATATCCCAATCAGTAATACATCCCATATATCCCAATCAGTAATACATCCCATATATCCCAATCAGTAATACATCTCATATATCCCAATCTGTAATACATCTGATATATCCCAATCAGTAATACATCTCATATATCCCAATCAGTAATACATCTCATATATCCCAATCAGTAATACATCTCATATATCCCAATCAGTAATACATCCCATATATCCCAATCAGTAATACATCTGATAAATCCCAATCAGTAATACATCTGATATATCCCAATCAGTAATACATCCCATATATCCCAATCAGTAATACATCTGATATATCCCAATCAGTAATACATCTGATATATCCCAATCAGTAATACATCCCATATATCCCAATCAGTAATACATCTCATATATCCCAATCAGTAATACATCTGATATATCCCAATCAGTAATACATCTCATATATCCCAATCAGTAATACATCTCATATATCCCAATCAGTAATACATCTCATATATCCCAATCAGTAATACATCTCATATATCCCAATCAGTAATACATCCCATATATCCCAATCAGTAATACATCCCATATATCCCAATCAGTAATACATCCCATATATCCCAATCAGTAATACATCTGATATATCCCAATCAGTAATACATCTCATATATCCCAATCAGTAATACATCCCATATATCCCAATCAGTAATACATCTGATATATCCCAATCAGTAATACATCTGATATATCCCAATCAGTAATACATCTGATATATCCCAATCAGTAATACATCTCATATATCCCAATCAGTAATACATCTCATATATCCCAATCAGTAATACATCTGATATATCCCAATCAGTAATACATCCCATATATCCCAATCAGTAATACATCTCATATATCCCAATCAGTAATACATCCCATATATCCCAATCAGTAATACATCCCATATATCCCAATCAGTAATACATCCCATATATCCCAATCAGTAATACATCCCATATATCCCAATCAGTAATACATCTCATATATCCCAATCAGTAATACATCCCATATATCCCAATCAGTAATACATCCCATATATCCCAATCAGTAATACATCTCATATATCCCAATCAGTAATACATCCCATATATCCCAATCAGTAATACATCTCATATATCCCAATCAGTAATACATCCCATATATCCCAATCAGTAATACATGTCATATATCCCAATCAATAATACATCTCATATATCCCAATCAGTAATACATCTCATATATCCCAATCAGTAATACATCTCATATATCCCAATCAGTAATACATCTCATATATCCCAATCAGTAATACATCTCATATATCCCAATCAGTAATACATCCCATATATCCCAATCAGTAATACATCCCATATATCCCAATCAGTAATACATCTCATATATCCCAATCAGTAATACATCTGATATATCCCAATCAGTAATACATCCCATATATCCCAATCAGTAATACATCTGATATATCCCAATCAGTAATACATCTGATATATCCCAATCAGTAATACATCTGATATATCCCAATCAGTAATACATCCCATATATCCCAATCAGTAATACATCCCATATATCCCAATCAGTAATACATCTCATATATCCCAATCAGTAATACATCTGATATATCCCAATCAGTAATACATCTCATATATCCCAATCAGTAATACATCTCATATATCCCAATCAGTAATACATCTCATATATCCCAATCAGTAATACATCCCATATATCCCAATCAGTAATACATCTGATAAATCACAATCAGTAATACATCTGATATATCCCAATCAGTAATACATCTGATAAATCCCAATCAGTAATACATCTGATATATCCCAATCAGTAATACATCCCATATATCCCAATCAGTAATACATCTGATATATCCCAATCAGTAATACATCTGATATATCCCAATCAGTAATACATCCCATATATCCCAATCAGTAATACATCTCATATATCCCAATCAGTAATACATCTGATATATCCCAATCAGTAATACATCTCATATATCCCAATCAGTAATACATCTCATATATCCCAATCAGTAATACATCTCATATATCCCAATCAGTAATACATCTCATATATCCCAATCAGTAATACATCCCATATATCCCAATCAGTAATACATCCCATATATCCCAATCAGTAATACATCCCATATATCCCAATCAGTAATACATCTGATATATCCCAATCAGTAATACATCTCATATATCCCAATCAGTAATACATCCCATATATCCCAATCAGTAATACATCTGATATATCCCAATCAGTAATACATCTGATATATCCCAATCAGTAATACATCTGATATATCCCAATCAGTAATACATCTCATATATCCCAATCAGTAATACATCTGATATATCCCAATCAGTAATATATCTCATATATCCCAATCAGTAATACATCTCATATATCCCAATCAGTAATACATCCCATTTATCCCAATCAGTAATACATCTGATATATCCCAATCAGTAATACATCTCATATATCCCAATCAGTAATACATCCCATATATCCCAATCAGTAATACATCTGATATATCCCAATCAGTAATACATCTGATATATCCCAATCAGTAATACATCTGATATATCCCAATCAGTAATACATCTCATATATCCCAATCAGTAATACATCTCATATATCCCAATCAGTAATACATCTCATATATCCCAATCAGTAATACATCTCATATATCCCAATCAGTAATACATCTCATATATCCCAATCAGTAATACATCTCATATATCCCAATCAGTAATACATCCCATATATCCCAATCAGTAATACATCCCATATATCCCAATCAGTAATACATCCCATATATCCCAATCAATAATACATCCCATATATCCCAATCAGTAATACATCCCATATATCCCAATCAGTAATACATCTCATATATCCCAATCAGTAATACATCCCATATATCCCAATCAGTAATACATCCCATATATCCCAATCAGTAATACATCTCATATATCCCAATCAGTAATACATCCCATATATCCCAATCAGTAATACATCTCATATATCCCAATCAGTAATACATCTCATATATCCCAGGTGTCATTCATGGCTCTACTTAGAAAATAATGAGCATAAAACACATGTGATGAAAAATGTCTGATTTAATGCTGCTCCTAATCTGCATTCAGTTCTAGAGATAGTTACTGTATAAGGAGATCAGGAGAATATACATCCCACCCAGGACCCCCTCACCTGCAGGTCTGCATCACCCTGCAAACATCCCACCCAGGACCCCCTCACCTGCAGGTCTGTATCACCCTGCACACCCTGCAAACATCCCACCCAGGACCCCCTCACCTGCAGGTCTGTATCACCCTGCAAACATCCCACCCAGGACCCCCTCACCTGCAGCACTGTATCACCCTGCACACCCTGCAAACATCCCACCCAGGACCCCCTCACCTGCAGCACTGTATCACCCTGCACACCCTGCAAACATCCCACCCAGGACCCCCTCACCTGCAGGTCTGCATCACCCTGCACACCCTGCAAACATCCCACCCAGGACCCCCTCACCTGCAGCACTGTATCACCCTGCACACCCTGCAAACATCCCACCCAGGACCCCCTCACCTGCAGGTCTGTATCACCCTGCACACCCTGCAAACATCCCACCCAGGACCCCTCACCTGCAGGTCTGCATCACCCTGCACACCCTGCAAACATCCCACCCAGGACCCCTCACCTGCAGGTCTGCATCACCCTGCACACCCTGCAAACATCCCACCCAGGACCCCCTCACCTGCAGGTTTGCATCAAAGCCTGCACACCCTGCAAACATCCCACCCAGGACCCCTCACCTGCAGGTCTGCATCACCCTGCACACCCTGCAAACATCCCACCCAGGACCCCCTCACCTGCAGGTCTGCATCACCCTGCACACCCTGCAAACATCCCACCCAGGACCCCCTCACCTGCAGGTTTGCATCAAAGCCTGCACACCCTGCAAACATCCCACCCAGGACCCCTCACCTGCAGGTCTGTATCACCCTGCACACCCTGCAAACATCCCACCCAGGACCCCTCACCTGCAGGTTTGCATCAAAGCCTGCACACCCTGCAAACATCCCACCCAGGACCCCTCACCTGCAGGTTTGCATCACCCTGCACACCCTGCAAACATCCCACCCAGGACCCCTCACCTGCAGCACTGTATCACCCTGCACACCCTGCAAACATCCCACCCAGGACCCCTCACCTGCAGCACTGTATCACCCTGCACACCCTGCAAACATCCCACCCAGGACCCCTCACCTGCAGGTCTGTATCACCCTGCACACCCTGCAAACATCCCACCCAGGACCCCTCACCTGCAGGTTTGCATCACCCTGCACACCCTGCAAACATCCCACCCAGGACCCCTCACCTGCAGGTTTGCATCAAAGCCTGCACACTCTGGAAAAATCCCACTTCCCGTTTGTCTTTCAGGTAATCCAGCATTTTCTGAAAGAAGGAGAGAGGAACGATGGGAATTTAGTTCACATTCTGAAACCCAAGGATTGCTTTACAGAGAGAGAACAAATCATTTTCTAGATCTGAAGTCTTTTGTTCCTGGATCATCCCCTTATCACCCCAAAGCATCACACTGCCTCCCCTGGCTTGCCTCCTCTCAGCCCAAAGCATCACACTGCCTCCCCTGGCTTGCCTCCTCTCAGCCCAAAGCATCACACTGCCTCCCCTGGCTTGCCTCCTCTCAGCCTAAAGCATCACACTGCCTCCCCTGGCTTGCCTCCTCTCAGCCCAAAGCATCACACTGCCTCCCCTGGCTTGCCTCCTCTCAGCCCAAAGCATCACACTGCCTCCCCTGGCTTGCCTCCTCTCAGCCCAAAGCATCACACTGCCTCCCCTGGCTTGCCTCCTCTCAGCCCAAAGCATCACACTGCCTCCCCTGGCTTGCCTCCTCTCAGCCCAAAGCATCACACTGCCTCCCCTGGTTTGCCTCCTCTCAGCCCAAAGCATCACACTGCCTCCACTGGCTTGCCTCCTCTCAGCCCAAAGCATCACACTGCCTCACTGAAAGCCCCTAGGGAATATCCATAGCTGTCTTTTTCACTATTAGCCATTAGACTGCTAGATACAGAGTCTTTCTTTACACCGTTAGCATGCATAGTGCAGTCTCTATTGCATCACACTCTCCAGTTGTAAAAGGATGTGTACCTCTCATTGGAAGCCCCAAAGCACAAT
Organism: Pelodytes ibericus; assembly: GCA_036172795.1. NCBI lineage: Eukaryota > Metazoa > Chordata > Amphibia > Anura > Pelodytidae > Pelodytes > Pelodytes ibericus. The sequence goes on along the minus strand of CM069861.1, from coordinate 2,694,747 downwards.
ACAAAACAGGGAATGGTCCTACCTGCTGGACCTCACAGTTACCCCCATTCAGGATGGAGATGCCCAGTTTGAGTGTAGAGGATACCATGGCCCCCGGCACTCCTAGAAGATACAAATGACCCTGTCAGAGGAGCCAACACCTCACCAGGGGTTTTCACTGTGGTCATAAAGAAGGAAAGGAGGGTCTCACCTTTACATGCACTAATCATCTGTAGGACCATCTCAGCTGCACCGCGATTATGTAGACGTGACTGCTGATACAAGAGCTTCTGCTTCTCCATCTCCTTCTCCTGGAGAGAAAAGGTTCAGGGAGTAAGACTCAGAAGGGCGAGTAAGCAACTTAGAAAGGAGGCGAAGGGCGACAGAAGCAGGCGGAGAGGTGACCAAAGAGCCAAGAAGGAAAGGAGGAGAGAAGGGAGCAAGGAAGGGAGCAAGGAAGGGAGCAAGGAGGGGCGAATAATTCATGGAGGAACAGGAACCAGATGAAGGAGAGAGAAGGGAGCACGGAAGGGAGCAAGGAAGGGAGCAAGGAAGGGACCAAGGAGGGATGAATAATTCATGGAGGAACATGAACCAGATGAAGGAGAGAGAAGAAACACATGTAAAGAGAGAGAAATCCGGCATCAGACAGACAAAGAGAGGAGAGATTCCCAAAGAGATGGGGTCTGGAAGGGACTATAGTTACTTCAAATGTGAGTTCAGGTTCATCCTCAGCTGGAGATTCCTCTTCTTCCTCAACGTGGCAACTCTGAATGAGGATAGAGCAAGGCTGGGTTACTGATCAGACAGTGCCCGGAGGTCCTCAGCTGCACTCCTATCTCATATGCCTTCACCTGAAGGCCCAGAGCTGCAATACTAAGCTCATCCCTGGTCTATGGCCATTCTGCTCTGATTGTGCCCAATCTCAGAAACCAAACAGGAGATGAGGAACTATCAGAACAGATAGGCTGTATCTGAGTGCCTTCTTCAATGGCCACTCTTATAATGTACAGCCAAAGACAGGAGGAAAGAAATTGGGCTTCATAATCAGTGTCCTGATCCTGCAGAGTTTCTGGGATCACCAGCATTAGAAGAAAAGTCATGTAGAGAGAGGCTGATCTCCCTCTGTACAGAAACATTGCAATGAATCCAGCACTGCTCACCTTGGCCATGATGTCAGCGTATGCCATGTACAGATAGTCTTCATCCAGTTTACTGCGGAGGAAAAAACAGCAGACCTTAGAGCACAACCGCTCACATTGCCTAATTGCTGGTCTCTCAGTGACCCTCACTGGCTGGGTGAGTGTCCAATCAGAGCACGGCCGCACACATTGCCTAACGGCTGGTCCCTCAGTGACCCTTACTGGCTGGGTGAGTGTCCAATCAGAGCACGGCCGCACACATTGCCTAACGGCTGGTCCCTCAGTGACCCTTACTGGCTGGGTGAGTGTCCAATCAGAGCACGGCCGCTCACATTGCCTAATTGCTGGTCTCTCAGTGACCCTCACTGGCTGGGTGAGTGTCCAATCAGAGCACGGCCGCACACATTGCCTAACGGCTGGTCCCTCAGTGACCCTTACTGGCTGGGTGAGTGTCCAATCAGCGCACGGCCGCACACATTGCCTAACGGCTGGTCCCTCAGTGACCCTTACTGGCTGGGTGAGTGTCCAATCAGAGCACGGCCGCTCACATTGCCTAACGGCTGGTCCCTCAGTGACCCTTACTGGCTGGGTGAGTGTCCAATCAGAGCACGGCCGCACACATTGCCTAACGGCTGGTCCCTCAGTGACCCTTACTGGCTGGGTGAGTGTCCAATCAGAGCACGGCCGCACACATTGCCTAACGGCTGGTCCCTCAGTGACCCTCACTGGCTGGGTGAGTGTCCAATCAGCGCACGGCCGCACACATTGCCTAACGGCTGGTCCCTCAGTGACCCTCACTGGCTGGGTGAGTGTCCAATCAGAGCACGGCCGCACACATTGCTCTGGGTGTGAAAGCTTGGACCTAACGGCTGGTCCCTCAGTGACCCTTACTGGCTGGGTGAGTGTCCAATCAGAGCACGGCCGCACACATTGCCTAACGGCTGGTCCCTCAGTGACCCTTACTGGCTGGGTGAGTGTCCAATCAGAGCACGGCCGCACACATTGCTCTGGGTATGAAAGCTTGGACCTAACGGCTGGTCCCTCAGTGACCCTCACTGGCTGGGTGAGTGTCCAATCAGAGCACGGCCGCACACATTGCCTAACGGCTGGTCCCTCAGTGACCCTTACTGGCTGGGTGAGTGTCCAATCAGCGCACGGCCGCACACATTGCCTAACGGCTGGTCCCTCAGTGACCCTCACTGGCTGGGTGAGTGTCCAATCAGCGCACGGCCGCACACATTGCCTAACGGCTGGTCCCTCAGTGACCCTTACTGGCTGGGTGAGTGTCCAATCAGAGCACGGCCGCACACATTGCCTAACGGCTGGTCCCTCAGTGACCCTCACTGGCTGGGTGAGTGTCCAATCAGAGCACGGCCGCACACATTGCCTAACGGCTGGTCCCTCAGTGACCCTTACTGGCTGGGTGAGTGTCCAATCAGCGCACGGCCGCACACATTGCCTAACGGCTGGTCCCTCAGTGACCCTTACTGGCTGGGTGAGTGTCCAATCAGAGCACGGCCGCACACATTGCCTAACGGCTGGTCCCTCAGTGACCCTTACTGGCTGGGTGAGTGTCCAATCAGAGCACGGCCGCACACATTGCTCTGGGTGTGAAAGCTTGGACCTAACGGCTGGTCCCTCAGTGACCCTTACTGGCTGGGTGAGTGTCCAATCAGAGCACGGCCGCACACATTGCCTAACGGCTGGTCCCTCAGTGACCCTTACTGGCTGGGTGAGTGTCCAATCAGAGCACGGCCGCACACATTGCCTAACGGCTGGTCCCTCAGTGACCCTTACTGGCTGGGTGAGTGTCCAATCAGCGCACTTACCTCTTCTCCGTCAGGGCAGTTCTACTGAAGTGCAGGATGAGCTGGTGGAGGGGGTCTGGCTTCTTCTCCTCTTCCTCCTCCTCCTCCTCTTCTGCCTCACTCGATTTCTGAGGGGTCAGAGCAGCACAAGTGTCAAGGCTTTTATTGGTGACCCAACATGTATAAAGATAATTTGTTCCCCTCGGGCGTGTGTATTACTGGATAACTAAACACCAGAATGGACATTTAATTCCATCTGAAAATCGGCTGGCCCAGTGTATACAGATAGGGCAGATATAATGTTCATATTACCTGGGGAACCGTATATCTCTCAAAGATGGGGTTAAAGTACAACGATTGGTAATAAAAGAACTTATGTTTCACTGAAAGATTGCGTCAAATGCAGGCATTTTAAATAGAAATACGTTAATGAAAATAAGTTATTGAATCTTTGCTCTATCAGGGGTGGACATGTTGTTTAGAATCTTTGCTTTGTACAGCTCTATCAGGGGGCGGACATGTTGTTTAGAATCTTTGCTTTGTATAGCTCTATCAGTGGGCGGACATGTTGTTTAGAATCTTTGCTTTGTATAGCTCTATCAGGGGCGGACATGTTGATTAGAATCTTTGCTCTGTATAGCTCTATCAGGGGTGGACATGTTGGTTAGAATCTTTGCTCTGTATAGCTCTATCAGGGGCAGACATGTTGGTTAGAATCTTTGCTCTGTATAGCTCTATCAGGGGGCGGGCATGTTGTTTAGTATCTTTGCTCTGTATAGCTCTATCAGGGGCAGACATATTGTTTAGAATCTTTGCTCTGTATAGCTCTATCAGGGGGCGGACATGTTGTTTAGTATCTTTGCTCTGTATAGCTCTATCAGGGGCGGACATGTTGTTTAGAATCTTTGCTCTGTATAGCTCTATCAGGGGCAGACATATTGTTTAGAATCTTTGCTCTGTATAGCTCTATCAGGGGCAGACATGTTGTTTAGAATCTTTGCTCTGTATAGCTCTATCAGGGGGCGGACATGTTGTTTAGTATCTTTGCTCTGTATAGCTCTATCAGGGGCGGACATGTTGTTTAGAATCTTTGCTCTGTATGGTTCGATCAGTGGGCGGACATGTTGTTTAGAATCTTTGCTCTGTATGGTTCGATCAGTGGGCGGACATGTTGTTTAGAATTTTGGGTCAGATGAAGGAAGATCAGCCACCTATACTTGATCCAATCTGTCAGTGAGTCACAGGTTAATCAGTTGTCCTTTGAAGGCGGCCATTGTATGATGTGTTAGTCTGCGACATGTAACAAATTAGTTTATGATCAGGAAATAAATCGTTCAATGAGACTTTAGGCTTTAAAAGTGTTACTGGCCCTTTAAATCCCCAGACAGAACATTCAAATCAAATGCTCACAAATCAGATCTGTCGCATTGCGCTCAATCCCAGGACGTCAGCGCACGGCGCCAGGGTTACCGCGGTTACTACTTACGGACAAATCGTCGATCATGCGGTCTTCAAAGTCGTGATCCTCACTCATAATCCAGGATAGCTTGTACCCCTCTAAAAACATGTTACACGCACGGTGCCTGCAATAAACACGGACAGAGGGTAGTCAATGCACTGGCCTGACTCCCAGCAGAGGCAGGGAATGTCCTTCAGGGAGATGCTTAGGGATTTATTCCCATGCAGGGAACTGAGAAGGGGATTTTAAAATCAAGGCCAAAGTAGCCGACTTCTAAAAAATCTCCAATTCACATGAACAGTTCTTGTAACTCGGCTAGTTTGGCCTTAAGTTTGAAATCCGCTTTTCAATTCTCTGTTGTTCTCTCGTTCATGAATGAAGCTCATAGTTTTACCTTGTGTATTTGTCAGGGTTTGGGGGGGGGGACACAACTCATCAGAAGCCCACCATTCTGAAACTGAGCAATGTAGGATAAGAACTCCCAGCGGGCGAGTGTACCCCAGGACCCATGAACCCCCTGCTACATCACATGTCTCATGATGCCTCCATGTGGAAGCACTGGACAACACGGCTGAAGAACTTCCTCCGTCGCATATATCATGTGAGGCTTACTGGAAAGGCAGCTGCCTCTTCAATAAGAGCTTGGAAAGCAGTGACCCAGCACCTCCATCACTACGACGGACTCTAGTGGTAGTTACACCAGTAGTGAGAGTTAAGATAGAGGATTAGGGTTAAAGCTAAGGTTACAGCTAAGATGAGGTTAAATTTAGGTTTAGGGCTAAGTTGACTATCGTCAAAATGTCATATTAAGGGGGAAAAACGCTACTTTTGGTTATTGCCCTATAAGTTGCAAAAAAAACCAAAATAAAAACATGAAAATATGGCATACTTCTAAAGTCAGGTCAAATATTAGAAACATTTTAGTCAGGGGCTTCTTTACCATTTGTAGATGTGTAAAAGATTTTTCATGAACAAGTTCAAAAAATATGTTTTTTTTATCATATTTTATAAAAAAAAAAATTATAGTAAATTATTTGATATGATGAAAATAATGGTATTTTAAGAATTCCTTATATTATATCACATGTATGGGTACATTAAACAATAAAGAGGAATATTACAGCTAAACACAAACACCGCAGAAATGTAAAAACAGCCAGGGTCACTAGGTTAACGTGTTTCTTACCTGGGGAGATTATATAATGGGGTCATCCGGAAACAGGCCACCACTGCCCGCCGTCGCTGCTTGGACAGAAGCTTGTGCCAAACAGCCTTTTTGGATTTGAAGGGATGTTCGGTCTGGGATAAGAACATGAACGGGAGAGAGTGACATGATTAGAGGACCATATAACCTGTCACCGGCAGATAAGAACCAATTCCATCGAGTCTAATCAATTTCTGTCTAAAATCTAAATACTTAGATAGCCTTATACCTATCCCACGCATGCTTAAACTCCTTCACTGTATTAACCTCTACCACTTCTACTGGAAGACTATTCCATACATCCACTACCCGCTCAGTAAAGTAATACTTTCATTAGTCCCTGACCTTATCTTATATCTAGGGTAGCCTTATACCTATCCCATGCATGCTTAAACTCCTTCACTGTATTAACCTCTACCACCTCTACTGTAAGACTATTCCATACATCCACTACCCTCTCAGTAATGTAATACTTTCATTAGTCCCTGGCCTTATCTTATATATAGGATAGCCTTATACCTATCCCATGCATGCTTAAACTCCTTCACTGTATTAACCTCTACCACTTCTACTGGAAGACTATTCCATGCAACCACTACCCTCTCAGTAAAGTAATACTTTCATTAGTCCCTGGCCTTATCTTATATCTATGATAGCCTTATACCTATCCCATGCATGCTTAAACTCCTTCACTGTATTAACCTCTACCACTTCTACTGGAAGACTATTCCATACATCCACTACCCTCTCAGTAAAGTAATACTTTCATTAGTCCCTGGCCTTATCTTATATCTATGATAGCCTTATACCTATCCCATGCATGCTTAAACTCCTTCACTGTATTAAGCTCTACCACTTCTACTGGAAGACTATTCCATACATCCACTACCCTCTCAGTAATGTAATACTTTCATTAGTCCCTGGCCTTGTCTTATATCTAGGATAGCCTTATACCTATCCCATGCATGCTTAAACTCCTTCACTGTATTAACCTCTACCACTTCTACTGGAAGACTATTCCATGCATCCACTACCCTCTCAGTAAAGTAATACTTTCATTAGTCCCTGGCCTTATCTTATATCTAGGATAGCCTTATACCTATCCCATGCATGCTTAAACTCCTTCACTGTATTAACCTCTACCACTTCTACTGGAAGACTATTCCATGCATCCACTACCCTCTCAGTAAAGTAATACTTTCATTAGTCCCTGGCCTTATCTTATATCTAGGATAGCCTTATACCTATCCCATGCATGCTTAAACGGCTTCACTGTATTAACCTCTACCACTTCTACTGGCAGACTATTCCATACATCCACTACCCTCTCAGTAATGTAATACTTTCATTAGTCCCTGACCTTATCTTATATCTAGGATAGCCTTATACCTATCCCACGCATGCTTAAACCCCTTCACTGTATTAACCTCTACCACTTCTACTGGAAGACTATTCCATACATCCACTACCCTGTCAGTAATGTAATACTTTCATTAGTCCCTGGCCTTATCTTATATCTAGGATAGCCTTATACCTATCCCACGCATGCTTAAACCCCTTCACTGTATTAACCTCTACCACTTCTACTGGAAGACTATTCCATGCATCCACTACCCTCTCAGTAATGTAATACTTTCATTAGTCCCTGGCCTTATCTTATATCTAGGATAGCCTTATACCTATCCCACGCATGCTTAAACTCCTTCACTGTATTAACCTCTACCACTTCTACTGGAAGACTATTCCATACATCCACTACCCTCTCAGTAAAGTAATACTTCCTGATATTACATTAAATCGTTGCCCCTGTAATTTCAGACTATGTCCTCTAGTTGTGGTAGTTTATCTTCATATAAATATCCTCTCCTCCGTTACTGTGTTGATTCCCTTTATGTATATAAATGTTTCTATCATATCCCCCCTGTTACGTCTTTCCCCAAAGCTGTACATGTTAATATACTGTAACCTTCCCTGGTAAGTTTTATCCTGCCATGAATCAGTTGGTGGATCTTCCCTGTTTCCATGGGATGAGTAGTGTTACTTGGGTTCCAACGTACCAGCTCTAGGTGAAAGAGGACGGCTGACACCTCCTGCACACGTTTCACAATCTTCTCTGGGCTGTTGGAGTCTTCGGCTTTCCCCGACAATTTGTTATAGAGTGCCATCTGCCAGCGCATGGAGGAACTCTCGCACTACACAGGGGCACGAGAGAAATTAGGAGTGCAAGGGAATGGGGAGACGGCACAGGTTAGAGGGGGGGGATGGGGGATGGATGGTCCGTAGGATGGGGAGAGAAGGCACAGGTTACAGGGGGGTGAATGGTCCGTAGGATGGGGAGAGAGGGCACAGGTTACAGGGGGGTGAATGGTCCGTAGGATGGGGAGAAAAGGCCCAGGTTAGAGGGGGGTGAATGGTCTCTAGGATGGGGAGAGAGGGCACAGGTTACAGGGGGGTGAATGGTCCGTAGGATGGGGAGAAAAGGCCCAGGTTAGAGGGGGGTGAATGGTCTCTAGGATGGGGAGAGAAGGCACAGGTCGGGGTGTGGGGGTGAATGGTCCGTAGGATGGGGAGAGAAGGCACAGGTTACAGGGGGATGAATGGTCCGTAGGATCGGGAGAGAGGGCACAGGTTACAGGGGGGTGAATGGTCCGTAGGATCGGGAGAGAGGGCACAGGTTACAGGGGGGTGAATGGTCCGTAGGATGGGGAGAGAGGGCACAGGTTGGGGGGGGGTGAATGGTCCGTAGGATGGGGAGAGAGGGCACAGGTTACAGGGGGGTGAATGGTCCGTAGGATCGGGAGAGAGGGCACAGGTTACAGGGGGGTGAATGTTCCGTAGGATGGGGAGAGAAGGCACAGGTTACAGGGGGGTGAATGGTCCGTAGGATGGGGAGAAAAGGCCCAGGTTTGAGGGGGATGGATGGTCCGTAGGATGGGGAGAGAAGGCACAGGTTACAGGGGGATGAATGGTCCGTAGGATCGGGAGAGAGGGCACAGGTTACAGGGGGGTGAATGGTCCGTAGGATCGGGAGAGAGGGCACAGGTTACAGGGGGGTGAATGGTCCGTAGGATGGGGAGAGAGGGCACAGGTTGGGGGGGGGGTGAATGGTCCGTAGGATGGGGAGAGAGGGCACAGGTTACAGGGGGGTGAATGGTCCGTAGGATCGGGAGAGAGGGCACAGGTTACAGGGGGGTGAATGGTCCGTAGGATGGGGAGAAAAGGCCCAGGTTTGAGGGGGATGGATGGTCCGTAGGATGGGGAGAGAAGGCACAGGTTACAGGGGGGTGAATGGTCCGTAGGATGGGGAGAGAAGGCACAGGTTGGGGGGGGGGTGAATGGTCCGTAGGATGGGAAGAGAAGGCACAGGTTAGAGGGGGGTGAATGGTCCGTAGGATGGGGAGAGAAGGCACAGGTTAGAGGGGGTGAATGGTCTGTAGGATGGGGAGAGAAGGCACAGGTCGGGGTGTGGGGGTGAATGGTCCGTAGGATGGGGAGAGAGGGCACAGGTTAGAGGGGGGTGAATGGTCCGTAGGATGGGGAGAGAAGGCACAGGTTAGAGGGGGATGAATGGTCCGTAGGATGGGGAGAGAAGGCACAGGTTGGGGGGGGGATGAATGGTCCGTAGGATGGGGAGAGAAGGCACAGGTTACAGGGGGATGAATGGTCCGTAGGATGGGGAGAGAGGGCACAGGTTAGAGGGGGGTGAATGGTCCGTAGGATGGGGAGAGAAGGCACAGGTTAGAGGGGGGTGAATGGTCCGTAGGATGGGAGAGAAGGCACAGGTTGGGGGGGTGAATGGTCTGTAGGATGGGGAGAGAAGGCACAGGTTACAGGGAGATGAATGGTCCGTAGGATGGGAGAGAAGGCACAGGTTAGAGGGGGATGAATGGTCCGTAGGATGGGGAGAGAGGGCACAGGTTACAGGGGGGTGAATGGTCCGTAGGATGGGGAGAGAGGGCACAGGTCGGGGTGTGGGGATGAATGGTCCGTAGGATGGGGAGAGAAGGCACAGGTTAGAGGGGGGTGAATGGTCCGTAGGATGGGGAGAGAGGGCACAGGTCGGGGTGTGGGGATGAATGGTCCGTAGGATGGGGAGAGAAGGCACAGGTTAGAGGGGGGTGAATGGTCCGTAGGATGGGGAGAGAGGGCACAGGTTACAGGGGGGTGAATGGTCCGTAGGATGGGGAGAGAAGGCACAGGTTACAGGGGGGTGAATGGTCCGTAGGATGGGAAGAGAAGGCACAGGTTACAGGGGGGTGAATGGTCCGTAGGATGGGGAGAGAAGGCACAGGTTACAGGGGGGTGAATGGTCCGTAGGATGGGGAGAGAAGGCCCAGGTTGGGGGGGGTGAATGGTCCGTAGGATGGGGAGAGAAGGCACAGGTTGGGGGGGGTGAATGGTCCGTAGGATGGGGAGAGAGGGCACAGGTTAGAGGGGGATGAATGGTCTGTAGGATGGGGAGAGAAGGCACAGGTCGGGGTGTGGGGGTGAATGGTCCGTAGGATGGGAAGAGAAGGCACAGGTCGGGGTGTGGGGGTGAATGGTCCGTAGGATGGGGAGAGAAGGCACAGGTTGGGGGGGGGGTGAATGGTCCGTAGGATGGGAGAGAGGGCACAGGGTGGGGAGGAAGGTAGGGCAGAAGATTAGCTAGGGACGGCGCTTTCACCTACCTTTCCCTGGAGGTGAAGGTTATTCTGCATAAACTCCCTGACTTCTTCATCTGTATCTTTCTGTAATAAAGGAAAATCACTATGAGAAACTGCTCAGGGGCTTCAGCCATGCAGCCCCCCAGCATGGAGCCCCAGGGAAAGCCTCACGTGGGGGATTTACATACACTCTCTGGTCTCACTCAGCCAATATATCCCTAGCATATGATCTGGGCCCGGCACCAACTCACAAAGGACATATTAATGGCCCCGTACAGACACTTTGCCTTTCCCTGAATATGACACTGACCAGGGCGTAGCGTATCTTGGCCATGTTGATCAGCTCCTGGTCGGTGGGAGAGCACATGTTTAATCCAATGGGAAGCATCTTCTTCAACGTGGCCACAATCAGGGAGGTCTGGACAGAGTAGCGATCCCCACGTCTCTTCTTCTTGGTCCGCTCCTGGTCAGACCCTCCAGACTAGAGGTGTCGCAGGAAGGAGATAAGAACAGAGGGGGGAGACCCTAAATCAGAGCAGACTTGCAGCACATGTAAGATGCTCAGCATACCAGATGCATGCAACTCATTTTGATAACTCTCTGCAAACTCAATGGACTGTATAGACCGCCCCAGGCACCATCTCAAACGCCATCCCACCCGTCAGCCAAGATGTTCCATTAAGCCAGTATCTGCAGGGCGCTTCGTGACTCAGACAGTGCCTGCACAGAGCCAGTTCCCAGCCAAAATCTACTGATTTGAAAGCCGGGGGTCTTATCGGGTCACTCAATATTTGCATTACACAAAAAGCAACACACAGAATGAAAGAAAGATGAACATTCATTAATGTAATCATTTGCAGGCATTAATTAACAGGATCTATCAGAGTTGTAGATATTCAGCGACCAGCTTAACATGTAACCAACATGATGAGATTAGTTACCAGACAGATTACATATTGTATGAAAGAATAGAGTGACTCTACTTCCCGAAACCAACTGCAACAAACAACAACTTCTTGGATACAGTGTGGGCTGTATGAGGATCGTGGTACAGTGTGGGCTGTATGAGGATCGTGGTACAGTGTGGGCTGTATGAGGATCGTGGTACAGTGTGGGCTGTATGAGGATCGTGGTACAGTGTGGGCTGTATGAGGATCGTGGTACAGTGTGGGCTGTATGAGGATCGTGGTACAGTGTGGGCTGTATGAGGATCGTGGTACAGTGGGGGCTGTATGAGGATCGTGGTACAGTGGGGGCTGTATGAGGATCGTGGTACAGTGTGGGCTGTATGAGGATCGTGGTACAATGTGGGCTGTATGAGGATCGTGGTACAGTGGGGGCTGTATGAGGATCGTGGTACAGTGTGGGCTGTATGAGGATCGTGGTACAGTGTGGGCTGTATGAGGATCGTGGTACAGTGTGGGCTGTATGAGGATCGTGGTACAGTGTGGGCTGTATGAGGATCGTGGTACAGTGTGGGCTGTATGAGGATCGTGGTACAGTGTGGGCTGTATGAGGATCGTGGTACAGTGTGGGCTGTATGAGGATCGTGGTACAGTGTGGGCTGTATGAGGATCGTGGTACAGTGTGGGCTGTATGAGGATCGTGGTACAGTGTGGGCTGTATGAGGATCGTGGTACAGTGTGGGCTGTATGAGGATCGTGGTACAGTGGGGGCTGTATGAGGATCGTGGTACAGTGTGGGCTGTATGAGGATCGTGGTACAGTGTGGGCTGTATGAGGATCGTGGTACAGTGTGGGCTGTATGAGGATCGTGGTACAGTGTGGGCTGTATGAGGATCGTGGTACAGTGTGGGCTGTATGAGGATCGTGGTACAATGTGGGCTGTATGAGGATCGTGGTACAGTGTGGGCTGTATGAGGATCGTGGTACAGTGTGGGCTGTATGAGGATCGTGGTACAGTGTGGGCTGTATGAGGATCGTGGTACAGTGTGGGCTGTATGAGGATCGTGGTACAGTGTGGGCTGTATGAGGATCGTGGTACAGTGTGGGCTGTATGAGGATCGTGGTACAGTGTGGGCTTTATGAGGATCGTGGTACAGTGTGGGCTGTATGAGGATCGTGGTACAATGTGGGCTGTATGAGGATCGTGGTACAGTGTGGGCTGTATGAGGATCGTGGTACAGTGTGGGCTGTATGAGGATCGTGGTACAGTGTGGGCTCTATGCGGATCGTGGTACAGTGTGGGCTGTATGAGGATCGTGGTACAGTGTGGGCTGTATGAGGATCGTGGTACAGTGTGGGCTGTATGAGGATCGTGATACAGTGTGGGCTGTATGAGGATCGTGGTACAGTGGGGGCTGTATGAGGATCGTGGTACAGTGGGGGCTGTATGAGGATCGTGGTACAGTGTGGGCTGTATGAGGATCGTGGTACAATGTGGGCTGTATGAGGATCGTGGTACAGTGTGGGCTGTATGAGGATCGTGGTACAGTGTGGGCTGTATGAGGATCGTGGTACAGTGTGGGCTGTATGAGGATCGTGGTACAGTGTGGGCTCTATGCGGATCGTGGTACAGTGTGGGCTCTATGCGGATCGTGGTACAGTGTGGGCTGTATGAGGATCGTGGTACAGTGTGGGCTCTATGCGGATCGTGGTACAGTGTGGGCTGTATGAGGATCGTGGTACAGTGTGGGCTCTATGCAGATCGTGGTACAGTGTGGGCTCTATGCAGATCGTGGTACAGTGTGGGCTGTATGAGGATCGTGGTACAGTGTGGGCTGTATGAGGATCGTGGTACAGTGTGGGCTGTATGAGGATCGTGGTACAGTGTGGGCTCTATGCGGATCGTGGTACAGTGTGGGCTGTATGAGGATCGTGGTACAGTGTGGGCTGTATGAGGATCGTGGTACAGTGTGGGCTGTATGAGGATCGTGGTACAGTGTGGGCTGTATGAGGATCGTGGTACAGTGTGGGCTGTATGAGGATCGTGGTACAGTGTGGGCTGTATGAGGATCGTGGTACAGTGTGGGCTCTATGCGGATCGTGGTACAGTGTGGGCCGTATGCAGATCATGGTACAGATTAGGCTGTATCATGATGGTGCTGTATGGGGCAGGTTGGGCTATATGAATACTGGGGCACAGTTTGGGATGTATGCGGCTCATGTTACTGTTTGTGTGCTGATCATAGTACTGTTTGGGTGCTGATCATAGTACTGTTTGGGTACTGATCATAGTACTGTTTGGGTGCTGATCATAGTACTGTTTGGGTGCTGATCATAATACTGTTTGAGTGCTGATCATAGTACTGTTTGGGTGCTGATCATAGACTGTTTGTGTGCTGATCATAGTACTGTGTGGGTGCTGATCATAGTACTGTTTGGGTACTGATCATAGTACTGTTTGGGTGCTGATCATAGTACTGTTTGGGTGCTGATCATAATACTGTTTGAGTGCTGATCATAGTACTGTTTGGGTGCTGATCATAGACTGTTTGGGTGCTGATCATAGTACTGTTTGGGTGCTGATCTTAATACTGTTTGGGTACTGATCATAGTACTGTTTGGATGCTGATCATAATACTGTTTGGGAGCTGATTATAATACTGTTTGGGTGCTGATCATAATACTGATTGGGTGCTAATCATAGTACTGTTTGGGTGCTGATCATAATACTGTTTGGGTGCTGATCATAGTACTGTTTGGGTGCTGATCATAATACTGTTTGGGCGCTGATCATAATACTGTTTGGGCTGTATGAGGATCATAGTACTGTTTGGGTGCTGATCATAATACTGTTTGGGTGCTGATCATAATACTGTTTTGGCTGTATGAGGATCATAATACTGTTTGGGTGCTGATCATAATACTGTTTGGGCTGTATGAGGATCATAGTACTGTTTGGGTGCTGATCATAATACTGTGTTGGCTGTATGAGGATCATAATACTGTTTGGGTGCTGATCATAATACTGTTTTGGCTGTATGAGGACCATAATACTGTTTGGCCTGTATGAGGATCATAATACTGTTTGTGTGCTGATCATAATACTGTTTGGTTGCTGATCATAATACTGTTTGGGTGCTGATCATAATACTGTTTGGTTGCTGATCATAGTACTGTTTGGGTGCTGATCATAGTACTGTTTGGGTACTGATCATAGTACTGTTTGGGTGCTGATCATAGTACTGTGTGGGTGCTGATCATAGTACTGTTTGGGTGCTGATCATAGTACTGTGTGGGTGCTGATCATAGTACTGTTTGGGTGCTGATCATAGTACTGTGTGGGTGCTGATCATAGTACGTTTTGGTGCTGATCATAGTACTGTGTGGGTGCTGATCATAGTACGTTTTGGTGCTGATCATAGTTCTGTTTGGGTGCTGATCATAGTACTGTTTGGGTGCTGATCATAGTACTGTTTGGGTGCTGATCATAGTACTGTTTGGGTGCTGATCATAGACTGTTTGGGTGCTGATCATAGTACTGTGTGGGTGCTGATCATAGTACTGTTTGGGTGCTGATCATAGTACTGTGTGGGTGCTGATCATAGTACTGTTTGGGTGCTGATCATAGTACTGTTTGGGTGCTGATCATAGTACTGTGTGGGTGCTGACCATAGTACGTTTGGGTGCTGATCATAGTTCTGTTTGGTTGCTGATCATAGTACTGTGTGGGTGCTGATCATAGTACTGTTTGGGTGCTGATCATAGTACTGTTTGGGTGCTGATCATAGTACTGTTTGGGTGCTGATCATAATACTGTTTGGGTGCTGATCATAATACTGTTTGGGTGCTGATCATAATACTGATTGGGTGCTAATCATAGTACTGTTTGGGTGCTGATCATAGTACTGTTTGGGTGCTGATCATAATACTGTTTGGGCGCTGATCATAATACTGTTTGGGCTGTATGAGGATCATAGTACTGTTTGGGTGCTGATCATAATACTGTTTGGGTGCTGATCATAATACTGTTTTGGCTGTATGAGGATCATAATACTGTTTGGATGCTGATCATAATACTGTTTGGGCTGTATGAGGATCATAGTACTGTTTGGGTGCTGATCATAATACTGTGTTGGCTGTATGAGGATCATAATACTGTTTGGGTGCTGATCATAATACTGTTTTGGCTGTATGAGGACCATAATACTGTTTGGCCTGTATGAGAATCATAATACTGTTTGGGTGCTTATCATAATACTGTTTGGTTGCTGATCATAATACTGTTTGGGTGCTGATCATAGTACTGTTTGGGTGCTGATCATAGTACTGTTTGGGTGCTGATCATAGTACTGTTTGAGTCCTGATCATAGTACTGTTTGGGTACTGATCATAGTACTGTTTGGGTGCTGATCATAGTACTGTGTGGGTGCTGATCATAGTACTGTGTGGGTGCTGATCATAGTACTGTGTGGGTGCTGATCATAGTACTGTGTGGGTGCTGATCATAGTACTGTTTGGGTGCTGATCATAGTACTGTTTGGGTGCTGATCATAGTACTGTGTGGGTGCTGATCATAGTACGTTTGGGTGCTGATCATAGTTCTGTTTGGGTGCTGATCATAGTACTGTGTGGGTGCTGATCATAGTACTGTGTGGGTGCTGATCATAGAACTGTTTGGGTGCTGATCATAGTACTGTTTGGGTGCTGATCATAGTACTGTTTGGGTGCTGATCATAGTACTGTTTGGGTGCTGATCATAGTACTGTTTGGGTGCTGATCATAATACTGTTTGGAAACTAACTTTGGTTCTTAGTAAACCTGAAACTGTATTTTACTTTAATGTGTAACATCTGGGTATCAGTGTCAGAATGAATAACTGACGCTTAGAGTAGTGTGAGTGCAGTTTGGGTGCATCTCTAGGTGTAGACAGATAGTAGCAATATCTATGAGATCATAGAGAAATGCAGTGGGGTGCAGCTACCCACATGTCCAACCTTGCCCACACGCTTTGCCAACACATTCTACGTGCCATGTGTTGCTCCAACAGGCAAATCACAACCACTTCTATGGTGAAATCTCCCCCAAGGACATGCAAAGCTTCTTCTCCTGAAGACCCCTTCCTCCAATACCCATGCTCCTCGGTGGTGGAGAGCTAGAGAAGCATCCAAACATCTCATCTAGCTGGTCTGACATTGCGGACACAGCTCTCCCATGTTTGGAACTGAATGAAGGATCTGTATTAATATGAGGGGGTTTGTGGGGTTGGAGGGGGAGATTGAAGGCACAGCACACACTTCGCATTTTTAATGAAAAATGGTAAACACTATGGACTACACTCTACTGTTCAAAAGTCTGGGGACATGTAGACAATTCCCTGTTTTCCATGAAAATACATTAGATGAATTATACAATGATAACTTGGATTATCTACACTGTGCCACTGGAACACAGGAGTGATGCTGCTGATAATGGGCCTCTATCTACTGGAACATAGGAGTGATTCTGCTGATAATGGACCTCTGTCCACTGGAACACAGGAGTGATGCTGCTGATACTGGGCCTCTGCCCATGGGAACACAGGAGTGATGCTGCTGATAATGGGCCTCTATCTACTGGAACATAGGAGTGATTCTGCTGATAATGGACCTCTGTCCACTGGAACACAGGAGTGATGCTGCTGATACTGGGCCTCTGCCCATGGGAACACAGGAGTGATGCTGCTGATAATAGGCCTCTGTCCACTGGAACATAGGAGGGATGCTGCTGATAATGGGCCCCTGTCCACTGGAACTTAGAAGGGATGCTGCTGATAATGGGCCTCTGCCCACTGGAACATAGGAGGGATTATGCTGATAATGGGCCCCTGTCCACTGGAACATAGGAGTGATGCTGCTGATAATGGGCCTCTGCACGTGGGAACACAGGTGTGATGCTGCTGATAATCGGACTCTGCCAGTGGGAACACAGGAGTGATGCTGCTAATAATGGGCCTCTGCAAATTGGAACACAGGAGTGATGCTGATGATAATGGGCCTCTGCCCATGGGAACACAGGAGTGATGCTGCTAATAATGGGGGCCTCTGCCCGTGGGAACACAGGAGAGATGCTGCTAATAATGGGCCTCTGCCCATGGGAACACAGGAGTGATGCTGCTAATAATGGGCCTCTGCCCGTGGGAACACAGGAGAGATGCTGCTAATAATGGGCCTCTGCCCGTGGGAACAAAGGAGTGATGCTGCTGATAATGGGCCTCTGCCCATGGGAACACAGGAGTGATGCTGCTAATAATGGGCCTCTGCCCATGGGAACACAGGAGTGATGCTGCTAATAATGGGCCTCTGCCCATGGGAACACAGGAGTGATGCTGCTAATAATGGGCCTCTGCCCATGGGAACACAGGAGAGATGCTGCTAATAATGGGCCTCTGCCCATGGGAACACAGGAGTGATGCTGCTAATAATGGGCCTCTGCCCATGGGAACACAGGAGAGATGCTGCTAATAATGGGCCTCTGCCCATGGGAACACAGGAGAGATGCTGCTAATAATGGGCCTCTGCCCATGGGAACACAGGAGAGATGCTGCTAATAATGGGCCTCTGCCCATGGGAACACAGGAGAGATGCTGCTAATAATGGGCCTCTGCCCATGGGAACACAGGAGAGATGCTGCTAATAATGGGCCTCTGCACATGGGAACACAGGAGAGATGCTGCTAATAATGGGCCTCTGCACATGGGAACACAGGAGAGATGCTGCTAATAATGGGCCTCTGCACATTCCATGTTATTTTATAGAAAAATTCCCTTTCTTTCAAAAACAAATTTCTAAGTGCGGTCACGCTTTGGAGCGATAGTGAACATGCAAAGTCTCCCCCTGCTTCAATCTTCATAGACCTTCCTGACTTCTACCTACTCTCCTCAGACACTAACTCATCACATCTGATACTGAGGAGACAGAAGGACAGACAGGAGGCATGCTTCCCACACAGGCAGAGAGCGACACCCAGCAGCCACACCACAAGAGACAGGCTGCTAACCTGGCTTTCTCCAGACTACACAGGGGAACAGAGAGAGAGAGACAATGAGATTGTTACAATGTGTCAGGGCATGGATGGGGGATTCCATATCACAAGGGTGTAGGGGGGGCATGGATGGGGGATTCCATATCACAAGGGTGTAGGGGGGGCATGGATGGGGGATTCCATATCACAAGGGTGTAGGGGGGGCATGGATGGGGGATTCCATATCACAAGGGTGTAGGGGGGCATGGATGGGGGATTCCATATCACAAGGGTGTAGGGGGGCATGGATGGGGGATTCCATATCACAAGGGTGTAGGGGGGCATGGATGGGGGATTCCATATCACAAGGGTGTAGGGGGGGGGGCATGGATGGGGGATTCCATATCACAAGGGTGTAGGGGGGCATGGATGGGGGATTCCATATAAAAAGGGTGTAGGGGGTCATGGATGGGGGATTCCATATCACAAGGGTGTAGGGGGGGCATGGATGGGGGATTCCATATCACAAGGGTGTAGGGGGGCATGGATGGGGGATTCCATATCACAAGGGTGTAGGGGGGGCATGGATGGGGGATTCCATATCACAAGGGTGTAGGGGGGCATGGATGGGGGATTCCATATCACAAGGGTGTAGGGGGGGCATGGATGGGGGATTCCATATCACAAGGGTGTAGGGGGGCATGGATGGGGGATTCCATATCACAAGGGTGTAGGGGGGGCATGGATGGGGGATTCCATATCACAAGGGTGTAGGGGGGCATGGATGGGGGATTCCATATCACAAGGGTGTAGGGGGGGCATGGATGGGGGATTCCATATCACAAGGGTGTAGGGGGGCATGGATGGGGGATTCCATATCACAAGGGTGTAGGGGGGGCATGGATGGGGGATTCCATATCACAAGGGTGTAGGGGGGCATGGATGGGGGATTCCATATCACAAGGGTGTAGGGGGGGCATGGATGGGGGATTCCATATCACAAGGGTGTAGGGGGGGCATGGATGGGGGATTCCATATCACAAGGGTGTAGGGGGGCATGGATGGGGGATTCCATATCACAAGGGTGTAGGGGGGCATGGATGGGGGATTCCATATCACAAGGGTGTAGGGGGGGCATGGATGGGGGATTCCATATCACAAGGGTGTAGGGGGGCATGGATGGGGGGATTCCATATCACAAGGGTGTAGGGGGGCATGGATGGGGGATTCCATATCACAAGGGTGTAGGGGGGCATGGATGGGGGATTCCATATCACAAGGGTTTAGGGGGTCATGGGTAGGGGATTCCATATCACAAGGGTCTAGGGGGGGCATGGATGGGGGATTCCATATCACAAGGGTGTAGGGGGGGGCATGGATGGGGGATTCCATATCACAAGGGTGTAGGGGGGCATGGATAGGGGATTCCATATCACAAGGGTGTAGGGGGGCATGGATGGGGGATTCCATATCACAAGGGTGTAGGGGGGCATGGATGGGGGATTCCATATCACAAGGGTTTAGGGGGTCATGGGTAGGGGATTCCATATCACAAGGGTGTAGGGGGGGCATGGAAGGGCACACATAGGGTAGAGTGTGGGAAGGGCACACATGGAGTAAAGGGTGGGAGGACACACATGGCGTAGAGGGTGGGAGGGCACACATGGGGTAGAGGGTGGGAGGGCACACATGGGGTAGAGGGTGGGAGGGCACACATGGGGTAGAGGGTGGGAGGGCACACATGGAGTAGAGGGTGGGAGGGCACACATGGAGTAGAGGGGAAGGGCACACATGGAGTAGAGGGGAAGGGCACACATGGAGTAGAGGGTGGGAGGGCACACATGGAGTAGAGGGTGGGAGGGCACACATGGAGTAGAGGGTGGGAGGGCACACATGGGGTAGAGGGTGGGAAAGGTGGGAGTTTTACTCACCTTTGACATCTTGCTCTTGCTGTCGGCTGTCAGGAAGGACATGTTGTTGATTTCATTCTGAACAACGAAGTTCTGCTCCTCTCGCTTAAAGTTCTGGTAGGAAACATGGAAAGAAGAGGCATCTAAACAGGTAGGATGGGAACGGAATGACGGAGAGGGGGCCTGCTGGAACCAAAGTCACTTACATGGGATTTGGACCAGAAGATAAAGACTTCTCCAACCATTCGGAACAACTCCTCAGCATCACAGTTTGGAACGGTCAGCCAGTTTGCTCTACAACATCAAATATGTTAATATGTTTACATACATGTGTCATACAGAGAAGGGAATCACCTGACCTTGTTAGACAGATTAATAGGACGGATAGAGGAAGGGTAGACAGATTAATAGGACGGATGGAGGGATAGAGGGAGGGTAGACAGATTAATAGGATGGATGGAGGGATAGAGGAAGGGTAGACGGATTAATAGGATGGATGGAGGGATAGAGGGAGGGTAGACAGATTAATAGGATGGATGGAGGGATGGAGGAAGGGTAGACAGATTAATAGGATGGATGGAGGGATAGAAGGAGGGTAGACAGCTTAATAGGATGGATGGACGGATAGAGGGAGGGTAGACAGATTAATAGGATGGATGGAGGGATAGAGGGAGGGTAGACAGATTAATAGGATGGATGGAGGGATAGAGGAAGGGTAGACGGATTAATAGGATGGATGGAGGGATAGAGGGAGGGTAGACGGATTAATAGGATGGATGGAGGGATAGAGGGAGGGTAGACAGATTAATAGGATGGATGGAGAGATAGAGGGAGGGTAGACAGATTAATAGGATGGATGGAGGGATAGAGGAAGGGTAGACAGATTAATAGGACGGATGGAGGGATAGAGGAAGGTTAGACGGATTAATAGGATGGATGGAGGGATAGAGGGAGGGTAGACAGATTAATAGGATGGATGGAGGGATAGAGGGAGGGTAGACAGATTAATAGGATGGATGGAGGGATAGAGGAAGGGTAGACAGATTAATAGGATGGATGGAGGGATAGAGGGAGGGTAGACAGATTAATAGGACGGATGGAGGGATAGAGGGAGGGTAGACAGATTAATAGGATGGATGGAGGGATAGAGGAAGGGTAGACAGATTAATAGGATGGATGGAGGGATAGAGGGAGGGTAGACAGATTAATAGGATGGATGGAGGGATAGAGGAAGGGTAGACGGATTAATAGAATGGATGGACGGATAGAGGAAGGGTAGACGGATTAATAGGATGGATGGAGGGATAGAGGAAGGGTAGACAGATTAATAGGATGGATGGAGGGATAGAGGGAGGGTAGACGGATTAATAGGATGGATGGAGGGATAGAGGAAGGGTAGACAGATTAATAGGATGGATGGAGGGATAGAGGGAGGGTAGACAGATTAATAGGATGGATGGAGGGATAGAGGGAGGGTAGACAGATTAATAGGATGGATGGAGGGATAGAGGAAGGGTAGACAGATTAATAGGATGGATGGAGGGATAGAGGGAGGGTAGACAGATTAATAGGATGGATGGAGGGATAGAGGGAGGGTAGACAGATTAATAGGATGGATGGAGGGATAGAGGGAGGGTAGACAGATTAATAGGATGGATGGAGGGATAGAGGAAGGGTAGACAGATTAATAGGATGGATGGAGGTATAGAGGGAGGGTAGACACATTAATAGGATGGATGGAGGGATAGAGGGAGGGTAGACAGATTAATAGGATGGATGGAGGGATAGAGGGAGGGTAGACAGATTAATAGGATGGATGGAGGGATAGAGGGAGGGTAGACAGATTAATAGGATGGATGGAGGGATAGAGGGAGGGTAGACAGATTAATAGGATGGATGGAGGGATAGAGGGAGGGTAGACGGATTAATAGGATGGATGGAGGGATAGAGGGAGGGTAGACAGATTAATAGGATGGATGGAGGGATAGAGGAAGGGTAGACAGATTAATAGGATGGATGGAGGGATAGAGGGAGGGTAGACAGATTAATAGGATGGATGGAGGGATAGAGGGAGGGTAGACAGATTAATAGGATGGATGGAGGGATAGAGGAATGGTAGACAGATTAATAGGATGGATGGAGGGATAGAGGGAGGGTAGACGGATTAATAGGATGGATGGAGGGATAGAGGGAGGGTATACAGATTAATAGGATGGATGGAGGGATAGAGGGAGGGTATACAGATTAATAGGATGGATGGAGGGATAGAGGGAGGGTAGACAGATTAATAGGATGGATGGAGGGATAGAGGAAGGGTAGACGGATTAATAGGATGGATGGAGGGATAGAGGGAGGGTAGATGGATTAATAGGATGGATGGAGGGATAGAGGGAGGGTAGACAGATTAATAGGATGGATGGAGGGATAGAGGGAGGGTATACAGATTAATAGGATGGATGGAGGGATAGAGGGAGGGTAGACAGATTAATAGGATGGATGGAGGGATAGAGGGAGGGTAGACGGATTAATAGGATGGATGGAGGGATAGAGGGAGGGTAGACGGATTAATAGGATGGATGGAGGGATAGAGGGAGGGTAGACAGATTAATAGGATGGATGGAGGGATAGAGGGAGGGTAGACGGATTAATAGGATGGATGGAGGGATAGAGGAAGGGTAGACAGATTAATAGGATGGATGGAGGGATAGAGGGAGGGTAGACGGATTAATAGGATGGATGGAGGGATAGAGGGAGGGTAGACGGATTAATAGGATGGATGGAGGGATAGAGGAAGGGTAGACAGATTAATAGGATGGATGGAGGGATAGAGGGAGGGTAGACAGATTAATAGGATGGATGGAGGGATAGAGGGAGGGTAGACAGATTAATAGGATGGATGGAGGGATGGAGGAAGGGTAGACAGATTAATAGGATGGATGGAGGGATGGAGGAAGGGTAGACAGATTAATAGGATGGATGGAGGGATAGAGGAAGGGTAGACGGATTAATAGGATGGATGGAGGGATAGAGGGAGGGTAGACGGATTAATAGGATGGATGGAGGGATAGAGGGAGGGTAGACAGATTAATAGGATGGATGGAGGGATAGAGGAAGGGTAGACGCATTAATAGGATGGATGGAGGGATAGAGGGAGGGTAGACAGATTAATAGGATGGATGGAGGGATAGAGGGAGGGTAGACACATTAATAGGATGGATGGAGGGATAGAGGGAGGGTAGACAGATTAATAGGATGGATGGAGGGATAGAGGGAGGGTAGACAGATTAATAGGATGGATGGAGGGATAAAGGGAGGGTAGACAGATTAATAGGATGGATGGAGGGATAGAGGGAGGGTAGACAGATTAATAGGATGGATGGAGGGATAGAAGGAGGGTAGACAGCTTAATAGGATGGATGGACGGATAGAGGGAGGGTAGACAGATTAATAGGATGGATGGAGGGATAGAGGAAGGGTAGACAGATTAATAGGATGGATGGAGGGATAGAGGGAGGGTAGACAGATTAATAGGATGGATGGAGGGATAGAGGGAGGGTAGACAGATTAATAGGATGGATGGACGGATAGAGGGAGGGTAGACAGATTAATAGGATGGATGGAGGGATAGAGGGAGGGTAGACAGATTAATAGGATGGATGGAGGGATAGAGGAAGGGTAGACGGATTAATAGGATGGATGGAGGGATAGAGGGAGGGTAGACGGATTAATAGGATGGATGGAGGGATAGAGGAATGGTAGACAGATTAATAGGATGGATGGAGGGATAGAGGAAGGGTAGACAGATTAATAGGATGGATGGAGGGATAGAGGAAGGGTAGACGGATTAATAGGATGGATGGAGGGATAGAGGGAGGGTAGACGGATTAATAGGATGGATGGAGGGATAGAAGGAGGGTAGACAGCTTAATAGGATGGATGGACGGATGGAGGAAGGGTAGACAGATTAATAGGATGGATGGAGGGATAGAGGGAGGGTAGACAGATTAATAGGATGGATGGACGGATGGAGGAAGGGTAGACAGATTAATAGGATGGATGGAGGGATAGAGGGAGGGTAGACGGATTAATAGGATGGATGGAGGGATAGAGGGAGGGTAGACAGATTAATAGGATGGATGGACGGATAGAGGGAGGGTAGACGGATTAATAGGATGGATGGAGGGATAAAGGGAGGGTAGACAGATTAATAGGATGGATGGAGGGATAGAGGAAGGGTAGACGCATTAATAGGATGGATGGAGGGATAGAGGAAGGGTAGACAGATTAATAGGATGGATGGAGGGATAGAGGGAGGGTAGACGGATTAATAGGATGGATGGAGGGATAGAGGGAGGGTAGACGGATTAATAGGATGGATGGACGGATAGAGGAAGGGTAGACAGATTAATAGGATGGATGGAGGGATGGAGGAAGGCTAGACAGATTAATAGGATGGATGGAGGGATAAAGGGAGGGTAGACAGATTAATAGGATGGATGGAGGGATAAAGGGAGGGTAGACAGATTAATAGGATGGATGGAGGGATGGAGGAAGGGTAGACAGATTAATAGGATGGATGGAGGGATAGAGGGAGGGTAGACAGATTAATAGGATGGATGGAGGGATAGAGGGAGGGTAGACAGATTAATAGGATGGATGGAGGGATAGAGGGAGGGTAGATGGATTAATAGGATGGATGGAGGGATAGAGGGAGGGTAGACAGATTAATAGGATGGATGGAGGGATAGAGGAAGGGTAGACGGATTAATAGGATGGATGGAGGGATAGAGGAAGGGTATACAGATTAATAGGATGGATGGAGGGATAGAGGAAGGGTAGACAGATTAATAGGATGGATGGAGGGATAGAGGGAGGGTAGACGGATTAATAGGATGGATGGAGGGATAGAGGAAGGGTAGATAGATTAATAGGATGGATGGAGGGATAGAGGGAGGGTAGATGGATTAATAGGATGGATGGAGGGATAGAGGGAGGGTAGACAGATTAATAGGATGGATGGAGGGATAGAGGGAGGGTAGACGGATTAATAGGATGGATGGAGGGATAGAGGAAGGGTAGATAGATTAATAGGATGGATGGAGGGATAGAGGGAGGGTAGACAGATTAATAGGATGGATGGACGGATAGAGGAAGGTTAGACGGATTAATAGGATGGATGGAGGGATAGAGGGAGGGTAGACGGATTAATAGGATGGATGGAGGGATAGAGGAAGGGTAGACAGATTAATAGGATGGATGGAGGGATAGAGGAAGGTTAGACAGATTAATAGGATGGATGGAGGGATAGAGGAAGGTTAGACAGATTAATAGGATGGATGGAGGGATAGAGGGAGGGTAGATGGATTAATAGGATGGATGGAGGGATAGAGGGAGGGTAGACAGATTAATAGGATGGATGGAGGGATAGAGGGAGGGTATACAGATTAATAGGATGGATGGAGGGATAGAGGGAGGGTAGATAGATTAATAGGATGGATGGAGGGATAGAGGAAGGTTAGACAGATTAATAGGATGGATGGACGGATAGAGGGAGGGTAGACAGATTAATAGGATGGATGGAGGGATAGAGGAAGGTAGACGGATTAATAGGATGGATGGAGGGATAGAGAAAGGGTAGACAGATTAATAGGATGGATGGAGGGATAGAGGAAGGGTAGACAGATTAATAGGATGGATGGAGGGATAGAGGAAGGTTAGACGGATTAATAGGATGGATGGAGGGATAGAGGGAGGGTAGACAGATTAATAGGATGGATGGAGGGATAGAGGGAGGGTAGACAGATTAATAGGATGGATGGAGGGATAGAGGGAGGGTAGACAGATTAATAGGATGGATGGAGGGATAGAGGGAGGGTAGACAGATTAATAGGATGGATGGAGGGATAAAGGGAGGGTAGACGGATTAATAGGATGGATGGAGGGATAGAGGAAGGTTAGACAGATTAATAGGATGGATGGACGGATAGAGGAAGGGTAGACGGATTAATAGGATGGATGGAGGGATAGAGGAAGGGTAGACAGATTAATAGGATGGATGGAGGGATAGTAGACAGATTAATAGGATGGATGGAGGGATAGAGGAAGGGTAGACAGATTAATAGGATGGATGGAGGGATAGAGGGAGGGCAGACAGATTAATAGGATGGATGGACGGATAGAGGAAGGGTAGACGGATTAATAGGATGGATGGAGGGATGGAGGAAGGGTAGATGGATTAATAGGATGGATGGAGGGATAGAGGGAGGGTAGACAGATTAATAGGATGGATGGAGGGATAGAGGGAGGGTAGACAGATTAATAGGATGGATGGAGGGATAGAGGGAGGGTAGACAGATTAATAGGATGGATGGAGGGATGGAGGAAGGTTAGACAGATTAATAGGATGGATGGAGGGATAGAGGGAGGGTAGACAGATTAATAGGATGGATGGAGGGATAGAGGGAGGGTAGACAGATTAATAGGATGGATGGAGGGATAAAGGGAGGGTAGACAGATTAATAGGATGGATGGAGGGATGGAGGAAGGGTAGACAGATTAATAGGATGGATGGAGGGAAAGAGGGAGGATAGACAGATTAATAGGATGGATGGAGGGATGGAGGAAGGGTAGACGGATTAATAGGATGGATGGAGGGATAGAGGGAGGGTAGATGGATTAATAGGATGGATGGAGGGATAGAGGGAGGGTAGACGGATTAATAGGATGGATGGAGGGATAGAGGGAGGGTAGACAGATTAATAGGATGGATGGAGGGATAGAGGAAGGGTAGACAGATTAATAGGATGGATGGACGGATAGAGGAAGGGTAGACAGATTAATAGGATGGATGGAGGGATAAAGGGAGGGTAGACAGATTAATAGGATGGATGGACGGATAGAGGAAGGGTAGACGGATTAATAGGATGGATGGAGGGATAGAGGGAGGGTAGACAGATTAATAGGATGGATGGAGGGATAGAGGGAGGGTAGACAGATTAATAGGATGGATGGAGGGATAGAGGGAGGGTAGACAGATTAATAGGATGGATGGAGGGATAAAGGGAGGGTAGACAGATTAATAGGATGGATGGAGGGATAGAGGGAGGGTAGATGGATTAATAGGATGGATGGAGGGATAGAGGGAGGGTAGACAGATTAATAGGATGGATGGAGGGATGGAGGAAGGGTAGACAGATTAATAGGACGGATGGAGGGATAGAGGAAGGGTAGACAGATTAATAGGATGGATGGAGGGATGGAGGAAGGGTAGACAGATTAATAGGATGGATGGAGGGATAGAGGAAGGGTAGACAGATTAATAGGATGGATGGAGGGATAAAGGGAGGGTAGACAGATTAATAGGATGGATGGAGGGATAGAGGGAGGGTAGACAGATTAATAGGATGGATGGAGGGATAGAGGGAGGGTAGACGGATTAATAGGATGGATGGAGGGATAGAGGGAGGGTAGACAGATTAATAGGATGGATGGAGGGATAAAGGGAGGGTAGACAGATTAATAGGATGGATGGACGGATAGAGGAAGGGTAGACGGATTAATAGGATGGATGGAGGGATAGAGGGAGGGTAGACGGATTAATAGGATGGATGGAGGGATAGAGGGAGGGTAGACAGATTAATAGGATGGATGGAGGGATAAAGGGAGGGTAGACAGATTAATAGGATGGATGGAGGGATGGAGGAAGGGTAGACAGATTAATAGGACGGATGGAGGGATAGAGGAAGGGTAGACAGATTAATAGGATGGATGGAGGGATGGAGGAAGGGTAGACAGATTAATAGGATGGATGGAGGGATAGAGGAAGGGTAGATGGATTAATAGGATGGATGGAGGGATAGAGGGAGGGTAGACGGATTAATAGGATGGATGGACGGATAGAGGAAGGGTAGACAGATTAATAGGATGGATGGAGGGATAAAGGGAGGGTAGACGGATTAATAGGATGGATGGAGGGATAGAGGGAGGGTAGACAGATTAATAGGATGGATGGAGGGATAGAGGAAGGGTAGACAGATTAATAGGATGGATGGAGGGATGGAGGAAGGGTAGACAGATTAATAGGATGGATGGAGGGATAGAGGGAGGGTAGACAGATTAATAGGATGGATGGAGGGATAGAGGGAGGGTAGACAGATTAATAGGATGGATGGAGGGATAGAGGGAGGGTAGACGGATTAATAGGATGGATGGAGGGATAGAGGGAGGGTAGACAGATTAATAGGATGGATGGAGGGATAGAGGGAGGGTAGACGGATTAATAGGATGGATGGAGGGATAGAGGAAGGGTAGACAGATTAATAGGATGGATGGAGGGATAAAGGGAGGGTAGACGGATTAATAGGATGGATGGAGGGATAGAGGGAGGGTAGACAGATTAATAGGATGGATGGAGAGATAGAGGGAGGGTAGACAGATTAATAGGATGGATGGAGGGATAGAGGGAGGGTAGACAGATTAATAGGATGGATGGAGGGATAGAGGGAGGGTATACAGATTAATAGGATGGATGGAGGGATAGAGGAAGGGTAGACGGATTAATAGGATGGATGGAGGGATAGAGGAAGGGTAGACGGATTAATAGGATGGATGGAGGGATGGAGGAAGGGTAGACAGATTAATAGGATGGATGGAGGGATAGAGGGAGGGTAGACAGATTAATAGGATGGATGGAGGGATAGAGGAAGGGTAGACAGATTAATAGGATGGATGGAGGGATAGAGGGAGGGTAGACAGATTAATAGGATGGATGGAGGGATAGAGGGAGGGTAGACAGATTAATAGGATGGATGGAGGGATAGAGGGAGGGTAGACAGATTAATAGGATGGATGGAGGGATAGAGGAAGGGTAGACAGATTAATAGGATGGATGGAGGGATGGAGGAAGGGTAGACAGATTAATAGGATGGATGGAGGGATAGAGGGAGGGTAGACAGATTAATAGGATGGATGGAGGGATGGTTAGATGGATTGTTGGAGGAGGTAATACATTTTTGTATTTCTCACCTGTTATTATCCACGTAGCGAATCAGCAGGGGGTAAAGCGCATACAGATCCCGGCACAGCACCGAGAACTCATCCCGGATTAGAGTTTCCGAATCTTCTGATTCGCTCTTGGCCTCGAGTCGAAGCTGCTCCTCCTCAGCCACCACCTTTCCTGCCCGCTTCTTCAGCTTCTCCATGGTGGGGATGAAGTGTGAGCGGAGTAGCTCTGGCTTCGCTTTGCTCACAATGGGCTGAGCAAAGACTGAGAAAAACACAGGTATGAAAAACTACTAACGCATTTCACACTGACCCCATATAAATCCACCAGAGTATTCCACACTGGGGGGAAAAAACTGAACCTACCAATGCATTCCACTCCGAACCCACCTGAACCTGCCAACGTGTTCCATACCGAACCCACCGGAACATGCCAACGCGTTCCACACCGAACCCACCTGAACCTGCCAACGTGTTCCATACCGAACCCACCGGAACATGCCAACGCGTTCCATACCGAACCCACCGGAACATGCCGATGCGTTCCACTCCGAACCTGCCAACGCATTCCACACCGAACCTGCTAACGTGTTCCACTCCGAACCCACCTGAACCTGCCAACGTGTTCCATACCGAACCCACCGGAACATGCCAACGCGTTCCACACCGAACCCACCTGAACCTGCCGATGCATTCCACTCCGAACCCACCGGAACCTAACGCATTCCACACTGAACCCACCTGAATCTGCCAACGGGTTCGACTCTGAACCCATCTGAACCTGCCAACGCATTCCACACCGAACCCACCTGAACCTGCCAACGCATTCCACACCGAACCTGCTAATGTGTTCCACTCTGAACCCACCTGAACCTGCCAACGCATTCCACTCCGAACCCACCTGAACCTAACGCATTCCACACTGAACCCACCTGAACCTGCCAACGCATTCCACTCCGAACCCACCTGAACCTAACGCATTCCACACTGAACCCACCTGAACCTGCCAACGCGTTGCACACTGAACCCACCTGAACCTGCCAACGCGTTCCACACTGAACCCATCTCAGTCTTTCATTGTTTTCCGCACTGAACCTGTGTGTCCCATATGTGTTTTTGTGATGTTTACCATATGACTTACTTTGAAACCACTTATTTACATTATAAACTCCTGCTGCTATATTTCTGTGCATTTTATGCTATAGATAATATACGGCACTGCTTCTCTCTCCACATACACACATCTCTGCCCCAGACCTGTTCTAAAGTAACATCAAGATTATACGATTGCATATAAGTATCTTTGTATTTTTCTATATATTGTGTTTTTTTGTATTATTCTTACTCTCCAGTTCTTGTATTTATTTTTTTGTGATGTTTACCATATGGTCTATAGCTATTAATCCAATCTTTTTGGACTTACCTGCCAGTCTTTTCATCCACGATGCCTCATCGATGCCCAGATTGTTGACCACGATGCGTAGGATGTTACCCAGGAGGGCGTTGAGGTGTTCGGAGGTCACACTAGTGCAGCAGTTAGAGGAATCATCCGGCATGTTTTCTGGCCCCCGTTCCCACCACCTCGGCAGGTAATTGCACAGCATGGGTAGGGTAACCTCGATGACATGGGGCATCTCTGTGTAACGAGCACCGGACTCCGCCAGCATGCCAATGTCCTTCATTAGGGTCTCCAGGTCAGGGATATCTGGACACATCTCTTCCACCGAGTTGGGAAGACCCAGGACTGGGCGCAAAGAAACAAGACAGTCAGAGGTTTAAAGGGAATAGGTGGAGCTAATGAGGGGGTCGGGCAGGCGGGCTGGCGGGGGGTAGTTGGCATTATTAACCCTTTCCCACTCTCCCTGGATCCTCACTCACTGGCTCGTTCTCTGGGTGATTTGGTGACATACACAGAGTAGATGTTGAATTCATTAAGGGAGGGTTCCAAGAAAGCCACCGGCATGGCTGCCGCGAGTCGAGCGAGACACTCCCCCAGCGCCGGGCGCTGCCTGAAAGATACAACACCATTCAGTAATGCAGGGAATTATTACAGCCGTAAATCAGACCGAGAGGGTCAGCCGAGGACTACAACCCAAACCCCACCAACCCTCATCGTCCAGCCCTCCCACTCTCCCACTTACTTTTCCACGTAGGGGTTTTTCGTGGTACCCAGGGAGTAGATGCTGCACAGAGTCCTGTAACAAGATACCTGGACATCATCCACTGTGGGGGACAGAGGAAATCATATTGTTATATTATATTTCTTTTCATCGATTTACACACGTAATGGACAAAGGGGGACACTTTATATTATCTCTGTTAGACTCAGGGATTTATTATTGAAGAGAGAATTGCTGGGAATTTGGAGCCGAAGGAGCCGTTCAAACTCGGTTACTTACATTTGATTTCCCTGCAAGTCTCTCTTTCGTTAATAAATCAGTAAATCATTATGAAGAGAATTCAGGTTTCCACATTAGACTCTGGGGGTTAGAAAGTTCCCTGCATCGATAGAGCTATACGTTCTCAGATCGGCTGCTTTACAGTTACATGTGATGCAGTCACCTCTCGCCCAGCGAGGGGGGACGGGGGGGACGCTGGAATCAGACAGGAGAGTTAGGTGAACATGTTACAGCCAGCGATGGGTTAACCCTCGTTATATCAGAAGCCTGTGTGATGTATTGAGGTTAAACTTACGTATGACATCATCACCGAACTGGTGCTGTGCGATGTGCTCGAAGAGTGAGGTCAGGACAGGCAGGAGGGCCACGGTGGTGTAGCTGATGTTTTGGCCCACACCCTTTACCTGGGTGCGTGACTGGGACACTTTGCCCAGCTTGAGATTTTCCACCATCTTCTCGATGTCTTCAGAGGCACCTTCAAAGAAGGAGCGCAGGCCGGCCTTCACTATCTCTGGACCAGACTTCATCACTGTCCTGCAGAGGAGAAGAGGGTCACTGTGTATTAGGAGGGGTGAGAGGTCAGGTCACTGTGTATTAGGAGAGGTGAGAGGTCAGGTCACTGTGTATTAGGAGGGGTGAGAGGTCAGGTCACTGTGTATTAGGAGGGGTGAGAGGTCAGGTCACTGTGTATTAGGAGGGGTGAGAGGTCAGGTCACTGTGTATTAGGAGGGGTGAGAGGTCAGGTCACTGTGTATTAGGAGGGGTGAGAGGTCAGGTCACTGTGTATTAGGAGGGGGTGAGAGGTCAGGTCACTGTGTATTAGGAGGGGGTGAGAGGTCAGGTCACTGTGTATTAGGAGGGGTGAGAGGTCAGGTCACTGTGTATTAGGAGGGGTGAGAGGTCAGGTCACTGTGTATTAGGAGGGGTGAGAGGTCAGGTCACTGTGTATTAGGAGGGGTGAGAGGTCAGGTCACTGTGTATTAGGAGGGGGTGAGAGGTCAGGTCACTGTGTATTAGGAGGAGGTGAGAGGTCAGGTCACTGTGTATTAGGAGGAGGTGAGAGGTCAGGTCACTGTGTATTAGGAGGGGGTGAGAAGTCTGGTCTCTCTCTATTAGGAGGGGGTGAGAAGTCTGGTCTCTCTCTGTATTAGGAGGAGGTGAGAGGTCAGGTCACTGTGTATTAGGAGGGGTGAGAGGTCAGGTCACTGTGTATTAGGAGGGGTGAGAGGTCAGGTCACTGTGTATTAGGAGGGGGTGAGAGGTCAGGTCACTGTGGATTAGGAGGGGTGAGAGGTCAGGTCACTGTGTATTAGGAGGGGTGAGAGGTCAGGTCACTGTGTATTAGGAGGGGGTGAGAGGTCAGGTCACTGTGTATTAGGAGGGGGTGAGAGGTCAGGTCACTGTGTATTAGGAGGAGGTGAGAGGTCAGGTCACTGTGTATTAGGAGGGGGTGAGAGGTCAGGTCACTGTGTATTAGGAGGGGTGAGAGTTCAGGTCACTGTGTATTAGGAGGAGGTGAGAGGTCAGGTCACTGTGTATTAGGAGGGGGTGAGAGGTCAGGTCACTGTGTATTAGGAGGGGTGAGAGGTCAGGTCACTGTGTATTAGGAGGGGGTGAGAGGTCAGGTCACTGTGTATTAGGAGGAGGTGAGAGGTCAGGTCACTGTGTATTAGGAGGAGGTGAGAGGTCAGGTCACTGTGTATTAGGAGGGGGTGAGAAGTCTGGTCTCTCTCTATTAGGAGGGGGTGAGAAGTCTGGTCTCTATCTGTATTAGGAGGGGGTGAGTGGTCAGGTCTCTCTCTATTAGGAGGGGGTGAGAAGTCTGGTCTCTCTCTGTATTAGGAGGGGGTGAGTGGTCAGGTCTCTCTCTATTAGGAGGGGGTGAGAAGTCTGGTCTCTATCTGTATTAGGAGGGGGTGAGTGGTCAGGTCTCTCTCTATTAGGAGGGGGTGAGAAGTCTGGTCTCTCTCTATTAGGAGGGGGTGAGAAGTCTGGTCTCTTTCTGTATTAGGAGGGGGTGAGAAGTCTGGTCTCTCTCTGTATTAGGAGGGGGTGAGAAGTCTGGTCTCTCTCTATTAGGAGGGGGTGAGAAGTCTGGTCTCTCTCTGTATTAGGAGGGGGTGAGTGGTCAGGTCTCTCTGTATTAGGAGGGGGTGAGAAGTCTGGTCTCTATCTGTATTAGGAGGGGGTGAGTGGTCAGGTCTCTCTCTATTAGGAGGGGGTGAGAAGTCTGGTCTCTATCTTTATTAGGAGGGGGTGAGAAGTCTGGTCTCTCTCTGTATTAGGAGGGGGTGAGTGGTCAGGTCTCTCTCTATTAGGAGGGGGTGAGAAGTCTGGTCTCTTTCTGTATTAGGAGGGGGTGAGAAGTCTGGTCTCTCTCTGTATTAGGAGGGGGTGAGAAGTCTGGTCTCTCTCTGTATTAGGAGGGGGTGAGTGGTCAGGTCTCTCTGTATTAGGAGGGGGTGAGAAGTCTGGTCTCTCTCTGTATTAGGAGGGGGTGAGAAGTCTGGTCTCTCTCTGTATTAGGAGGGGGTGAGTGGTCAGGTCTCTCTGTATTAGGAGGGGGTGAGAAGTCTGGTCTCTATCTGTATTAGGAGGGGGTGAGTGGTCAGGTCTCTCTGTATTAGGAGGGGGTGAGAAGTCTGGTCTCTCTCTGTATTAGGAGGGGGTGAGAAGTCTGGTCTCTCTCTGTATTAGGAGGGGGTGAGAAGTCTGGTCTCTCTCTGTATTAGGAGGGGGTGAGTGGTCAGGTCTCTCTCTATTAGGAGGGGGTGAGAAGTCTGGTCTCTATCTTTATTAGGAGGGGGTGAGAAGTCTGGTCTCTCTCTGTATTAGGAGGGGGTGAGTGGTCAGGTCTCTCTCTATTAGGAGGGGGTGAGAAGTCTGGTCTCTTTCTGTATTAGGAGGGGGTGAGAAGTCTGGTCTCTCTCTGTATTAGGAGGGGGTGAGAAGTCTGGTCTCTCTCTGTATTAGGAGGGGGTGAGTGGTCAGGTCTCTCTGTATTAGGAGGGGGTGAGAAGTCTGGTCTCTCTCTGTATTAGGAGGGGGTGAGAAGTCTGGTCTCTCTCTGTATTAGGAGGGGGTGAGTGGTCAGGTCTCTCTGTATTAGGAGGGGGTGAGAAGTCTGGTCTCTCTCTGTATTAGGAGGGGGTGAGAAGTCTGGTCTCTATCTGTATTAGGAGGGGGTGAGAAGTCTGGTCTCTATCTGTATTAGGAGGGGGTGAGAAGTCTGGTCTCTCTCTGTATTAGGAGGGGGTGAGAAGTCTGGTCTCTTTCTGTATTAGGAGGGGGTGAGTGGTCAGGTCTCTCTGTATTAGGAGGGGGTGAGAAGTCTGGTCTCTCTCTGTATTAGGAGGGGGTGAGTGGTCAGGTCTCTCTGTATTAGGAGGGGGTGAGAAGTCTGGTCTCTATCTGTATTAGGAGGGGGTGAGAAGTCTGGTCTCTCTCTGTATTAGGAGGGGGTGAGTGGTCAGGTCTCTCTCTATTAGGAGGGGGTGAGAAGTCTGGTCTCTATCTGTATTAGGAGGGGGTGAGAAGTCTGGTCTCTCTCTGTATTAGGAGGGGGTGAGTGGTCAGGTCTCTCTGTATTAGGAGGGGGTGAGAAGTCTGGTCTCTCTCTGTATTAGGAGGGGGTGAGAAGTCTGGTCTCTATCTTTATTAGGAGGGGGTGAGAAGTCTGGTCTCTCTCTGTATTAGGAGGGGGTGAGAAGTCTGGTCTCTCTCTGTATTAGGAGGGGGTGAGAAGTCTGGTCTCTCTCTGTATTAGGAGGGGGTGAGAAGTCTGGTCTCTCTCTGTATTAGGAGGGGGTGAGAAGTCTGGTCTCTCTCTGTATTAGCAGGGGGTGAGTGGTCAGGTCTCTCTCTATTAGGAGGGGGTGAGAAGTCTGGTCTCTCTCTGTATTAGGAGGGGGTGAGAAGTCTGGTCTCTCTCTGTATTAGGAGGGGGTGAGAAGTCTGGTCTCTATCTGTATTAGGAGGGGGTGAGAAGTCTGGTCTCTCTCTGTATTAGGAGGGGGTGAGTGGTCAGGTATCTCTCTATTAGGAGGGGGTGAGAAGTCTGGTCTCTTTCTGTATTAGGAGGGGGTGAGAAGTCTGGTCTCTCTCTGTATTAGGAGGGGGTGAGAAGTCTGGTCTCTCTCT
Source organism: Pelodytes ibericus (assembly GCA_036172795.1). NCBI lineage: Eukaryota > Metazoa > Chordata > Amphibia > Anura > Pelodytidae > Pelodytes > Pelodytes ibericus. The sequence goes on along the minus strand of CM069861.1, from coordinate 2,659,156 downwards.
ATTAGGAGGGGGTGAGAAGTCTGGTCTCTTTCTGTATTAGGAGGGGGTGAGTGGTCAGGTCTCTCTGTATTAGGAGGGGGTGAGAAGTCTGGTCTCTCTCTGTATTAGGAGGGGGTGAGTGGTCAGGTATCTCTCTATTAGGAGGGGGTGAGAAGTCTGGTCTCTCTCTGTATTAGGAGGGGGTGAGAAGTCTGGTCTCTATCTGTATTAGGAGGGGGTGAGAAGTCTGGTCTCTCTCTGTATTAGGAGGGGGTGAGAAGTCTGGTCTCTCTCTGTATTAGGAGGTTGTGAGAAGTCTGGTCTCTCTCTGTATTAGGAGGGGGTGAGAAGTCTGGTCTCTTTCTGTGTTAGGAGGGGGTCACCGGATATTAGGAGGCAGGGAGTGGTTGAGACCTGCACAAGGATAGTTATACCTGGCATCCAATGAACGAGCCAGGATATGCAGACAGTTGACCACAGCGGGAGCATCCGTACCTATAGAGAGGCCAAGGGGTAATAACATACAAACAAAGAGACCCCCATCTATAATCCCCCCGGCAGAATAAACACCATAATCTGTCCATTCACAGCAGCCAGTTTCCTAATTCTCCCCCCATCAGTCTATAAAGGGGGGGCTGCTTCGTGTTAATCAGAGATAACACAGGATATGTTCTGTCCTCGCTCATTATAACTGACGCTTATTGAGACACACTGAGCGTAGAAAGGCGCCAATTAATGACATCACACCGCAAACCAAGCGCTTACCGAACAGAGAGACGCGGTGTCGTACAAGACCGGCCATCTTACAGAAAAGACTGAGAGAGAAATAGAAATACAGCGAGAGAGAGTCTGAACCAAGAGATCATTACATCCATGACCAAAATATACACACGTGACACCAAACATGCATGCACACGTGTGACGCACACATAATACACATAAAGGATATACGGGACACACAGACATTCCCATATACATGTAGCATGCACAGAGGATGTGCAGCTGAGGTGCATGTTTATCAAGAGACACGCATGAAGATCACATGTAGACAGATCACAAACATGGCATGACAACAGAAATGACACATGTGCAAGTCACAACTGCACACAGATCACACATGTATGTAAACGTGTCTCTATACACAGAGATGTAATACCGCCAAGCGTCTCACTAACCTCGCAATCATTTCCTTCTCTTTGTTGGAAGCGTGGCCACCACTGCCCAGCACCTTGGCCGGCGTGGACAGGAAGTACAGGCAGTGATTGGAGAAGTATTGATTAATCAGTGGCAGCAGGATCTGTGCAACAAACAGACTGAGTGTGAGACACGCGTCAGAGGGCGAGACACGCGACAGAGGGCGAGACACGCGACAGAGGGCGAGACACGCGACAGAGGGCGAGACACGCGACAGAGGGCGAGACACGCGACAGAGGACAAAACACGCGACAGAGGGCGAGACATGCGACAGAGGGCGAGACTCGCGACAGAGGGCAAGACATGTGAATGAGGGCGAGACACGCGACAGAGGGCGAGACTCGCGACAGAGGGCGAGACTCGCGACAGAGGGCGAGACTCGCGACAGAGGGCGAGACTCGCGACAGAGGGCGAGACTCGCGACAGAGGGCGAGACTCGCGACAGAGGGCAAGACATGTGACAAAAGGCGAGACACGCGACAGAGGGCGAGACATGCGACAGAGGGCGAGACACGCGACAGAGGGCGAGACATGCGACAGAGGGCGAGACACGCGACAGAGGGCGAGACTCGCGACAGAGGGCGAGACACGCGACAGAGGGCGAGACATGCGACAGAGGACAAAACACGCGACAGAGGGCGAGACATGCGACAGAGGGCGAGACTCGCGACAGAGGGCAAGACATGTGAATGAGGGCGAGACACGCGACAGAGGGCGAGACATGCGACAGAGGGCGAGACACTCGACAAAGGGTGAGACACACGACAGAGGGCGAGACACGCGACAGAGGGCGAGACACGCGACAGAGGGCGAGACACGCGACAGAGGGCGAGACACGCGACAGAGGGCGAGACACGCGACAGAGGGCGAGAGACGCGTCACAGGGTGAGACACGCGACAGAGGGCGAGACACGCGACAGAGGGCGAGACACTCGACAAAGGGTGAGAGACGCGACACAGGGTGAGACAAGCGACACAGGGTGAGACACGCGACAGAGGGCGAGACACTCGACAGAGGGCGAGACACTCGACAGAGGGCGAGACACTCGACAAAGAGTGAGAGACGCGACACAGGGTGAGACAAGAAACACAGGGTGAGACACGCGACAGAGGGCGAGACACACGTCAGAGGGTGAGACACACGACAGAGGGCGAGACACTCGACAAAGGGCGAGACACTCGACAAAGGGTGAGAGACGCGACACAGGGTGAGACAAGCAACACAGGGTGAGACACGCGACAGAGGGCCAGACACTCGACAAAGGGTGAGAGACGCGACACAGGGTGAGACAAGCAACACAGGGTGAGACGCGACAGAGGGCGAGACACGCGACAGAGGGCGAGACACGCGACAGAGGGCGAGACACGCGACAGAGGGCGAGACACGCGACAGAGGGCGAGACACGCGACAGAGGTTGTAAAACGAGATAGAGGGTGTGAAACGCGACACAGTGTGAGACACACGACAGAGGGTGAGACTCGTCAGAGGGAGAGACACGTGACAGAGGGTGAGAAAAGAAAGCCCTGGATTTAAGCATTAACAGGAAGGGCTACATGACTTGTGACCAGATCAGGAGATTTACCTATCAGTTGCATTGTTAGTGGTTAATTATTGCCCAGTCATGGGTCTTCCAGATAACCCTGGATATAAGCATTATGAGTAAGGGGCTACATGACTCTGACTCATGATCAGATCATGGGTTTTACCTAACAGTTACATTGTATAGTGATCATGTCCCAGGCATGGGTCCTCTAGGAGGCCCTGGATTTAAGCATTATGAGTAAGGTCTACATGTCCCTGACTCATGATCAGATCAGGGGGTTTTTACCTAACAGTTACATTGTATAGTGGCTGATCATGTCCCAGGCATGGGTCCTCCAGGAGGCCCTGGATTTAAGCATTATGAGTAAGGTCTACATGTCCCTGACTCATGATCAGATCAGGGGGTTTTTACCTAACAGTTACATTGTATAGTGATCATGTCCCAGGCATGGGTCTTCCAGATAACCCTGGATATAAGCATTATGAGTAAGGGGCTACATGACTCTGACTCATGATCAGATCAGGGGTTTTTACCTAACAGTTACATTGTATAGTGGTTGATCATGTCCCAGGCATGGGTCCTCCAGGAGGCCCTGGATTTAAGCATTATGAGTAAGGGGCTACATGATTCTGACTCATGATCAGATCAGGGGTTTTTACCTAACAGTTACATTTTATAGTGGTTGGTCATGTCCCAGGCATGGGTCCTCCAGGAGGCCCTGGATTTAAGCATTATGAGTAAGGGGCTACATGATTCTGACTCATGATCAGATCAGGGGTTTTTACCTAACAGTTATATTTTATAGTGGTTGGTCATGTCCCAGGCATGGGTCCTCCAGGAGGCCCAGGATTTAAGCATTATGAGTAAGGGCTACATGTCCCTGACTCATGATCAGATCAGGGGGTTTTTACCTAACAGTTACATTGTATAGTGGTTGATCATGCCCCAGGCATGTGTCCTCCTGGGAGTGACAGGCTGGGTATCCAGTAAAGTTTCCCCTAAGTGGGTGGGATATAGATTAGTATATAGAGGTGGGAGTTTTTTGATGTTCATTACGATCAATTTAACAAAAGAGATTTTCCCTCCCTCCCTCCCCAGATTTTGGCTTCGTATTCCCGTGTGGTGGCAGGGGTTCCTACGAGAATTGGCTCCTGAGCAGGTGGCCCTCACAGGGAGGGCTACGATGGGTGCACTGTCCAATGGGCGGCAGTGCACAATCTCCTCAGGGCAGGTTCCTGAGGAGTGGTTCGGGGAATGATACCACCAGCTAGGAGGATGCGGCTGGTGGTTTTTCCTACCACCGGAATACAATGTTACGATTGCGCTTGGGGGCCAATTCTCACGGGATCTCACCAAGGGAGAGGCTAATAGTTTGTATTATTAGCCTTATGTATATATTTGTTCATATATGTTATTATACGTCAATAATGTTATTAAAGTTTATATTTGTCACAGTGTGGTTTTAAAATAAACGCTGTGGCCTTCGAACTCCAATCTGGTGTGGTGTCCTTTATTGGGGGGATATAGGTTTTTTCCAGTGGGGTTCTCTAAGTAGATGGTTCCATAGTCATGCGACAGAGGGTGAGTCACACGACAGAGGGTGAGACACGTGACAGAGGGTGAGACACGCGATAAAGGGCGAGACACACAACAGACGGCGTGACATGTGACAGTGTGAGACCGATGAAACAGACAAAGTGTAACGGATTTAGTCAGACATTACTAGCCGAGCAGGACACATTCTCATCTGTCCTTCCAGCTCAGCTTCCGGTCATTGGTCAGTGTTAGTGAATAGGCCCCTGCGAGCGAGAGGAAGAGTATAACAAAGTATCTCTGACCTTTGCGAAGAATTTGATTTCACGCTCATGTGGTGATTTCTCCACTCGCCCGCTGCTCACCACGGCCTCTGCAGACCCCAAAACACCCCCCGTGTGAGAGAACATGATCATAACGGTAAATGCAAACATAGACTGCATCACCAGCACATAATCTGATACTATCACAAGAGCCTGGCCTTATCTTATATCTAGGATAGCCTTATACCTATCCCATGCATGCTTAAACTCCTTCACTGTATTAACCTCTACCACTTCTACTGGAAGACTATTCCATGCATCCACTACCCTCTCAGTAATGTAATACTTTCATTAGTCCCTGGCCTTATCTTATATCTAGGATAGCCTTATACCTATCCCATGCATGCTTAAACTCCTTCACTGTATTAACCTCTACCACTTCTACTGGAAGACTATTCCATACATCCACTACCCTCTCAGTAATGTAATACTTTCATTAGTCCCTGGCCTTATCTTATATCTTGGATAGCCTTATACCTATCCCATGCATGCTTAAACTCCTTCACTGTATTAACCTCTACCACTTCTACTGGAAGACTATTCCATGCATCCACTACCCTCTCAGTAATGTAATACTTTCATTAGTCCCTGGCCTTATCTTATATCTAGGATAGCCTTATACCTATCCCATGCATGCTTAAACTCCTTCACTGTATTAACCTCTACCACTTCTACTGGAAGACTATTCCATGCATCCACTACCCTCTCAGTAATGTAATACTTTCATTAGTCCCTGGCCTTATCTTATATCTAGGATAGCCTTATACCTATCCCATGCATGCTTAAACTCCTTCACTGTATTAACCTCTACCACTTCTACTGGAAGACTATTCCATACATCCACTACCCTCTCAGTAATATAATACTTTCATTAGTCCCTGGCCTTATCTTATATCTTGGATAGCCTTATACCTATCCCATGCATGCTTAAACTCCTTCACTGTATTAACCTCTACCACTTCTACTGGAAGACTATTCCATGCATCCACTACCCTCTCAGTAATGTAATACTTTCATTAGTCCCTGGCCTTATCTTATATCTTGGATAGCCTTATACCTATCCCATGCATGCTTAAACTCCTTCACTGTATTAACCTCTACCACTTCTACTGGAAGACTATTCCATGCATCCACTACCCTCTCAGTAATGTAATACTTTCATTAGTCCCTGGCCTTATCTTATATCTAGGATAGCCTTATACCTATCCCACGCATGCTTAAACCCCTTCACTGTATTAACCTCTACCACTTCTACTGGAAGACTATTCCATGTATCCACTACCCTCTCAGTAATGTAATACTTTCATTAGTCCCTGGCCTTATCTTATATCTAGGATAGCCTTATACCGATCCCACGCATGCTTAAACTCCTTCACTGTATTAACCTCTACCACTTCTACTGGAAGACTATTCCATGCACCCACTACCCTCTCAGTAATGTAATACTTTCATTAGTCCCTGGCCTTATCTTATATCTAGGATAGCCTTATACCTATCCCACGCATGCTTAAACTCCTTCACTATATTAACCTCTACCACTTCTACTGGAAGACTATTCCATACATCCACTACCCTCTCAGTAATGTAATCCTTTCATTAGTCCCAGGCCTTATCTTATATCTAGGATAGCCTTATACCTATCCCATGCATGCTTAAACTCCTTCACTGTATTAACCTATACCACTTCTACTGGAAGACTATTCCATACATCCACTACCCTCTCAGTAATGTAATACTTTCATTAGTCCCTGGCCTTATCTTATATCTAGGATAGCCTTATACCTATCCCATGCATGCTTAAACTCCTTCACTGTATTAACCTATACCACTTCTACTGGAAGACTATTCCATACATCCACTACCCTCTCAGTAATGTAATACTTTCATTAGTCCCTGGCCTCATCTTATATCTAGGATAGCCTTATACCTATCCCATGCATGCTTAAACTCCTTCACTGTATTAACCTCTACCACTTCTACTGGAAGACTATTCCATACATCCACTACCCTCTCAGTAATGTAATACTTTCATTAGTCCCTGGCCTTATCTTATATCTAGGATAGCCTTATACCTATCCCATGCATGCTTAAACTCCTTCACTGTATTAACCTCTACCACTTCTACTGGAAGACTATTCCATGCATCCACTACCCTCTCAGTAAAGTAATACTTTCATTAGTCCCTGGCCTTATCTTATATCTAGGATAGCCTTATACCTATCCTACGCATGCTTAAACTCCTTCACTGTATTAACCTCTACCACTTATACTGGAAGACTATTCCATGCACCCACTACCCTCTCAGTAATGTAATACTTTCATTAGTCCCTGGCCTTATCTTATATCTAGGATAGCCTTATACCTATCCCATGCATGCTTAAACTCCTTCACTGTATTAACCTATACCACTTCTACTGGAAGACTATTCCATACATCCACTACCCACTCAGTAATGTAATACTTTCATTAGTCCCTGGCCTCATCTTATATCTAGGATAGCCTTATACCTATCCCATGCATGCTTAAACTCCTTCACTGTATTAACCTCTACCACTTCTACTGGAAGACTATTCCATGCATCCACTACCCTCTCAGTAATGTAATACTTTCATTAGTCCCTGACCTTATCTTATATCTAGGATAGCCTTATACCTATCCCATGCATGCTTAAACTCCTTCACTGTATTAACCTCTACCACTTCTACTGGAAGACTATTCCATACATCCACTACCCTCTCAGTAAAGTGATACTTTCATTAGTCCCTGGCCTTATCTTATATCTAGGATAGCCTTATACCTATCCCATGCATGCTTAAACTCCTTCACTGTATTAACCTCTACCACTTCTACTGGAAGACTATTCCATGCATCCACTACCCTCTCAGTAATGTAATACTTTCATTAGTCCCTGACCTTATCTTATATCTAGGATAGCCTTATACCTATCCCATGCATGCTTAATCTCCTTCACTGTATTAACCTCTACCACTTTTACTGGAAGACTATTCCATACATCCACTACCCTCTCAGTAATGTAATACTTTCATTAGTCCCTGGCCTTATCTTATATCTAGGATAGCCTTATACCTATCCCATGCATGCTTAAACTCCTTCACTGTATTAACCTCTACCACTTCTACTGGAAGACTATTCCATGCATCCACTACCCTCTCAGTAAAGTAATACTTTCATTAGTCCCTGGCCTTATCTTATATCTAGGATAGCCTTATACCTATCCCATGCATGCTTAAACTCCTTCACTGTATTAACCTCTACCACTTATACTGGAAGACTATTCCATGCATCCACTACCCTCTCAGTAATGTAATACTTTCATTAGTCCCTGGCCTTATCTTATATCTAGGATAGCCTTATACCTATCCCATGCACTGGGCGGGGCTCAGTTCATACAGTCTTGGCGCACTGGGCGGGGTTCATTTCATACAACCTTGGCTCACTGGGCGGGGTTCATTTCATACAGTCTTGGCGCACTGGGCGGGGCTAATTTTGTACAGTTTTGGCGCACTGGGCGGGGCTCATTTCATACAGACATGATTTATAGAGCAATCACAAAATTACGTTTACCCATAACCATCAGCCGCCAGACACAGTATTCTGGGGGCGATGGGTGGGCTACAGATTCCCTAATGTCCTTACCCAAGTGCGCTATGAACTCCTGCGCCGAGTCCATCAATCTCAGCAGTTTCTGCAGGAACCCGTATGCAAAGCGCTTCTCGATGGAAGAGGTGTCCAACTCCATATCCTTCAGACCCCTAAATGACAGACTGCTATTAGAATCCCAGCGCGCCTGCGTCTTCCCTGTCTAATTACACTCCCCCTACCACGCCCCCTGCGCTGCATGCACACACCTTACCACGCCCCCTGCACACAACGTACCACACCCTGCGCTGCATGCACACACCTTATCACGCCCCCTGCGCTGCATGCAAACACCTTACCACGCCCCCTGCACACAACATACCACACCTTGCGCTGCATGCACACACCTTATCACGCCCCCTGCGCTGCATGCAAACACCTTACCACGCCCCCTGCACACACCTTACCAGGCCCCCTGCAAACACATTATCACGCCCCCTGCGCTGCATGCACACACCTTACCAGGCCCCCTGCACACACCTTATCACGCCCCCTGCACGCACATTATCACGCCCCCTGCACTGCATGCACACACCTTACCACGCCCCTTGCACACAACGTAGCAAACACCCTGCGCTGCATGCACACACCTTACCACGCCCCCTGCACACACCTTATCACGCCCCTTGCGCTGCATGCACTCCCCTTACCATGCCCCCTGCGCTCCCCTTACCATGCCCCCTGCACTCACCTTACCATGCCCCCTGCACACACCTTACCATGCCCCCTGCGCTCACCTTACCATGCCCCCTGCGCTCACCTTACCATGCCCCCTGCACACACCTTACCATGCCCCCTGCACTCACCTTACCATGCCCCCTGCTCCCACCTTACCAGGCCCCCTGCACTCACCTTACCATGCCCCCTGCACACACCTTACCATGCCCCCTGCTCCCACCTTACCATGCCCCCTGCACTCACCTTACCATGCCCCCTGCACTCACCTTACCATGCCCCCTGCACTCACCTTACCATGCCCCCTGTGCTCACCTTACCATGCCCCCTGCTCCCACCTTACCCTGCCCCCTGCACTCCCCTTACCATGCCCCCTGCGCTCACCTTACCATGCCCCCTGCACTCACCTTACCATGCCCCCTGTGCTCACCTTACCATGCCCCCTGCACTCCTCTTACCATGCCCCCTGTGCTCACCTTACCATGCCCCCTGCACTCACCTTACCATGCCCCCTGTGCTCCCCTTACCATGCCCCCTGCACTCCCCTTACCATGCCCCCTGCACTCCCCTTACCATGCCCCCTGCACTCACCTTACCATGCCCCCTGCACTCCCCTTACCATGCCCCCTGCACTCCCCTTACCATGCCCCCTGCACTCCCCTTACCATGCCCCCTGTGCTCACCTTACCATGCCCCCTGCACTCCCCTTACCATGCCCCCTGCACTCCCCTTACCATGCCCCCTGCGCTCACCTTACCACGCCCCCTGCGCTCACCTTGTCACTGAGTAGCCATGAATCTGCAGGAATTTTAGCAGCTCCTGGGCCTTCTCTCTGTCCCGAGCCTTCTCTTTAGCCGTTAGGGTGTCGTATGGGACTAGCAAGGGGTGGGTTCCTCCTCCTGGCAGGAAACATGGGTTATACATGGTTTGGGGTGGGGGGTAGAGTGATGTATGGCATTTCTACTGCTAATATTTATTCATAATGCCAGGAGTCAGGAATGTGGGATCAGTGGGAGGTATTTGTAAGAAGCAATACTGGGGCTAAGTTCCAAAAGAGATGTAATCAGCAGTAACATTCCATTGGTCTCCATGGTGATATCAGCAGGAACATTCCATTGGTTTCCATGGTGATATCAGCAGTAACATTCCATTGGTCTCCATGGTGATATCAGCAGTAACATTCCATTGGTTTCCATGGTGATATCAGCAGGAACATTCCATTGGTTTCCATGGTGATCTCAGCAGGATCATTCCATTGGTTTCCATGGTGATATCAGCAGGAACATTCCATTGGTTTCCATGGTGATCTCAGCAGGATCATTCCATTGGTTTCCATGGTGATATCAGCAGGAACATTCCATTGGTTTCCATGGTGATATCAGCAGGAACATTCCATTGGTTTCCATGGTGATATCAGCAGGAACATTACATTTGTTTCCATGGTGACCACTTTTTTTGCACTACAATTATCCTTTCTGCACAGCCTCACCAAGTTGGGAGTGTGAGGTGGAGTGCACTGGGAATCTGGGAGGATGCACTGGGAATCTGGGAGGATGCACTGGGAATCTGGGAGGATGCCCTGGGAATCTGGGTGGATGCACTGGGAATCTGGGAGGATGCACTGGGAATCTGGGAGGATGCCCTGGGAATCTGGGAGGATGCCCTGGGAATCTGGGAGGATGCCCTGGGAATCTGGGAGGATGCACTGGGAATCTGGGAGGATGCACTGGGAATCTGGGAGGATGCACTGGGAATCTGGGAGGATGCACTGGGAATCTGGGTGGATGCACTGGGAATCTGGGAGGATGCACTGGGAATCTGGGAGGATGCACTGGGAATCTGGGAGGATGCCCTGGGAATCTGGGAGGATGCACTGGGAATCTGGGAGGATGCCCTGGGAATCTGGGAGGATGCCCTGGGAATCTGGGAGGATGCACTGGGAATCTGGGAGGATGCACTGGGAATCTGGGAGGATGCACTGGGAATCTGGGAGGATGCACTGGGAATCTGGGTGAATGCCCTGGGAATCTGGGTGAATGCCCTGGGAATCTGGGTGAATGCCCTGGGAATCTGGGTGAATGCCCTGGGAATCTGGGTGAATGCTCAGGGAATCTGGGTGAATGCTCAGGGAATCTGGGAGGATGCCCTGGGAATCTGGGTGAATGCTCTGGGAATCTGGGTGAATGCTCTGGGAATCTGGGAGGATGCACTGGGAATCTGAGTGAATGCTCTGGGAATCTGGGTGAATGCCCTGGGAATCTGGGTGAATGCACTGGGAATCTGAGTGAATGCTCTGGGAATCTGGGTGAATGCCCTGGGAATCTGGGTGAATGCTCTGGGAATCTGGGTGAATGCCCTGGGAATCTGGGTGAATGCTCAGGGAATCTGGGTGAATGCCCTGGGAATCTGGGTGAATGCCCTGGGAATCTGGGTGAATGCTCTGGGAATCTGGGTGAATGCACTGGGAATCTGAGTGAATGCTCAGGGAATCTGGGTATCTCACCCTTTGCCTCAAGTTCTTGTTTCTTTTTTCGCCCCCATGTATTGTGGTAATTTTCTGCCAGTTGCTCGGCCATCGACTGCAGAAGAGAGAGAAGGAAACATAGTATACAGAGCAACATGTCTTCCCTGCCGTGTGCCGTGTGCTGGGCATACTAACCTGCAGCTCCCTGGAGATGGTAATCCCAGTCAGATCGATGGGCGTGGGGCTGAATGTCTGCACCGATGGGTCATACGTGGCCTGAATGAAGAATGAATAAAATACAAATAACACATGTTATAGAAGAAGACGTGAGAATGAACAGAAACATAGAATATATCACAGGAAGATAAGAACCATCTAACCTGCCCAATATCTGAAGAAAAACTAAATCTGAATACTATCATTAGTCCCTGGCCTTATCTTATATATAGGATAGCCTTATACCTATCCCATGCATGCTTAAACTCCTTCACTGTATTAACCTCTACCACTTCTACTGGAAGACTATTCCATACATCCACTACCCTCTCAGTAATGTAATACTTTCATTAGTCCATGGTCTTATCTTATATCTAGGATAGCCTTATACCTATCCCATGCATGCTTAAACTCCTTCACTGTATTAACCTCTACCACTTCTACCGGAAGACTATTCCATACATCCACTACCCTCTCAGTAATGTAATACTTTCATTAGTCCCTGACCTTATCTTATATCTAGGATAGCCTTATACCTATCCCATGCATGCTTAAACTCCTTCACTGTATTAACCTCTACCACTTCTACTGGAAGACTATTCCATACATCCACTACCCTCTCAGTAATGTAATACTTTCATTAGCCCCTGGCCTTATCTTATATCTAGGATAGCCTTATACCTATCCCATGCATGCTTAAACTCCTTCACTGTATTAACCTCTACCAATTCTACTGGAAGACTATTCCATACATCCACTCCCCTCTCAGTAATGTAATCCTTTCATTAGTCCCTGACCTTATCTTATATCTAGGATAGCCTTATACCTATCCCATGCATGCTTAAACTCCTTCACTGTATTAACCTCTACCACTTCTACTGGAAGACTATTCCATGCATCCACTACCCTCTCAGTAATGTAATACTATCATTAGTCCCAGGCCTTATCTTATATCTAGGATAGCCTTATACCTATCCCATGCATGCTTAAACTCCTTCACTGTATTAACCTCTACCACTTCTACTGGAAGACTATTCCATGCATCCACTACCCTCTCAGTAATGTAATACTTTCATTAGTCCCAGGCCTTATCTTATATCTAAGATAGCCTTATACCTATCCCATGCATGCTTAAACTCCTTCACTGTATTATCCTCTACCACTTCTACTGGAAGACTATTCCATACATCCACTACCCTCTCAGTAAAGTAATACTTTCATTAGTCCCTGGCCTTATCTTATATCTAGGATCGCATTATACCTATCCCATGCATGCTTAAACTCCTTCACTGTATTAACCTCTACCACTTCTACTGGGAGACTATTCCATACATCCACTACCCTCTCAGTAATGTAATACTTACATTAGTCCCTGCCCTTATCTTATATCTAGGATAGCCTTATACCTATCCCATGCATGCTTAAACTCCTTCACTGTATTAACCTCTACCACTTCTACTGGAAGACTATTCCATACATCCACTACCCTATCAGTAAAGTAATACTTTCATTAGTCCCTGGCCTTATCTTATATCTAGGATAGCCTTATACCTATCCCATGCATGCTTAAACTCCTTCACTGTATTAACCTCTACCACTTCTACTGGAAGACTATTCCATACATCCACTACCCTCTCAGTAATGTAATACTTTCATTAGTCCCTGACCTTATCTTATATCTAGGATAACCTTATACCTATCCCACGCATGCTTAAACTCCTTCACTGTATTAACCTCTACCACTTCTACTGGAAGACTATTCCATACATCCACTACCCTCTCAGTAATGTAATACTTTCATTAGTCCCTGGCCTTATCTTATATCTAGGATAGCCTTATACCTATCCCATGCATGCTTAAACTCCCTCACTGTATTAACCTCTACCACTTCTACTGGAAGACTATTCCATACATCCACTACCCTCTCAGTAATGTAATACTTTCATTAGTCCCTGGCCTTATCTTATATCTAGGATAGCCTTATACCTATCCCATGCATGCTTCAACTCCTTCACTGTATTAACCTCTACCACTTCTACTGGAAGAATATTCCATACATCCACTACCCTCTCAGTAATGTAATACTTTCATTAGTCCCAGGCCTTATCTTATATCTAGGATAGCCTTATACCTATCCCATGCATGCTTACACTCCTTCACTGTATTAACCTCTACCACTTCTACTGGAAGACTATTCCATGCATCCACTACCCTCTCAGTAATGTAATACTTTCATTAGTCCCTGACCTTATCTTATATCTAGGATAGCCTTATACCTATCCCATGCATGCTTAAACTCCCTCACTGTATTAACCTCTACCACTTCTACTGGAAGACTATTCCATACATCCACTACCCTCTCAGTAATGTAATACTTTCATTAGTCCCTGGCCTTATCTTATATCTAGGATAGCCTTATACCTATCCCATGCATGCTTAAACTCCCTCACTGTATTAACCTCTACCACTTCTACTGGAAGACTATTCCATACATCCACTACCCTCTCAGTAATGTAATCCTTTCATTAGTCCCTGGCCTTATCTTATATCTAGGATAGCCTTATACCTATCCCATGCATGCTTAAACTCCTTCACTATATTAACCTCTACCACTTCTACTAGAAGACTATTCCATGCATCCACTACCCTCTCAGTAATGTAATCCTTTCATTAGTCCCTGGCCTTATCTTATATCTAGGATAGCCTTATACCTATCCCATGCATGCTTAAACTCCTTCACTGTATTAACCTCTACCACTTCTACTGGAAGACTATTCCATGTATCCACTACCCTCTCAGTAATGTAATACTTTCATTAGTCCCTGACCTTATCTTATATCTAGGATAGCCTTATACCTATCCCATGCATGCTTAAACTCCTTCACTGTATTAACCTCTACCACTTCTGCTGGCAGGCTATTCCATACATCCACTACCCTCTCAGTAATGTAATACTTTCATTAGTCCCTGGCCTTATCTTATATCTAGGATAGCCTTATACTTATCCCATGCATGCTTAAACTCCTTCACTGTATTAACCTCTACCACTTCTACTGGAAGACTATTCCATACATCCACTACCCTCTCAGTAATGTAATACTTTCATTAGTCCCTGACCTTATCTTATATCTAGGATAGCCTTATACCTATCCCATGCATGCTTAAACTCCTTCACTGTATTAACCTCTACCACTTCTACTGGAAGACTATTCCATACATCCACTACCCTCTCAGTAATGTAATACTTTCATTAGTCTCTGGCCTTATCTTATATCTAGGATTGCCTTATACCTATCCCATGCATGCTTAAACTCCTTCACTGTATTAACCTCTACCACTTCTACTGGAAGACTATTCCATACATCCACTACCCTCTCAGTAATGTAATACTTTCATTAGTCCCTGGCCTTATCTTATATCTAGGATAGCCTTATACCTATCCCATGCATGCTTAAACTCCTTCACTGTATTAACCTCTACCACTTCTACTGGAAGACTATTCCATACATCCACTACCCTCTCAGTAATGTAATACTTTCATTAGTCCCTGACCTTATCTTATATCTAGGATAGCCTTATACCTATCCAGTGCACGCTTATACTCCTTCACTGTATTAACCTCTACCACTTCTACTGGAAGACTATTCCATACATCCACTACCCTCTCAGTAAAGTAATACTTCCTGATATTATATTAAATCGTTGCCCCTCTAATTTCAGACTATGTCCTCTAGTTGTGGTAGTTTTTCTTCTTTAAATATACTCTCCTCCGTTACTGTGTTGATTCCCTTTATGTAAATAAATGTTTCTATCATATCCCCCCTGTTATACATGATAAGATTCTGTAACCAGGGGAGAGACATTTGAAGGGTTAATAAGGTGGGCCGCGGCTGGTGTCACATGACCTGTGCCCTCTCACCTGCGCAGACTGGGAAATCTTGCGAGTTTTAGTTTTCTTCTCTGTGCGATCATCGTCTCCCTCGCGGGCTTTCTCCAGCATCCATTCCCAAGCGATCATGGCTTTCAGAGACTCCTTTATTGGCCATCGGTAAATCTCCTTATCCTGGGAACCGATGTACCAACAGGGAAACACGTTACAGAGATCCCAAAGATCCCAGAGATCCCAGAGATCCTCAATGTCGGGACTGTTCGCATGATAATTCTCGTAATACAAGAGGAAGCTGGGGAGACCCCTAAACTTGGTGACTTTCTATATAACGGAGACATTGGATCAGGGTCCGACTGGAAAAATCTGATCTGAACCTATATCTGTTAAGGAAAATCTTAGAGAGCGGGATGCTATGTGTCTAATGTATAGCGCGCAGGGTATGAGCAGCATCATGGGGAGTCTCCTCTCCGATCAGTGGGTAACTAACATTGGCCTCCCACCAGGGAACCTTCACCCCAAGCCAACGTGGCAATGGGCAGGAGAGTAGGAAGTATTTGGAGGGTGGTGGGGAATGGACGACCATCTTACCCCGACCTGGGGCTAAGCATGATGAGTAATGTTCATGCAGCATGTTATATACATTACTTACCATGAGACGTTCTATAAGGCGCCTGGACCAGCTCACTTACCTTTTCGGAGAAGGTTTTGTAGGGTCGCAACATGGGGTGTGTCTTGGCCTCTTCGTCCACGGTCTCTCCGTATGACCAGTTATTTTGTATCTGTGGGGTGATAATATCATTATTAATGTTGCGTCTAGTTCACGATGATTAGGGTCCGATAAGAAACACACCCACCTTCTCAAAGGCCCACTTGTCGTGTGTGTATTCGGCGTACTTATTGATAAACCCATCCAGTTTCTCTGGGATTATGACACTGGGAAGAGAAGGAACAATTACTCACCTCTGGGGATCTTGTTACCCCCAAACCATGCTCCATTTTAATATACGTCTTAGAAGGGGGGCTATAAAGGCACCCCGGGGCACAAACCACTCTGCAATGTCTCCGCCCACTTTTACCCAATCCCCTCCTATTTGTCTTTAGACCTTAACCTAATTTGTTGCAGGCTCCACCCCTTTTGCCCATGCCCCACCCACAAGTCATTGAATTCAGTTTATGAATATTTTGTAGGATTGGAGCCTGTTTTGACCAACATGGTGGGAATCACTTGGTGCCTCAGGGGGAGGAGAGTTGTAGTCCACACAATAAAGACTGCAAGCTCTTTAGGAAAATCTCGAGGAAGCAAACCACAGCTTGAATAGAAGGGACAGCATGAAAAATGGGGTGGGGTTACAGTTTGGGGAGGAGTTACACTGAGGGGAGGGGTTACTACACTGGGAGGGGTTACAGTGAGGGGAGGGGTTACTACAATGGGAGGAGTTACAGTGAGGGGAGGCGTTACAATGAGGGGAGCAGTTACATTGAGGGGAGGAGTTACCACAATGGGAGGCGTGACCGCACAGGGAGGAGTTAGAGCACGGGGAGGGGTTACAGAAAGGGGAGGAGTTACAGCAACAGATTCACAATGGCTCTTACTTTAGAGTCTCCACAGGTTTGGGATCAAAGTTGCCCTCGGCATCTACAGAGGCTTTCTTCTCTGTCTTGGAAGAATAACTGGCGTCCACGTAATCCGGTGGGATTGCACCAGCGATAGCGCACAGGCACGGCATGGCTATCTTATACAGCTCAGAGTCAAATCTCTAAGGGGAAGAACGACCTTAATTACACAATCATATAGTAACAAAATATTAATATAGTAATTATACAATAATATGGTAATGATATAATAATATAGTAATGATATAGTAATGATATAATAATATAGTAATGATATAATAATAGGGTAATGATATAATAATATAGTAATGATATAATAATATGGTAATGATATAGTAATGATATAATAATATAGTAATGATATAATAATATGGTAATGATATAATAATATAGTAATGATATAATAATATGGTAATGATATAGTAATGATATAATAATATAGTAATGATATAATAATATGGTAATGATATAATAATATGGTAATGATATAGTAATGATATAATAATATAGTAATGATATAATAATATGGTAATGATATAGTAATGATATAATAATATAGTAATGATATAATAATATGGTAATGATATAATAATATAGTAATGATATAATAATATGGTAATGATATAATAATATAGTAATGATATAATAATATGGTAATGATATAATAATATAGTAATGATATAATAATATGGTAATGATATAATAATATAGTAATGATATAATAATATGGTAATGATATAATAATATAGTAATGATATAATAATATAGTAATGATATAATAATATGGTAATTATATAATAATATAGTAATGATATAATAATATAGTAATGATATAATAATATGGTAATGATATAATAATATAGTAATGATATAATAATATGGTAATCATATAATAATATAGTAATGATTTAATAATATGGTAATCATATAATAATATAGTAATGATATAATAATATGGTAATGATATAATAATATAGTAATGATATAATAATATGGTAATGATATAATAATATAGGAATGATATAATAATATGGTAATGATATAGTAATGATATAATAATATAGTAATGATATAATAATATGGTAATGATATAATACTATGGTAATGATATAATAATATAGTAATGATATAATAATATGGTAATGATATAATAATATAGTAATGATATAATAATATGGTAATGATATAATAATATAGTAATGATATAATAATATGGTAATGATATAATAATATGGTAATGATATAATAATATAGTAATGATATAATAATATGGTAATGATATAATAATATGGTAATGATATAATAATAAAGTAATGATATAATAATATAGCAATGATTTAATAATATGGTAATGATATAATAATATAGTAATGATATAATAATATAGTAATGATATAATAATATGGTAATTATATAATAATATGGTAATGCTATAATAATATTGTAATGATATAATAATAAAGTAATGATATCATAATATAGTAATGATATAATAATATAGATGCTGGTGGGCATCTCTCAGATGTCAAAGATGGAGCGAATCCCCATGCTGACCCTGTCATTGGATGCAGAGAAGGCCTTTGACAGGGTCAGCTGGGTTTTTATGAGGCTGGTGCTTCAGTCGTTCGGGTTTGGGGGTGAGTTTCTTTCAAATGTAATGGCATTGTACGAGGGACCATCTGCACAGATCAAAGGTGTAGGCTTTAAATCAGGCTGGTTTAAAATACAAAATGGAGTAAGACAGGGCTGCCCGCTCTCCCCCCTGTTATATCGATTAACCATGGAACCTCTGGCCTTGGCAATACGTGCCAATGCAGGGATCGGAGGAATGAATACAGGGGGAGAAGAGTTTAAGATAAGTCTTTATGCAGATGACGTCATACTGACGTTAACTGATCCATCCAACTCAATGAAAGAAGTGATGAAGGAGATTCAAACGTACTCCGCCCATTCAGGATATAAATTAAACTGGGATAAATCCACGGCCATAGCCACTAATATCCCGTTAAACAAAAAAACGGATCTAATACAGAAATATGGATTCCTATGGGCTAAACAACACTTAAACTATCTGGGCATCAAAATCTGCTCCGATCCAGACCAACTGGTTCAGATAAATTGTCTTCCCCTCCTAAAGGAGACAACCAAAAAACTCAAATCGTGGAAAACAATGGGATTTTCATGGTGGGGTCGCATAAACATCATAAAGTCTTACATTTTACCTAAATGGACATATCTATTTAAAATGCTAAATTTGGAGATCCCAAAACATTGGATACAGATGGCACAGTCGGCTCTAAATAAATTTATCTGGCAGAACTCCCGCCCAAGGATAAGATTAACTACGATGGCATTGACAGTAAAAGAAGGGGGTTTGGGAGTCCCAATCCTGGAGGACTACTCAAATGCATGCCGAATTGCTCAAGCAATCTATACTCAACAAAACAAATCCAAACAGGAAAGCTGGTATAAAATTGAGCAACATTTATCTAACACCATAGATCTTGGTGGACTGTTTTGGAAGATGAAGAAATTAGCAGGATCTAAACCTAAAAAAGAAGAAAAACCGAGAGGCTTAATACTTCAAGATCTAATAAAAAGCTGGCAAATGTTAAAGAACTCCTTGGACATCAAAAACCTGATACTATCTGAACTTCCCTTAAAATTAATAGCCACAAACATACAAGACCTAAACATAAAAACTTGGACGAACCATGGCTTCCATAACATAGAAGACCTATTCACTCCATTGGGCCCTAAAACATTCACACAGATTATCGAAGAGACAGGAATCCCAAATAAGGAGATATATTCATATGTTAGAATAAAGCATTTTATGAATAAATATGTCAGGAAATCGGAAAATAATTTAGAAAAAGAGCTGGTCCGAGCCATGACTCAATACAATATGAAAAACATGATCTCCAAATGCATGTCATTAATTAGACAAACTAAAATTAAGACTGAAAACATCAACAAAGACAAATGGAGTAAAGATACCAATAAACATATAACACAAGATGAATGGCTATCCGCCATGAAAACAACATACAAAGCGGTACACTGCTTGAATCTAAAAGAAACATATTTTAAACTTTTAAATCGGTGGTATATGGTTCCTTCCCGATTAGCTAAAATATCAAGAAACAAACCAGACAATTGCTGGCGCTGTCAAAATCAGGGAGCAGATATTAATCATATATTCTGGAGCTGCGAGGAAATTAACAAAATGTGGAAAATGCTGGGGTCAAAAATAAAAGAACTAACTGGCAAAGAGTTACAGTTGGACCCAACAGTATATCTACTACACATAAACATTCAACAAATAACTAACCCGCAGAGAGGAATCATAATCCATTTGTTATTGGCAGCTAAACTGCTGATAGCAAGAAAATGGAATACCCTAGAAACGCCTAAATGGTTTGAAATAAAAAATCAAGTCTTATTTCAACTAAATATGGAACAGGGCATTGGATACCAATTCAACTCATCCGATAATCGTAATACAAAATTGGTCGAATGGATAAGTAAACTAAAAACATTGGAATAAAGGAATGCATAGATACTGAGAAATCTAGAAAGGAAGAATAAAGAAACTGAAACTGGTGCCCCCCCCCCCCCCCCTCCCCGGCGACTTAAATACAAATGTCTATATGTAAGTCTGTCTTGTCGGTTATATATTCCGTATATGGTTTAACTGTAGATGACTTGGATGGTCCAAATATAAGAGACCATCTAGCCACCTGCAATTTGAGAATTCAATTCAACTAAAATATATGGCGGAATTTATACTGTTAATGTAATCTATAAATAATAAAATATTAAATGTATAAAGGAAAAATCAGAGGACTGATTAACGTAATTATACTAAAACCAAGGAAAAACACGACACAGGGATGAACTGAGATATCACAAGGAATTTTTTAGGCTAACTCCTGTGAATTACAGTCTGAGTGTCTTTATAGAGAAAAAAAAAAGAAAAAAAAAAAAGTAATGATATAATAATATGGTAATTATATAGTTTTGATATAATAATATAGTGATATAATAATATGGTAATGATATAATAATATAGTGATATAATAATATGGTAATGATATAATAATATAGTAATGATAGAATAATATGGTAATGATATAATAATATGGTAATGATATAATAATATAGTAATGATATAATAATATAGTAATGATTTAATAATATGGTAATGATATAATAATATGGTAATGATATAATAATATAGTAATGATAGAATAATATGGTAATGATATAATAATATGGTAATGATATAATAATATAGTAATGATATAATAATATAGTAATGATTTAATAATATGGTAATGATATAATAATATGGTAATGATATAATAATATAGTGATATAATAATATGGTAATGATATAATAATATAGTAATGATAGAATAATATGGTAATGATATAATAATATGGTAATGATATAATAATATAGTAATGATATAATAATATAGTAATGATTTAATAATATGGTAATGATATAATAATATGGTAATGATATAATAATATAGTAATGATAGAATAATATGGTAATGATATAATAATATGGTAATGATATAATAATATAGTAATGATTTAATAATATGGTAATGATATAATAATATGGTAATGATATAATAATATAGTAATGATAGAATAATATGGTAATGATATAATAATATGGTAATGATATAATAATATAGTAATGATATAATAATATAGTAATGATATAATAATATGGTAATGCTATAATAATATTGTAATGATATAATAATATAGTAATGATATAATAATATAGTAATGATAGAATAATATAGTAATGATAGAATAATATGGTAATGATATAGTTTTGATATAATATAGTAATGATATAATAATATGGTAATGATATAATACTATAGTAATTATTAACCTTACCTTATGACCCAGGGACTCGAAGATGCCCCAGAAGAGTTTTCGTGTTAAATGAAGCTCTTCCTCTGATGTGACCCCATAGTTGGCCCAGCCGGTGGGCAGACAGTAATACTTCCAGCAACGCTCGTAGTGATTGGTGAGAAGCTGATAGAGAATAAGACAAATGAGAGCTGGTGTGGGCAGTGAGGGCAGGACCAAACTGTGTGGGCAGTGCCAGTCTGTGTGGGTAGGACCAGTCTGTGTGAGCAGTGCCAGTGTGTGTGGGTAGGACCAGTCTGTGTGAGCAGTGCCAGTCTGTGTAGGTAGGACAAGTCTGTGTGAGCAGTGCCAGTGTGTGTGGGTAGGACCAGGCTGTGCGGGCAGTGCAAGGCTATGTGGGCAGTGCCATACTGTGTTGGTAGGTTAGGACCAGGCTGTGTGGGCAGTGCGACCCTGTGGGGGCTGTGCCAGGCTGTGTGAGTAGGACCAGACTGTGTGGGCATTGCCAGACTGTGTTGGTAGGTTAGGACCAGGCTGTGTGGGCAGTGCCAGCCTGTGTGGGAAGGGTAGGACCAGAATGTGGGGGCAGTGCCAGCCTGTGTGGGTAGGGTAGGACCAGGCTGCGTGGGCATTGCCAGTTTGTGTGGATAGGGTAGGACCAGGCTATGTGGGCTGTGCCAGGCAGTGAGGGCTATGCCAGGCTATGTGGGCAGTGTCAGAAAGTGAGCGCAGTGGCAGGCAGTGCCAGGCTTTGTGGGCAGTGGCAGGAAGTGGGGGCAGTGCCAGGCTATGTGGGCTGTGCCAAGCAGTGAGGGCTGTGTCAGGCAGTGATGGCAGTGCCAGGCTATGTGGGCAGTGCCAGGCTATGAGGGCAGTGCCTGGTGGGTATGTGGCCAGCTATATGGAAAGTCTGTGTGTGATTAAATGATTAACAGGACTCACCTTTAGCGGCATCTTGGCATACTCATTCAGAATAGGCACATCAAACACCAGTCTGCGCAAGAGATGCTGTAACATGGACGGACGCAGGAATCTGAGAACAGACACGCGGGGCGGTTATTACATCACAGTAACAGTCACGCGGGCGGTTATTACATCACAGTAACAGTCACGCGTGCGGTTATTACATCACAGTAACAGTCACGCGGGGCGGTTATTACATCACAGTAACAGTCACGCGGGGGGCGGGTATTACATCACAGTAACAGACACGCGGGCGGTTATTACATCACAGTAACAGACACGCGGGGCGGTTATTACATCACAGTAACAGACACGCGGGGGGCGGGTATTACATCACAGTAACAGACACGCGGGGGGCGGGTATTACATCACAGTAACAGACACGCGGGCGGTTATTACATCACAGTAACAGACACGCAGGGCGGTTATTACATCACAGTAACAGACACGCGGGGGCGGGTATTACATCACAGTAACAGTCACACGGGGCGGCTATTACATCACAGTAACAGACACGCGGGGCGGTTATTACATCACAGTAACGGTCACGCGGGGCGGTTATTACATCACAGTAACAGTCACGCGGGGCGGTTATTACATCACAGTAACAGTCACGCGGGGCGGTTATTACATCACAGTAACAGACACGCGGGGGGCGGGTATTACATCACAGTAACAGACACGCGGGCGGTTATTACATCACAGTAACAGACACGCGGGGGCGGGTATTACATCACAGTAACAGTCACACGGGGCGGCTATTACATCACAGTAACAGACACGCGGGGCGGTTATTACATCACAGTAACAGACATGCAGGGCGGTTACTTATTACATCACAGTAACACGTGGCGCCATTATTACATCACAGTAACAGACGCGCAGGGCGGTTATTACATCACAGTAACAGACACGCAGGGCGGTTATTACATCACAGTAACAGGCACGCAGGATGTTATTACATCACAGTAACAGACACGCAGGAAGTTATAACATCACAGTAACAGTCACACGGGGCGGCTATTACATCACAGTAACAGACACGCAGGACGTTATTACATCACAGTAACAGACACGCAGGACGTTATAACATCACAGTAACAGACAGCGCGGGCGGGTATTACATCACAGTAACAGACAGCGGGGGCGGGTATTACATCACAGTAACAGACAGCGGGGGCGGGTATTACATCACAGTAACAGACAGCGGGGGCGGGTATTACATCACAGTAACAGACAGCGGGGGCAAGGAGGAGAGACTGAGCCAGGCAGGGAGGAGAGACTGAGACAGGCAGGGAGGAGTGAGAGACAGGCAGGGAGGAGAGACTGAGACCGGAGGGAGGAGAGAGAGACAGGCAGGGAGGAGAGACTGAGACAGGCAGGGAGGAGAGAGAGACAGGCAGGGAGGAGAGAGAGACAGGCAGGGAGGAGTGAGAGACAGGCAGGGAGGAGAGAGAGACAGGCAGGGAGGAGAGACTGAGACAGGCAGGGAGGAGAGACTGAGACCGGAGGGAGGAGAGAGAGACAGGCAGGGAGGAGAGACTGAGACAGGAAGGGAGGAGAGACTGAGACAGGCAGGGAGGAGTGAGAGACAGGCAGGGAGGAGAGACTGAGACCGGAGGGAGGAGAGAGAGACAGGCAGGGAGGAGAGACTGAGACAGGCAGGGAGGAGTGAGAGACAGGCAGGGAGGAGAGAGAGACAGGCAGGGAGGAGAGAGAGACAGGCAGGGAGGAGAGAGAGACAGGCAGGGAGGAGAGACTGAGACAGGCAGGGAAGAGTGAGAGACAGGCAGGGAGGAGTGAGAGACAGGCAGGGAGGAGTGAGAGACAGGCAGGGAGGAGAGAGAGACAGGCAGGAAGGAGAGACTGAGCCAGGCAGGGAGGAGAGACTGAGACAGGCAGGGAGGAGAGACTGATACAGGCAGGGAGGAGAGACTGAGACCGGAGGGAGGAGAGAGAGACAGGCAGGGAGGAGAGACTGAGACAGGCAGGGAGGAGTGAGAGACAGGCAGGGAGGAGAGAGAGACAGGCAGGGAGGAGAGACTGAGACAGGCAGGGAGGAGAGAGAGACAGGCAGGGAGGAGTGAGAGACAGGCAGGGAGGAGAGAGAGACAGGCAGGGAGGAGAGACTGAGACAGGCAGGGAGGAGTGAGAGACAGGCAGGGAGGAGTGAGAGACAGGCAGGGAGGAGAGAGAGACAGGCAGGGAGGAGAGACTGAGACAGGCAGGGAGGAGAGAGAGACAGTCAGGGAGGAGAGACTGAGACAGGCAGGGAGGAGAGAGAGACAGGCAGGGAGGAGAGACTGAGACAGGCAGGGAGGAGAGAGAGATAGGCAGGGAGGAGAGACTGAGACAGGCAGGGAGGAGAGAGAGACAGGCAGGGAGGAGAGACTGAGACAGGCAGGGAGGAGAGAGAGGCAGGCAGGAAGGAGAGACTGAGACAGGCAGGGAGGAGAGACTGAGACAGGCAGGGAGGAGAGACTGTTACTGACATAGGCAGGGAGGAGAGAGTGACTGTAATCAGGGTAAGGTCTCTCGTCCAGTAGTTACCTGCACAGTGCCATCAGACACTCCTCAATCACATCTCGTTGAGCCTTGGTGAGGGATCGTCCTCTGGACAGACGGTATATTGTGTGGAGCATAGAGTCTACCATTATAGCTCTGTGCTCTGTACCGGCAAACAGGGGAGCACATTTAGTAATTAGGGGAAGGACAGCCAGGCACAGGTACCGATTTAATGCCAGGGCCATCTCTGTGGTACTAAATGCAGCCTGCAGAAGGGAGAGAAATCAGCATCACAGGAGGGTCAGAGGAACTGGGTAAAAGTGATCTGGGGAAGGACAGGGGAGTCAAGGAGACGGACAGAAACTGGGAAGAGAGAGGGGATCTGGGGAGATGGACAGAAACTGGGAAGAGAGAGGGGATCTGGGGAGAAGGACAGAAACTGGGAAGAGAGAGGGGATCTGGGGAGATGGACAGAAACTGGGAAGAGAGAGGGGAGCTGGGGAGATGGACAGAAACTGGGAAGAGAGAGGGGAGATGGACAGAAACTGGGAAGAGAGAGGGGATCTGGGGAGATGGACAGAAACTGGGAAGAGAGAGGGGATCTGGGGAGATGGACAGAAACTGGGAAGAGAGAGGGGATCTGGGGAGATGGACAGAAACTGGGAAGAGAGAGGGGATCTGGGGAGATGGACAGAAACTGGGAAGAGAGAGGGGATCTGGGGAGATGGACAGAAACTGGGAAGAGAGAGGGGATCTGGGGAGACGGACAGAAACTGGGAAGAGAGAGGGGAGATGGACAGAAACTGGGAAGAGAGAGGGGATCTGGGGAGATGGACAGAAACTGGGAAGAGAGAGGGGATCTGGGGAGATGGACAGAAACTGGGAAGAGAGAGGGGATCTGGGGAGATGGACAGAAACTGGGAAGAGAGAGGGGATCTGGGGAGATGGACAGAAACTGGGAAGAGAGAGGGGATCTGGGGAGATGGACAGAAACTGGGAAGAGAGAGGGGATCTGGGGAGATGGACAGAAACTGGGAAGAGAGAGGGGATCTGGGGAGATGGACAGAAACTGGGAAGAGAGAGGGGATCTGGGGAGACGGACAGAAACTGGGAAGAGAGAGGGGATCTGGGGAGATGGACAGAAACTGGGAAGAGAGAGGGGATCTGGGGAGATGGACAGAAACTGGGAAGAGAGAGGAGATCTGGGGAGATGGACAGAAACTGGGAAGAGAGAGGGGATCTGGGGAGATGGACAGAAACTGGGAAGAGAGAGGGGAGATGGACAGAAACTGGGAAGAGAGAGGGGATCTGGGGAGATGGACAGAAACTGGGAAGAGAGAGGGGATCTGGGGAGACGGACAGAAACTGGGAAGAGAGAGGGGAGATGGACAGAAAATGGGAAGAGAGAGGGGATCTGGGGAGAAGGACAGAAACTGGGAAGAGAGAGGGGATCTGGGGAGAAGGACAGAAACTGGGAAGAGAGAGGGGATCTGGGGAGATGGACAGAAACTGGGAAGAGAGAGGGGATCTGGGGAGATGGACAGAAACTGGGAAGAGAGAGGGGATCTGGGGAGATGGACAGAAACTGGGAAGAGAGAGGGGATCTGGGGAGATGGACAGAAACTGGGAAGAGAGAGGGGATCTGGGGAGACGGACAGAAACTGGGAAGAGAGAGGGGAGATGGACAGAAACTGGGAAGAGAGAGGGGATCTGGGGAGATGGACAGAAACTGGGAAGAGAGAGGGGATCTGGGGAGATGGACAGAAACTGGGAAGAGAGAGGGGATCTGGGGAGATGGACAGAAACTGGGAAGAGAGAGGGGATCTGGGGAGATGGACAGAAACTGGGAAGAGAGAGGGGATCTGGGGAGACGGACAGAAACTGGGAAGAGAGAGGGGGATCTGGGGAGATGGACAGAAACTGGGAAGAGAGAGGGGATCTGGGGAGACGGACAGAAACTGGGAAGAGAGGGGATCTGGGGAGAAGGACAGAAACTGGGAAGAGAGAGGGGATCTGGGGAGATGGACAGAAACTGGGAAGAGAGAGGGGATCTGGGGAGATGGACAGAAACTGGGAAGAGAGAGGGGATCTGGGGAGACGGACAGAAACTGGGAAGAGAGAGGGGATCTGGGGAGATGGACAGAAACTGGGAAGAGAGAGGGGATCTGGGGAGATGGACAGAAACTGGGAAGAGAGAGGGGATCTGGGGAGACGGACAGAAACTGGGAAGAGAGAGGGGAGATGGACAGAAACTGGGAAGAGAGAGGGGATCTGGGGAGATGGACAGAAACTGGGAAGAGAGAGGGGATCTGGGGAGATGGACAGAAACTGGGAAGAGAGAGGGGATCTGGGGAGACGGACAGAAACTGGGAAGAGAGAGGGGAGATGGACAGAAACTGGGAAGAGAGAGGGGATCTGGGGAGATGGACAGAAACTGGGAAGAGAGAGGGGATCTGGGGAGATGGAAAGAAACTGGGAAGAGAGAGGGGATCTGGGGAGATGGACAGAAACTGGGAAGAGAGAGGGGATCTGGGGAGATGGACAGAAACTGGGAAGAGAGAGGGGATCTGGGGAGATGGACAGAAACTAGGAAGAGAGAGGGGATCTGGGGAGACGGACAGAAACTGGGAAGAGAGAGGGATCTGGGGAGATGGACAGAAACTGGGAAGAGAGAGGGGATCTGGGGAGACGGACAGAAACTGGGAAGAGAGGGGATCTGGGGAGAAGGACAGAAACTGGAAAGAGAGAGGGGATCTGGGGAGATGGACAGAAACTGGGAAGAGAGAGGGGATCTGGGGAGATGGACAGAAACTGGGAAGAGAGAGGGGATCTGGGGAGACGGACAGAAACTGGGAAGAGAGAGGGGATCTGGGGAGATGGACAGAAACTGGGAAGAGAGAGGGGATCTGGGGAGATGGACAGAAACTGGGAAGAGAGAGGGGATCTGGGGAGACGGACAGAAACTGGGAAGAGAGAGGGGAGACGGACAGAAACTGAGAAGAGAGAGGGGATCTGGGGAGATGGACAGAAACTGGGAAGAGAGAGGGGATCTGGGGAGATGGACAGAAACTGGGAAGAGAGAGGGGATCTGGGGAGACGGACAGAAACTGGGAAGAGAGAGGGGAGATGGACAGAAACTGGGAAGAGAGAGGGGATCTGGGGAGATGGACAGAAACTGGGAAGAGAGAGGGGATCTGGGGAGATGGACAGAAACTGGGAAGAGAGAGGGGATCTGGGGAGATGGACAGAAACTGGGAAGAGAGAGGGGATCTGGGGAGACGGACAGAAACTGGGAAGAGAGAGGGGAGATGGACAGAAACTGGGAAGAGAGAGGGGATCTGGGGAGATGGACAGAAACTGGGAAGAGAGAGGGGATCTGGGGAGATGGACAGAAACTGGGAAGAGAGAGGGGATCTGGGGAGATGGACAGAAACTGGGAAGAGAGAGGGGAGATGGACAGAAACTGGGAAGAGAGAGGGGATCTGGGGAGACGGACAGAAACTGGGAAGAGAGAGGGGAGATGGACAGAAACTGGGAAGAGAGAGGGGATCTGGGGAGATGGACAGAAACTGGGAAGAGAGAGGGGATCTGGGGAGATGGAAAGAAACTGGGAAGAGAGAGGGGATCTGGGGAGATGGACAGAAACTGGGAAGAGAGAGGGGATCTGGGGAGATGGACAGAAACTGGGAAGAGAGAGGGGATCTGGGGAGATGGACAGAAACTAGGAAGAGAGAGGGGATCTGGGGAGACGGACAGAAACTGGGAAGAGAGAGGGATCTGGGGAGATGGACAGAAACTGGGAAGAGAGAGGGGATCTGGGGAGACGGACAGAAACTGGGAAGAGAGGGGATCTGGGGAGAAGGACAGAAACTGGAAAGAGAGAGGGGATCTGGGGAGATGGACAGAAACTGGGAAGAGAGAGGGGATCTGGGGAGATGGACAGAAACTGGGAAGAGAGAGGGGATCTGGGGAGACGGACAGAAACTGGGAAGAGAGAGGGGATCTGGGGAGATGGACAGAAACTGGGAAGAGAGAGGGGATCTGGGGAGATGGACAGAAACTGGGAAGAGAGAGGGGATCTGGGGAGACGGACAGAAACTGGGAAGAGAGAGGGGAGACGGACAGAAACTGAGAAGAGAGAGGGGATCTGGGGAGATGGACAGAAACTGGGAAGAGAGAGGGGATCTGGGGAGATGGACAGAAACTGGGAAGAGAGAGGGGATCTGGGGAGACGGACAGAAACTGGGAAGAGAGAGGGGAGATGGACAGAAACTGGGAAGAGAGAGGGGATCTGGGGAGATGGACAGAAACTGGGAAGAGAGAGGGGATCTGGGGAGATGGACAGAAACTGGGAAGAGAGAGGGGATCTGGGGAGATGGACAGAAACTGGGAAGAGAGAGGGGATCTGGGGAGACGGACAGAAACTGGGAAGAGAGAGGGGAGATGGACAGAAACTGGGAAGAGAGAGGGGATCTGGGGAGATGGACAGAAACTGGGAAGAGAGAGGGGATCTGGGGAGATGGACAGAAACTGGGAAGAGAGAGGGGATCTGGGGAGATGGACAGAAACTGGGAAGAGAGAGGGGAGATGGACAGAAACTGGGAAGAGAGAGGGGATCTGGGGAGATGGACAGAAACTGGGAAGAGAGAGGGGATCTGGGGAGATGGACAGAAACTGGGAAGAGAGAGGGGATCTGGGGAGATGGACAGAAACTGGGAAGAGAGAGGGGATCTGGGGAGATGGACAGAAACTGGGAAGAGAGAGGGGATCTGGGGAGACGGACAGAAACTGGGAAGAGAGAGGGGAGATGGACAGAAACTGGGAAGAGAGAGGGGATCTGGGGAGAAGGACAGAAACTGGGAAGAGAGAGGGGATCTGGGGAGATGGACAGAAACTGGGAAGAGAGAGGGGATCTGGGGAGATGGACAGAAACTGGAAAGAGAGAGGGGATCTGGGGAGACGGACAGAAACTGGGAAGAGAGAGGGGAGATGGACAGAAACTGGGAAGAGAGAGGGGATCTGGGGAGATGGACAGAAACTGGGAAGAGAGAGGGGATCTGGGGAGATGGACAGAAACTGGGAAGAGAGAGGGGATCTGGGGAGATGGACAGAAACTGGGAAGAGAGAGGGGAGATGGACAGAAACTGGGAAGAGAGAGGGGATCTGGGGAGATGGACAGAAACTGGGAAGAGAGAGGGGATCTGGGGAGATGGACAGAAACTGGGAAGAGAGAGGGGATCTGGGGAGATGGACAGAAACTGGGAAGAGAGAGGGGATCTGGGAAGATGGACAGAAACTGGGAAGAGAGAGGGGATCTGGGGAGACGGACAGAAACTGGGAAGAGAGAGGGGAGATGGACAGAAACTGGGAAGAGAGAGGGGATCTGGGGAGAAGGACAGAAACTGGAAAGAGAGAGGGGATCTGGGGAGATGGACAGAAACTGGGAAGAGAGAGGGGATCTGGGGAGATGGACAGAAACTGGAAAGAGAGAGGGGATCTGGGGAGACTGACAGAAACTGGGAAGAGAGAGGGGAGATGGACAGAAACTGGGAAGAGAGAGGGGATCTGGGGAGATGGACAGAAACTGGGAAGAGAGAGGGGATCTGGGGAGATGGACAGAAACTGGGAAGAGAGAGGGGATCTGGGGAGATGGACAGAAACTGGGAAGAGAGAGGGGATCTGGGGAGACGGACAGAAACTGGGAAGAGAGAGGGGATCTGGGGAGATGGACAGAAACTGGGAAGAGAGAAGGGATCTGGGGAGATGGACAGAAACTGGGAAGAGAGAGGGGATCTGGGGAGATGGACAGAAACTGTTATAACAGACTGTGAGCTATTTAATGAGTCTGCAGAGGGATGAGATGTGTTGAGGGAAAGAAACACCAGAAGATCAGAGGAGTAGGATATGGTGACAGGCTGAGTGAGGATGACTCACGGTGTCCAGAGAGGCTGCCGCCCTCATGTCTGGCAGGAATCCCACCTCTAGGACCTGCAGCAGGAAGTCCTGGGTCTCAATACCGTAGACACGGTCCAAGAACAGAACCATTGGAGCTTTGTGATCCGGTACGAAGCTGGCAGACATTTTGGGCTCCATGATGTTTCCATCTGGTTAAATTTGAGATATTATTAACCCCCGTGGGACCCGGACTGATGGCAAGTAAAGCCAAAGGAAGACAATCTTACCTTTCCCAAAGGCTGGAATCTGGAGCGCCAGGCTAATGACTCCCACCAAATCCTCAATGGGCACCAGGGATCGGAGGATGGCACGAATCCGCAGAGCCTCCCCCTTGCCCGCCTGAATCAGCTACAGGAGAAGCAGAGGAATAAGCAGATAGTCTACAAAGAACTACTAGGGAACGGCACACGCCTATCACCACACGCATGTGTTTTTCTTACATGCATTTCCGGAGCACAGCGTCCCAGCAGGTCAATGAGAGCAGCGTAAAAAGACATGATGGCATTCCCCAGGTGCAAGCGATTCTCCTCATGGGCCTCCTCACTGGCGTACCTGAGAGCAGGCAGACAAAGAGCAACAATAAACAGGTCAACGCTGAACCCAAAACGGCAAGGGAAGAGGACGGGAGAAATAAGGGACTGGCAGAGGAGACTAGGAGCGATGAGAATATAAAATCATCAACCAATTTACGCACATCTCCCTTCGTCTGTCCTTCTTCACTGTGGGTCCATCTCTGGCCGGGTCTTCAGAGATCTTAATGGCGTCTTCAATAGCCGCCAGCAGACCGTTCCCTCCCTCCCCTCTCAACGCCGGTCCAAAGCACTCTGGGCGTCGGATCAGAAGACGTACAACCACATTGGCATTCTCCTCCACGCTCTCCCCTAGGGAAAAGAGCAGAGCACAAGGGGATTTGCCATATAAAAAATGATTTACATCATGAAGTGTGTGTTATGAACTTCTATAACAACCAACGGCACCTCCTGCATTATAGTATGGGGCCTAATATCCAGGAGTAACCTAACGGGATTCTGAATAACTTTTGAATCGCTGTGGGGGCTATTCACTAAAAGGTGAGACGAACATTTCATCTCCCCAATTTCACTATACACTGTGCAGAGACGTACATGGTGTATTTCCCCTGCTAAGCAAACTCACTGGGATAATCCCTGCACCTTGTACAGATAAACTGTCAAAATGTTCATCTCACCTTTTAGAGAATAGGCCCCCATGTCGCTCTCCCACTGCGCTGGGCAGTTTATAAACATGGTGCCATGTGATCATCTCTCATTTCTTAGCTTTGTTTGAGGAACGTCAGCTGTTTCTGTGCATATCCCAAATGCCAGCATGACAGGTTCCCGAATGGTCACTCACCATTCACAAAGACTGCAAATCTCAAGAAATCCAGGTATCTCTCTCCTCCACCTGGGTTCCAGCCAATGTCAGGATAGCCTTTGGCCAGAAGCATGGGACAGCTCTGCAGACCACAACCAGCCAGATAGGAGACAACCTGATGGAGATTGGAAGAAAGACAGGAGCGAAACAAGGAGTCATGTTTGGGAGATTGGAAGTGAATGTACCCCTGACACTCACTGAGTTCCCCACTCACCTTCTCCAGGTCCTGTTCCTGCAGTGCTAGAGCTAGCTCGTTATTATCAATCACCGAGGCCGCTGCCACATCTAATGGAGTGGAGCCTCTCATTCCTACAAGACATACAGGTTTAGCGTCCGTTCACTGTGCACTGCCCACCGATCCCCCGTAGCACGGGGACTTACCTAACCCAATCCCACTGTTCTGAAGCAGGTAGCTGAGATGGTCAAACATGGCTCTCTGGTTCTGCCGACTGATTCGACAGAAGTAACACAGGAACCGGCAGCAGTTGGTCACCATTTTGGGGAAGCGGATTTCCTGGGTGGGAGAGAGATTTGTATTTTATAAACTATATAAGAAGAAGGAAGTCTGAGCTCCCGACAGATGGATCAAAATACAGCAGGCAGTCAGCCCCACTCACCACTGGCTTCCTATCAGATGGAGAATATATGAAAAACTACTATAACCCCATCCTGCCCAACTCGCCCCATACAGCCCAACTCACCCCATACAGCCCAACTCCCCCCATACAGGCCAACTCACCCATATAGCCCAACTCACCCCATACAGCCCAACTCGCCCCATACAGCCCAACTCACCCCATACAGCCCAACTCACCCCATACAGCCCAACTCACCCATATAGCCCAACTCACCCATACAGCCCAACTCACCCCATACAGCCCAACTCACCCCATACAGCCCAACTCACCCATACAGCCCAACTCACCCCATACAGCCCAACTCACCCCATACAGCCCAACTCACCCATATAGCCCAACTCACCCCATACAGCCCAACTCACCCCATACAGACCAACTCACCCCATACAGCCCAACTCGCCCCATACAGCCCAACTCACCCCATACAGCCCAACTCACCCATATAGCCCAACTCACCCCATACAGCCCAACTCACCCTATACAGCCCAACTCGCCCCATACAGCCCAACTCACCCATACAGCCCAACTCACCCCATACAGCCCAACTCACCCATATAGCCCAACTCACCCCATACAGCCCAACTCACCCCATACAGACCAACTCACCCATACAGACCAACTCACCCCATACAGCCTAACTCACCCCATACAGCCCAACTCACCCCATACAGCCCAACTCACCCATACAGCCCAACTCACCCATATAGCCCAACTCACCCCATACAGCCCAACTCACCCCATACAGCCCAACTCACCCATACAGCCCAACTCACCCCATACAGCCCAACTCACCCATATAGCCCAACTCACCCCATACAGCCCAACTCACCCCATACAGCCCAACCATACAGCCCAACTCACCCATACAGCCCAACTCACCCCATACAGCCCAACACACCCATACAGCCCAACTCGCCCATACAGCCCAACTCGCCCATACAGCCCAACTCGCCCCATACAGCCCAACTCACCCATACAGCCCAACTCACCCCATACAGCCCAACTCACCCCATACAGCCCAACTCACCCATATAGCCCAACTCACCCCATACAGCCCAACTCACCCATACAGCCCAACTCACCCATACAGCCCAACTCACCCATACAGCCCAACTCACCCCATACAGCCCAACTCACCCATACAGCCCAACTCACCCATACAGCCCAACTCACCCATACCGCCCAACTCGCACCATACAGCCCAACTCACCCATACAGCCCACTCACCCCATACAGCCCAACTCAACTCGCCCTATACAACCCAACTCACCCCATACAGCCCAACTCAACTCGCCCCATACAACCCAACTCACCCCATACAGACCAACTCACCCCATACAGACCAAATCACCAATACAGCCCAACTCACCCATACAGCCCAACTCGTCCCATACAGCCCAACCGAGATATCAGAGTATTGTAGCCTTGAATTACCTTGGATTCACCTCCACCCAACACATTCACCATGACCTCCATGACCGTCTCATGCATGCCCAGCGCTCGCATGAGGTTGGGATGCTGGTAAAACACCTTGTTGTTCATTATATTCCTACGTGAATGAAATGACTGAGTTAGAAGAGCAAAGCTTGACACACGAGACACCGATCAGGACAATGGCAGCTATTAAACTGGTAACATCATGAAATGTCAGTAAAACACAGAAATAAAGAGGGATTAAAGGGATTCATATCTCAGGGAATGGAGTAGGTACCTCGTCTAGGAAAGACTTCCAGCATGGCTCCCACCCATTTACTCACAAAGCTTGCTCAGGATAGGCCAGGACTGATGCACCTAGAGGGATACCAGCCGTACCACACTGACGGGGCCTATAACAGGCCGAAACGTCCGTCTGTGGTTGCTGTGTTGCTCGTGCAGAGGCTTGCCACACATGTGCCCTTGGAATAGTCTGATATGCTAATCGAGAGGTCTCCCCTGCAAGCAAGCGCCTCTCCCTAGTAGGGACCATCCAATAGGACAGGATATTTTAGCCCTGACCATTCTCCATTTGATATGTGGCTCGTTACTGAGACATGTCATCAGATAGGTAGACTGGCTTCACTGATGGAAACAAACCAATGGGAAGGTTGTCCTTTCTGAACATTAAATCTCCACGTGGGATTTACAGCTACCAAATATTAGTAATAGTTTAGCAGCCCCAGAAAGCATGGTGGGGGTTGGGTTCTAGACACACATTGGGGGGTTCAGACCAAGGAAGAGAAAACCAACACCAACCCAATACTCTGGATCATTAGATTTTCCTCCTCCGGTCCCATCTGCACAATGAGAAGCGATCGGATCTGTCCCAGACTCTCCAACAGGTTCATTGTGTCCTCCACCGATACTGCGTTAATGGTGTACGCTTTGGGCAGAGCTCGGATCAGCTCGCCCAGCCCATCATACTGCCGGTGGAGCAGGCTGAACATGAGACGGACAAGCTCAGGGTTCTGAATAAAGGATTCCTGGGCCCAGTGAACCATCGTATGGGAGATCAGCTCCTGCAGGGTACCTGGTGGAATCCACAGGTGATAACAGACATTACTGAGGATAACTAGAGAGGTTACTAGAGGGATAAGACTAGGTAACACTGGGTATCCTACAAACATACACGTCCATTCAAAGGTTTGGGGGACTTAGAAATGTCCTTGTTTTTAAAAGAAAAGCAAATTGTGTCCATTAAACTAACATGGAATGGATGAGAAATACAGTGTAGACTTTATTCCTGGTGTAAATGACTAGTGTAGCTGGAAACGGCTGATTTTAATAGAATATCTACATAGGCGACAGAAGATCATTATCAGCAGCATCACTCCTGTGTTCCAATGGACAGAGTCCCATTATCAGCAGCATCACTCCTGTGTTCCAATGGACAGAGTCCCATTATCAGCAGCATCACTCCTGTGTTCCAATGGACAGAGGCCCATTATCAGCAGCATCACTCCTGTGTTCCAATGGACAGAGGCCCATTATCAGCAGCATCGCTCCTGTGTTCCAATGGACAGAGGCCCATTATCAGCAGCATCACTCCTGTGTTCCAATGGACAGAGCCCCATTATCAGCAGCATCACTCCTGTGTTCCAATGGACAGAGTCCCATTATCAGCAGCATCACTCCTGTGTTCCAATGGACAGAGGCCCATTATCAGCAGCATCACTCCTGTGTTCCAATGGACAGAGCCCCATTATCAGCAGCATCACTCCTGTGTTCCAATGGACAGAGTCCCATTATCAGCAGCATCACTCCTGTGTTCCAATGGACAGAGTCCCATTTTCAGCAGCATCACTCCTGTGTTCCAATGGACAGAGGCCCATTATCAGCAGCATCACTCCTGTGTTCCAATGGACAGAGGCCCATTATCAGCAGCATCACTCCTCTGTTCCAGTGGACAGAGGCCCATTATCAGCAGCATCACTCCTGTGTTCCAGTGGGCAGAGGCCCATTATTATCAGAAATCACTCCTGTGTTCCAATGGACAGAGTCCCATTATCAGCAGCATCACTCCTCTGTTCCAGTGGACAGAGGCTATTATCAGCAGCATCACTCCTGTGTTCCAATGGACAGAGGCTCATTCTCAGCAGCATCACTCCTGTGTTCCAATGGACAGAGTCCCATTATCAGCAGCATCACTCCTGTGTTCCAGTGGACAGAGTCCCATTATCAGCAGCATCACTCCTGTGTTCCAATGGACAGAGTCCCATTATCAGTAGCATCACTCCTGTGTCCCAGTGGACAGAGGCCCATCAGCAGCATCACTCCTGTGTTCCAGTGGACAGAGGCCCATTATCAGCAGCATCACTCCTGTGTTCCAATGGACAGAGTCCCATTATCAGTAGCATCACTCCTGTGTCCCAGTGGACAGAGGCCCATCAGCAGCATCACTCCTGTGTTCCAGTGGACAGAGGCCCATTATCAGCAGCATCACTCCTGTGTTCCAATGGACAGAGTCCCATTATCAGTAGCATCACTCCTGTGTCCCAGTGGACAGAGGCCCATCAGCAGCATCACTCCTGTGTTCCAGTGGACAGAGGCCCATTATCAGCAGCATCACTCCTGTGTTCCAATGGACAGAGTCCCATTATCAGTAGCATCACTCCTGTGTCCCAGTGGACAGAGGCCCATCAGCAGCATCACTCCTGTGTTCCAGTGGACAGAGGCCCATTATCAGCAGCATCACTCCTGTGTTCCAATGGACAGAGTCCCATTATCAGTAGCATCACTCCTGTGTCCCAGTGGACAGAGGCCCATCAGCAGCATCACTCCTGTGTTCCAGTGGACAGAGTCCCATTATCAGCAGCATCACTCCTGTGTTCCAATGGACAGAGTCCCATTATCAGTAGCATCACTCCTGTGTCCCAGTGGACAGAGGCCCATCAGCAGCATCACTCCTGTGTTCCAGTGGACAGAGGCCCATTATCAGCAGCATCACTCCTGTGTCCCAGTGGACAGAGGCCCATCAGCAGCCTCACTCCTGTGTTCCAATGGACAGAGGCCCATTATCAGCAGCATCACTCCTGTGTTCCAGTGGACAGAGGCCCATTATCAGCAGCATCACTCCTGTGTTCCAGTGGGCAGAGTCCCATTATCAGCAGCCTCACTCCTGTGTTCCATGGCACAATGCTGCCTCAGCTAATCCAAGTTATCATTTTACAAGGCAGCGTCTGACTGCGTTTCTTATTCATTTTATAACTTGCAGAACAAGGAGATTCCTAAGGACCCCAGTCTTGTGAATTGTTTACATACCAGGCCTGTCCAACCTCAAAGGACCTCCACTAAAAGCTCCTCTCTTTTCTCTCCCCCCCTGCTCTCTGATCCCTACGCTGCCTGCTCCCACCACGTACTTGGTGTGGGTTCTTCCTTTTCCTCTGACACTGGTTCTGGTTCCACCTTTTTGCCCCGCAGGTTCCTCACTTTCTCCAGTAAGTTCACCAGACGACGGGTCAGACTGGTGTCTTCCAGGTCTTCCTCCTCCTCCCCTTCTATCTGGACTCCTGCAAGGAAGACAGACATTCTAGCCAGAGGCCATGACACACAGGACAAGCAGAAGACGTGGCCTTGTCCAGTAATACACATTAAGGGCGTCCACAAACAGGAGGGGGGATTCTGGAGAAAGCGGATATCTGGGGCATAATTCTAAAAGTGATGTCATCACAGGGACATTCCACTGGTCTCCATGGCGACAGTATAACTTTTAGAATGTTATCCCAGTACTGACCTTTGATTTCTCGAGGGTCACTGGACTAAACCATTGACCATGGGTTTGGAATTGGGGGCCGATTCCTTCTTACCACAATGAGACAGGAGATCAATATGAAATTCCGACAACTCATCCCGGATTTCTTCAGGGATGGGGCAATCCTCCTCCGCCATATTCCGGAAGTTCACCAGCATGTTAATCTGAGAAAAGAGGCATGTGACGTCAAGCAGAGACATGTATGATCAAAATGACGTGTGTCGGTGATCTATCGAATAACTATTGCCGGGGCAAGGAGATTCTTAATATGTTAAACATGCCCAGTAGAGTTAAAGGGTTAACTGTGAAGAGTAATCTAAGAAGCGGCAGACAGTAACAGGCCAGAATCTAAGAAGCGGCAGACAGTAACAGGCCAGAATCTAAGAAGCAGCAGACAGTAACAGGCCAGAATCTAAGAAGGAGCAGAAAGTAACAGGCCAGAATCTAAGAAGCAGCAGACAGTAACAGGCCAGAATCTAAGAAGGAGCAGACAGTAACAGGCCAGAATCTAAGAAGCAGCAGACAGTAACAGGCCAGAATCTAAGAAGCAGCAGACAGTAACAGGCCAGAATCTAAGAAACGGCAGACAGTAACAGGCCAGAATCTAAGAAGCAGCAGACAGTAACAGGCCAGAATCTAAGAAGGAGCAGACAGTAACAGGCCAGAATCTAAGAAGCAGCAGACAGTAACAGGCCAGAATCTAAGAAGGAGCAGACAGTAACAGGCCAGAATCTAAGAAGGAGCAGACAGTAACAGGCCAGAATCTAAGAAGCAGCAGACAGTAACAGGCCAGAATCTAAGAAGCAGCAGACAGTAACAGGCCAGAATCTAAGAAGGAGCAGACAGTAACAGGCCAGAATCTAAGAAGGAGCAGACAGTAACAGGCCAGAATCTAAGAAGGAGCAGACAGTAACAGGCCAGAATCTAAGAAGGAGCAGACAGTAACAGGCCAGAATCTAAGAAGCAGCAGACAGTAACAGGCCAGAATCTAAGAAGGAGCAGACAGTAACAGGCCAGAATCTAAGAAGGAGCAGACAGTAACAGGCCAGAATCTAAGAAGCAGCAGACAGTAACAGGCCAGAATCTAAGAAGCAGCAGACAGTAACAGGCCAGAATCTAAGAAGCAGCAGACAGTAACAGGCCAGAATCTAAGAAGCAGCAGACAGTAACAGGCCAGAATCTAAGAAGGAGCAGACAGTAACAGGCCAGAATCTAAGAAGCAGCAGACAGTAACAGGCCAGAATCTAAGAAGGAGCAGACAGTAACAGGCCAGAATCTAAGAAGGAGCAGACAGTAACAGGCCAGAATCTAAGAAGGAGCAGACAGTAACAGGCCAGAATCTAAGAAGCAGCAGACAGTAACAGGCCAGAATCTAAGAAGCAGCAGACAGTAACAGGCCAGAATCTAAGAAGGAGCAGACAGTAACAGGCCAGAATCAAAGAAGCAGCAGACAGTAACAGGCCAGAATCTAAGAAGGAGCAGACAGTAACAGGCCAGAATCTAAGAAGCAGCAGACAGTAACAGGCCAGAATCTAAGAAGCAGCAGACAGTAACAGGCCAGAATCTAAGAAGGAGCAGACAGTAACAGGCCAGAATCTAAGAAGCAGCAGACAGTAACAGGCCAGAATCTAAGAAGCAGCAGACAGTAACAGGCCAGAATCTAAGAAGCAGCAGACAGTAACAGGCCAGAATCTAAGAAGGAGCAGACAGCAGCCTTTTCTATCAGTCTGTTCATTCTCTTCACCACTGACCGGATGGACAATCTGCCGGTGATGAACATTACCTGCTCTTGTGGCGGCGAGCGGAACTCCCGTGTCCTGCGCGCCGTCTCTGCTGCGGACATGGTGAACGCTTGCATCAGCTCCCGGTAGCGT
Organism: Pelodytes ibericus; assembly: GCA_036172795.1. Lineage (NCBI taxonomy): Eukaryota > Metazoa > Chordata > Amphibia > Anura > Pelodytidae > Pelodytes > Pelodytes ibericus. The sequence continues at coordinate 2,618,606 of CM069861.1, read as the reverse complement.
TTCCTCTGGTTGGTCTGCAGATTGTCTACATGGCGCTCGGAAAACGCAATAATGGCTTCAACGCGGTGCTGCAACTCCCGGTCACAGAAATACTGCAGAAGGTTACACATCTAGTGGAGAAAAGAGAGAGAGAGAGATGGTGAAGACATCGAGGATAGGGAGTAACTACTGACGTTGCCCCATCCAAAATCCGTCTCCGTAGCTGAAAGCAAACTGACTCTTACAAATTATACTACACCTACCTGCAACTTAACAGACTCTGGCAGCTTCATCTGTAGCAAACCTTCCTCTAGACCCTCTTCTTCCTCCTTGGTTTCCTCCTCTCCAGCTTCAACTGCCTTCTCTTCTCCTTCCTCTTTCTTTTCCTGCCCTTCTTCCTCTTCAGCGGCTGCCTCCTCCTCTTCGTCTTCCTCGGCAGGCTCTTCTTCTTCCTCTTCCTCTTCTTCTTCGGTAGCCTCCTGCTCTTCCACCACTTCCTCCTCTGTAAACACGTTGGGTTCGATCATCTTCAGGATGTGCCTGACGTCATCGTCCTCAAATACCCCCATAATCAGGAGGGTGGAGATTAGCTTCAGCACTGGCACGAACTGGAACTCCACACTGCCACCCACAGGATCCCTGGTGTGCTGCCCGCCGTCTAACACCGCCTCCGTCAACATGTTGATGGCCTTTATCTTCAGGATGTCCAGCGGGATGAACGGACTGAGCTGGTAGAGCTCAGAGCTGGTGCTGACGAAGCAGGTGTTTGAAAAATGAAGTTCTGGTCTCAGGCAGGTGCTCATGCCAACTCCCGGAAGGCCATGCTTCTTGTTATCGTTGGGGAATAAGGTGATGCTCTTGGTCTGGTCGGTCATGGGGACGATAAACTCGTTGTTCATTGTGAGACGGGCTCTTTTGGCTGACTCCAGGTGAATGCTGATCAGCAGGTCATAGAAGCCACTGCGGAGGAGTCCGGACAGGTGGTTGCTCTCGATGGTATAGAGCAGCTGCAATTCATCCACATGGCTGCACAGTGCATGCGCCACTCGGTTATTGCCGAGGGCACAAACGGAGCAGTAGAGCTTCAGAGTGTGATAATGGAACTTCAGCAAGTCCAAGCGTTCGGACAGTTCAAGGATATCGATACACCTGCCGGGGACAAAGCATAGTATTGCTACAGAGTACCGCAGAAGGAACACTACTACCTCGGACGCGACCTACGGTCTCCATCCCACCAGCTCCCCACCTGTTCTCCTCGGGGATGTGAAGCGCCATCATCATAAGAGACTCGGAGCACTCGGCCATCCAGCCATGACGATCATTCACTTTGCCCGCTTCCACCATCAAAAAGTCGTCGGGCATCCGACTCCAAATCACGGGCGTCAGCATCTGAACGTCTAGGCGAGGAGGGCACTGGGGCACGGGGTTCTTATTCTCACTGCGAAACATGGCTGCTGATATTGGCATGATGTTCTGTGGCAAGCAAGGAAAGGTTTGTTTACCAGAGGGATGGGATGCAATAAGGAAGAGGAGACAGGAAACGAGGAGATGGACGGGTGAGACCACAAAACGAATAAATGGATAAAATACGTGATGGAGTTCCGAAGCTTATACTGTACCTTTAATTTCCCCAATTCGAACTGGAACATATTTTGGCTCAAAGGCTGGACGAAGACCGCTGGAAAGAGCTTGGTGTTTGGCTCCACCTAGAGGTCAACAGTAACAACAGTTGTCTTCTTTGTCTCAAAATGAAAATATTCTACTATTTTGTCCTGAATTTAGAAATACCCATTATTTAGATATATTTCTGTTTTTTTTCCAGTTCTAGGGCAATAACACAGGGTAGTGTTTTTTTCTAACCTTTTCCTCCTACAGTGACCTTTCGACCCCAACCCTAATCACCCCAACACTAGCACTGACCCTAATCTAACCCTAACCCTAGATTCTAACCCTAACCTTAGATTCTAACCCTAACCTTAGATTCTAACCCTAACCCTAGATTCTAACCCTAACCTTAGATTCTAACCCTAAACCTAGATTCTAACCCTAACCTTCGATTCTAACCCTAACCTTCGATTCTAACCCTAACCTTAGATTCTAACCCTAACCCTAGATTCTAACCCTAACCTTAGATTCTAACCCTAAACCTAGATTCTAACCCTAACCTTAGATTCTAACCCTAAACCTAGATTCTAACCCTAACCTTAGATTCTAACCCTAGATTCTAACCCTAACCTTAGATTCTAACCCTAAACCTAGATTCTAACCCTAACCCTAGATTCTAACCCTAACCTTAGATTCTAACCCTAAACCTAGATTCTAACCCTAACCTTAGATTCTAACCCTAACCTTAGAGTCTAACCCTAACCTTAGAGTCTAACACTAATCACGCCAACACTAGCACTGACCCTAATCTAACCCGAACCTTAGATTCTAACCCTAACCTTAGATTCTAACCCTAAACCTAGATTCTAACCCTAACCTTAGATTCGAACCCTAACCCTAGATCCTAACCCTAGATTTTAACCCTAAACCTAGATTCTAACCCTAACCCTAGATTCTAACTCTAACCCTAGATTCTAACCCTAACCTTAGATTCTAACCCTAACCCTAGATTCTAACCCTGACCTTAGATTCTAACCCTAACCTTAGATTCTAACCCTAACCCTAGATTCTAACCCTAACCCTAGATTCTAACCCTAACCCTAGATTCTAACCCTAACCTTAGATTTTAACCCTTACCCTAGATTCTAACCCTAAACCTAGATTCTAACCCTAACCTTAGATTTTAACCCTTACCCTAGATTCTAACCCTTACCCTAGATTCTAACCCTAAACCTAGATTCTAACCCTAAACCTAGATTCTAACCCTAACCTTAGATTTTAACCCTTACCCTAGATTCTAACCCTAAACCTAGATTCTAACCCTAACCTTAGATTTTAACCCTTACCCTAGATTCTAACCCTAAACCTAGATTCTAACCCTAAACCTAGATTCTAACCCTAACCCTAGATTCTAACCCTAACCTTAGATTCTAACCCTAACCTTAGATTCTAACCCTGACCTTAGATTCTAACCCTAACCCTAGATTCTAACCCTAACCCTAGATTCTAACCCAAACCCTAGATTCTAACCCTAACCTTAGATTCTAACCCTAACCTTAGATTCTAACCCTAGATTCTAACCCTAACCCTAGATTCTAACCCAGACCCTAGATTCTAACCCTAACCCTAGATTCTAACCCTAACCCTAGATTCTAACCCAGACCCTAGATTCTAACCCTAACCTTAGATTCTAACCCTAACCCTAGATTCTAACCCTAACCTTAGATTCTAACTCTAACCCTAGATTCTAACCCTAACCCTAGATTCTAACCCTGACCTTAGATTCTAACCCTAACCTTAGATTCTAACCCTAGATTATAACCCTAACCCTAGATTATAACCTGGCGTCTATTCTGTGCGTGAACGCTTTCTGGGAAGATCTACCTGGAAGAACGTGTTGACCTCCTTCCCATTGGCCGTGAAGGTCATGAGACCGGTGGCCAGGTCTATCAGGCAGCCAATCACAAGGTCCTCCTTCCGGACACGAGCTTGCTGGGTATTGTTGCTGAATTCCCCTCCCCAGACCATGTAACAGTTACTGCGCTTTATGCTGGAATGGAAAAAGAGATTATCAGGACTTCCACCTAATAGCCAACTTCCAAGAGAAGCGCGCTCCGAGACCCCCAACCACACAGTGGGTGTATGCATAAAGGTCAAAGGTGGAGAAGTCACCATGGAAACCAATGGGATGTTCTGCAGTCACCATGGAAACCAATGGAATGTTCTGCAGTCACCATGGAAACCAATGGAATGTTCTGCAGTCACCATGGGAACCAATGGAATGTTCTGCAGTCACCATGGAAACCAATGGAATGTTCTGCAGTCATCATGGGAACCAATGGAATGTTCTGCAGTCACCATGGGAACCAATGGAATGTTCCTGCTGATGATGTCACTTTTACAAATTACCTGAGTATTCTCATCCCTGGGCCCCCTGAGCATGCATCATGACTAGGGGTCACCACTTCCCTCATTTTGGATAAAATAAGACAGAATTTTACTAAAAATGAGTCTAGTTCCATGTAAATCATGTATTGAATAGGCTGAATGATGCTGGTGAGGCCTGGAGAGAGCTGTACATGGTCCCAGACTAGTAAATTACACCACCATTCATGGAACATGGAGGGGCAGGTACTAAAAAAACAAATATATCTTATGTGCAAATCTATTTTTGCTCTTTGCTCCTATTGCGATGTATATTTAACACTCAGGACATACGCGCAAACTGCCAATTAAAACCAGCAATTTGGCCAATATTTTTCCTACCTCCTTTGATAGCGAGAGCTGGAAGCCGGCGTCATTTTCACACGCAAATAATCCAATAATCCAGTCCACTCACCTGTTAAATATGTTTCCCTTGTCGTCCCCCATGGTGATGGTGGCAAGGCGCACTTTATTCAGGTCAAAGTTCATATCATAGAGATGATAATCAGGGGTCACCCAGCCCACCCACGCAGATGTAGGCTCCTGCCCGGCATAAATCCTCACTGAGTAATAATACTGGGACAAGAGAAAGAAAGAGAATAGTCACCCACCAATCTGCTGTGTGCCCTCCAAGCCTGCACTACTCCAAGGGAAAGCCTCTCTCACTAGGACCCTAGATTGTAAGCTCATGGGGTCAGTCTCCCATTATAAGATTATAAGCACCTGTGGTTGGGGTGTCTTATTTATCTCTAGATTGTAAGCTCATGGGGTCAGTCTCACATTATAAGATTATAAGCACCTGTGGTTGGGTGTGTCTTATTTATCTCTAGATTGTAAGCTCATGGGGTCAGTCTCACATTATAAGATTATAAGAACCTGTGGTTGGGGTGTCTTATTTATCTCTAGATTGTAAGCTCATGGGGTCAGTCTCACATTATAAGATTATAAGCACCTGTGGTTGGGGTGTCTTATTTATCTCTAGATTGTAAGCTCATGGGGTCAGTCTCCCATTATAAGATTATAAGCACCTGTGGTTGGGGTGTGTTATTTATCTCTAGATTGTAAGCTCTTGTACCTCTAGTGAAAGCCTTGCTACCATTCCTTGGCAGAAGGATCTGGCTTAATCCCTGAAGCCCATGCATGATCCAGTATCTGCCTGATACACTAGCGATGCTCTATATTATGACATGAGCGATGGCAGATTACATGGATAATATTACATCAGTCTGACACTCGTTGGTTGAGCTTTGCAGCTGTCGCACTGGTGGTAATTAGTTCAGCATTGATTACGGATAGTGCCGCCCCCTGCACAGTGAGAGGCGCAATGCGTGATAATGTCACACAGGTCATACCGTGGTGGTATTCATGATAATATCTGCATCATCACGGTCATCGGGTACCACATCCTTCATCAGACGTGGCATGGCTGGTATCACGGGGGGTGGGGAGATGAAGGCAGGCTTCTTAGCTTTAAAAAGGAACCTGGGAAGAAGAGAGGTTTATACTGGGAGGAAGAGAGGTTTATACTGGGAGAAAGAGAGGTTTATACTGGGAGGAAGAGAGGTTTATACTGGGAGGGAGAGAGGATTATACTGGGGGAGGTAGAGAGGATTATACTGGGAGGGAGAGAGGATTATACTGGGGGAGGGAGAGAGGATTATATTGGGGGAGAGAGGATTATACTGGGGGAGGGAGAGAGGATTATACTGGGGGAGGTAGAGAGGATTATACTGGGGGAGGGAGAGAGGATTATACTGGGGGAGGTAGAGAGGATTATACTGGGGGAGGGAGAGAGGATTATACTGGGGGAGGTAGAGAGGATTATACTGGGGGAGGGAGAGAGGATTATACTGGGGGAGGGAGAGAGGATTATACTGGGGGAGGTAAAGAGGATTATACTGGGGGAGGTAGAGAGGATTATACTGGGAGGGAGAGAGGATTATACTGGGGGAGGTAGAGAGGATTATACTGGGGGAGGTAGAGAGGATTATACTGGGGGAGGGAGAGAGGATTATACTGGGGGAGGGAGAGAGGATTATACTGGGGGAGGGAGAGAGGATTATACTGGGGAGGTAGAGAGGATTATACTGGGGGAGGGAGAGAGGATTATACTGGGGGAGGGAGAGAGGATTATACTGGGGAGGGAGAGAGGATTATACTGGGGAGGGAGAGAGGTTTATACTGGGAGGGAGAGAGGATTATACTGGGGAGGGAGAGAGGATTATACTGGGGAGGGAGAGAGGATTATACTGGGGAGGGAGAGAGGTTTATACTGGGGAGGGAGAGAGGATTATACTGGGGATGGAGAGAGGATTATACTGGGGGAGGGAGAGAGGATTATACTGGGGGAGGGAGAGAGGATTATACTGGGGGAGGGAGAGAGGATTATACTGGGGAGGGAGAGAGGATTATACTGGGGAGGGAGAGAGGTTTATACTGGGAGGGAGAGAGGATTATACTGGGGAGGGAGAGAGGATTATACTGGGGAGGGAGAGAGGATTATACTGGGGGAGGGAGAGAGGTTTATACTGGGGAGGGAGAGAGGATTATACTGGGGAGGGAGAGAGGTTTATACTGGGAGGGAGAGAGGATTATACTGGGGGAGGGAGAGAGGATTATACTGGGGAGGGAGAGAGGTTTATACTGGGAGGGAGAGAGGATTATACTGGGGGAGGGAGAGAGGATTATACTGGGGAGGGAGAGAGGATTATACTGGGGGAGGGAGAGAGGATTATACTGGGGAGGGAGAGAGGATTATACTGGGGAGGGAGAGAGGTTTATACTGGGAGGGAGAGAGGATTATACTGGGGTGGGAGAGAGGATTATACTGGGGGAGGGAGAGAGGATTATACTGGGGAGGGAGAGAGGATTATACTGGGGAGGGAGAGAGGTTTATACTGGGAGGGAGAGAGGATTATACTGGGGTGGGAGAGAGGATTATACTGGGGGAGGGAGAGAGGATTATACTGGGGGAGGTAGAGAGGATTATACTGGGGGAGGGAGAGAGGATTATACTGGGGGAGGGAGAGAGGATTATACTGGGGGAGGTAGAGAGGATTATACTGGGGGAGGGAGAGAGGATTATACTGGGGAGGGAGAGAGGATTATACTGGGGGAGGTAGAGAGGATTATACTGGGGGAGGGAGAGAGGATTATACTGGGGGAGGTAAAGAGGATTATACTGGGGGAGGTAGAGAGGATTATACTGGGGGAGGGAGAGAGGATTATACTGGAGAGGGAGAGAGGTTTATACTGGGAGGGAGAGAGGATTATACTGGGGGAGGGAGAGAGGATTATACTGGGGAGGGAGAGAGGATTATACTGGGGAGGGAGAGAGGTTTATACTGGGAGGGAGAGAGGATTATACTGGGGGAGGGAGAGAGGATTATACTGGGGAGGGAGAGAGGATTATACTGGGGAGGGAGAGAGGATTATACTGGGGGAGGTAGAGAGGATTATACTGGGGGAGGGAGAGAGGATTATACTGGGGGAGGTAAAGAGGATTATACTGGGGGAGGTAGAGAGGATTATACTGGGGGAGGGAGAGAGGATTATACTGGGGGAGGGAGAGAGGATTATACTGGGGAGGGAGAGAGGTTTATACTGGGGGAGGTAGAGAGGATTATTGTTAGGGTTGCTCCCTGACCTCCCGACACTTGCCTTCCCTGTGCCGGAGGAAGCCCCCCTATGTGAGACTCACCCTCTCTTCCCTTTCCCCTTTTCAGATGCCGCATCCTTCTCGTTCTCTGGTTTCAGTGGCTCTTTCGGTTGTTCTTTGCCCACCTCCTTCTCGTTTGTAGCCTCCGTCTCTTTGCGGCTTGCAGACTTCTTCAGCAGCTCAAACTCGGAGTCCATGTCCAGGTCCAGGACGTCCTCCTCAGGGATGGTGAAGGAGCGGGTGACGGGCGTGGCACCGGGGGTACATTTGAAGGTCTCGTGGAACTCCACGGGCATGCTGAGCCGGAAGAAGAGCATGTCAGTGTTACTGTTCTGAGAACCAAACGTCTTGTGAGTGACTTTGAGACATGGGGGGTTGTCGACCGTCCCATCGATGCGGCCCACCTAAAAATTAAAAGGACGGAGATTATTAGTGAGAAGGTTTCCTCAACCGTGGGAGTCACCATGAGATCTTGCACACTCGTGTCCTCACCTCGATGTGGCCGTGGTCAGCTGGCACCGGTACAAACTGTGGGAGGCTCTTGCTGAACCAGGTGGTGATGGCTCTCTTCATATTGATGGCAAAGGGTTCAAACCCTTCCTGCAGGCCGCAGATGGTAAAATAGCGAAGACTGCCAACATCCTGACCAAGGTTCAGCCGCCCAGCCTGGGACATCCCAAGACTGCACACTGGGATAAACCCTGCACCAAGAAACAATGTAACTATGGGACACGGAGTCTGCCCCTCCCACTGCAGGGTGATACAGAGACTGCCCCTCCCACTGCAGGGTGATACAGAGACTGCCCCTCCCACTGCAGGGTGATACAGAGACTGCCCCTCCCACTGCAGGGTGACACAGAGACTGAACCTCCCCCTGCAGGGTGACACAGAGACTGCCCCTCCCACTGAAGGGCGATCCAGAGACTGCCCCTCCCACTGAAGGGTGATCCAGAGACTGCCCCTCCCACTGCAGGGTGACACGGAGTCTGCCCCTCCCACTGCAGGGTGACACAGAGACTGCCCCTCCCACTGCAGGGTGATCCAGAGACTGCCCCTCCCACTGCAGGGTGATCCAGAGTCTGCCCCTCCCACTGAAGGGTGATCCAGAGTCTGCCCCTCCCCCTGCAGGGTGATCCACAGACTGCCCCTACCACTGCAGGGTGACACAGAGTCTGCCCCTCCCACTGCATGGTGACACAGAGTCTGCCCCTCCCACTGCAGGGTGACACAGAGACTGCCCCTCCCACTGCAGGGTGATCCAGAGTCTGCCCCTCCCACTGCATGGTGACACAGAGTCTGCCCCTCCCACTGCAGGGTGATCCAGAGACTGCCCCTCCCACTGCAGGGTGATCCAGAGACTGCCCCTCCCACTGCAGGGTGATCCAGAGTGTGCCCCTCCCACTGCAGGGTGACACAGATTCCTGCCCCTCCCACTGCAGGGTGACACAGAGTCTGCTCCTCCCACTGCAGGGTGACACAGAGTCTGCCCCTCTCAATGCAGGGTGATTCAGAGACTGCCCCTCCCACTGCAGGGTGATCCAGAGACTGTCCCTCCCACTGCAGGGTGATCCAGAGTCTGCCCCTCCCACTGCAGTGTGACACAGAGACTGTCCCTCCCACTGCAGGGTGATCCAGAGTCTGCCCCTCCCACTGCAGGGTGACACAGAGTCTGCCCCTCCCACTGCAGGGTGATCCAGAGTCTGCCCCTACCACTGCTGGGCAACACAGAGACTGCCCCTCCCACTGCAGGGTGACTCAGAAACTGCCCCTCACACTGCAGGGCAACACAGAGACTGCCCCTCCCACTGCAGGGTGATCCAGAGACTGCCCCTCCCACTGCAGGGTGACACAGAGTCTGCCCCTCCCACTGCAGGGCGACACAGAGTCTGCCCCTCCTACTGCAGGGTGATCCAGAGTCTGCCCCTCCCACTGTAGGGTGACACAGAGTCTGCCCCTCCCACTGCAGGGTGACACAGAGTCTGCCCCTCCCACTGCAGGGCGACACCGAGTCTGCCCCTCCCACTGTAGGGTGACACAGAGTCTGCCCCTCCCACTGCAGGGTGACACAGAGTCTGCCCCTCCCACTGCAGGGCGACACAGAGTCTGCCCCTCCCACTGTAGGGTGGGAAATATCACTCACCGTCCCCAATTTCGATGTCTTTGAAAGCCAGGTCGGAACCCGAATCACTGATCAGCATCTCTCCGTTCAGTGTAAACATTATATTCATCTCGGTGAGGTCGATCATACATCCGACCACGTCCCCAGCTTGCCAACTGCGGCCAAACGGCTCACTGCCAATGTGCCAGCGCTGGCCCTGAGAGGACACAGAGATACCCGGTCACACACCCCAACTCTGACATTAAGACACACAAACACACAGACATACAGACACACAGTCACACTGACATACAGACACACAGACACACAGTTACACTGACACACAGACACACAGTCACACTGACATACAGACATACTGACACACAGACACACAGACACACAGACACACAGACACACAGTCACACTGACATACAGACACATTGACATACAGACACACAGTCACACTGACATACAGACACACAGACACACAGTCACACTGACATACGAACACACAGACACACAGTCACACTGACATACAGACACACAGACACACTGACATACAGACACACAGTCACACTGACATACAGACATACAGACATACAGACACACAGTCACACTGACATACAGACACACAGACAGACAGTCACACAGTCACACTGACATACAGACATACAGTCACACTGACATACAGACACACAGACACACACTTACACTGACATACAGACACACAGACATACAGACACACAGTCACACTGACATACAGACACACACTCACACTGACATGAGCCCTGAGAGGACACAGAGATACCCGGTCACACACCCCAACTCTGACATTAAGACACACAAACACACAGACATACAGACACACAGTCACACTGACATACAGACACACAGACACACAGACACACAGTTACACTGACATACAGACACACTGACATACAGACACACAGTCACACTGACATACAGACACACAGTCACACTGACATACGAACACACAGACACACAGTCACACTGACATACAGACACACTGACATACAGACACACAGTCACACTGACATACAGACATACAGACACACAGTCACACTGACATACAGACACACAGTCACACTGACATACAGACACACAGACACACTGACATACTGACACACTGACATACAGACACACAGTCACACTGACATATAGACATACAGACACACAGTCACACTGACATACAGACACACAGACACACAGTCACACAGTCACACTGACATACAGACATACAGACATACAGTCACACTGACATACAGACACACACTCACACTGACATACAGACACACAGACACACAGTCACACTGACATACAGACACACAGACACACACTCACACTGACATACAGACACACAGACATACAGACACACAGTCACACTGACATACAGACACACAGTCACACTGACATACAGACATACAGACACACAGTCACACTGACATACAGACATACAGAGATCCAGACATATGGACACACCGACATACAGAAACGCAACAGAGACAGACACACACAAAGACATACACACACATACATACAAACACACAGAGAAACATATACAGACACACACATACATACAGACATACACAGACACATACATACAGACACACATACATACAGACATGCGACAGAAACAGACACATACATACCGACACAAACATACAGACACACAGATACATACACTGATTATTTAAGGACAACTAATATGAAGTTCTGTTTAACTGAAAGACTGTATCCAATGTAGACATTTTAAAAATGCTTTAATAACCGAATACAAATAAAGCTCCTTATTGAGCGCTAGTTCTATCAGGGGGATGGACCCTCTTGGGATGGACCCTCTTGGGATGGACCCTCTTGGGATGGACCCTCTTGGGATGGACCCTCTTGGGATGGAGAAGTCATATCTTTCTTTATCTGACTCAAGATGTCCTCCCCCTGATAGAACTGTACACACTCAGCATGCGCACTCACCCTCGCACACTCAGCATGCGCACTCACCCTCGCACACTCAGCATGCGCACTCACCCTCGCACACTCAGCATGCGCACTCACCCTCGCACACTCAGCATGCGCACTCACCCTCGCACACTCAGCATGCGCACTCACCCTCGCACACTCAGCATGCGCACTCACCCTCGTGCACTCACCCTCCCGCACTCAGCATGCGCACTTAGCATGCACACTGACCCTCGCGCACTCACACACTCACGCATGTGCACTCAGCTTGCGCACTCACCCTCGCACACTCAGCATGCGCACTCACCCTCCCGCACTCAGCATGCGCACTTAGCATGCACACTCACCCTCGCGCACTCACACACTCACGCATGTGCACTCAGCTTGCGCACTCACCCTCGCACACTCAGCATGCGCACTCACCCTCACGCACTTAGCATGCACACTCACCCTCGCGCACTCACACACTCACGCATGTGCACTCAGCTCGCGCATTCACCCTCACACACTCACCCTCGCGCACTCACACACTCACGCATGTGCACTCAGCTTGCGCACTCACCCTCGCACACTCAGCATGCGCACTCACCCTCCCGCACTCACCCTCCCGCACTCAGCATGCGCACTTAGCATGCACACTCACCCTCGCGCACTCACACACTCACGCATGTGCACTCAGCTTGCGCACTCACCCTCGCACACTCAGCATGCACACTCACCCTCACGCACTTAGCATGCACACTCACCCTCGCGCACTCACACACTCACGCATGTGCACTCAGCTCGCGCACTCACCCTCACACACTCACCCTCGCGCACTCAGCTCACGCACTCACCATCGCGCACTCAGCTCACGCACTCACCCTCGCGCACTCAGCTCACGCACTCACCCTCGCGCACTCAGCTCACGCACTCACCCTCGCGCACTCAGCTCACGCACTCACCCTCACACACTCACCCTCGCGCACTCACCCTCGCGCACTCACCCTCGCGCACTCACCCTCGCGCACTCACCCTCGCGCACTCACCCTCGTGCACTCAGCATGCACACTCCCAGCAGATACTCACCCGGCAGCCATTGAACACATAAGCCAGGTCGTCAGCCCCTAGCTCCACGTCAGGCCGTACCTCCGGCCTCGCCCAGCCCACTCTCATCTCCCCGGTAGTGACCGCTTCAAACTCAAAGTACCACTTCCCTGATTTCACTGCATATGACTTCTCCGCCCTGAAGATGCGCATTCGCTCTGCTCGTGGCTTCGTGGCACCCTGCGCTGCGGCTGGAAGAAAACAATGGAAGACACAACTCACTCCCTCTCTATGTCCTCCTGTGTATCTGCTCTATAGAACTGAACACAATACTCTAGGTGAGATCTTACCAAGGATCTATAAAGTGCTATCACTCTCTCTCTATGTCCTCCTGGGGATCTGCTCTATAGAACTGAACACAATACTCTAGGTGAGATCTTACCAAGGATCTATAAAGTGCTATCACCCCCTCTCTATGTCCTCCTGGGGATCTGCTCTATAGAACTGAACACAATACTCTAGGTGAGATCTTACCAAGGATCTATAAAGTGCTATCACTCTCTCTCTATGTCCTCCTGGGGATCTGCTCTATAGAACTGAACACAATACTCTAGGTGAGATCTTACCAGGGATCTATAAAGTGCTATCACTCCCTCTCTATGTCCTCCTGGGGATCTGCTCTATAGAACTGAGCACAATACTCTAGGTGAGATCTTACCAGTGATCTATAAAGGGCTATCACTCCCTCTCTATGTCCTCCTGGGGATCTGCTCTATAGAACTGATCACAATACTCTAGGTGAGATCTTACCTGTGATCTATAAAGTGCTATCACTCCCTCTCTATGTCCTCCTGGGGATCTGCTCTATAGAACTGAACACAATACTCTAGGTGAGATCTTACAAGTGATCTATAAAGTGCTATCACTCCCTCTCTATGTCCTCCTGGGGATCTGCTCTATAGAACTGAACACAATACTCTAGGTGAGATCTTACCAGGGATCTATAAAGTGCTATCACTCCCTCTCTATGTCCTCCTGGGGATCTGCTCTATAGAACTGATCACAATACTCTAGGTGAGATCTTACCAGTGATCTATAAAGTGCTATCACTCCCTCTCTATGTCCTCCTGGGGATCTGCTCTATAGAACTGATCACAATACTCTAGGTGAGATCTTACTAGTTATCTAGTAGGTGGCCCTGTGTTACATATTTCCCAGGATACCCCCATTCGTTGAGGATATTAAGTGATACTCACTGGCTTCCTGATCTGGGGGTTCGATGTTATAACCGTATCCAATGAGGGTCCGCACTGCCTCACACAGGCTGTCACGGTTGGTCTTCTTTGTTTTCTCGTCCAGCAGGCTGTAAGGCACGAGACGTGGGTTCCGTTTGTTTTTGATGTCCTGGATGGAGAGATTAGTCAGTGAGCGCTCTCTGCCCCTGGACTCCTCGCTGGTCGGTGGAGGAGTTATGGGCAGTGGGGCTGCACTGTGTTACCTGGATGATGCTGTAAGTCCAGCCCTGGTGCACTCTGTCTCTTGCCCACACATTGTGCCCATTCTCAGCCAGTTTGTCTACCAGGGTGTTCTGAGCTGGCGTCAGCTTGACATGGGAGAGGTCAAGGGGAGCGGGCTTGTACCCATTGGACATCATGTACCTGGAGAAGAAAGTAACAAGATAAGGCTCCATGTATAAGCTCAGTGCTGCCTCCAGCTGGCCGACTGTGTCTGAGCTCCCTCTCTCGTCTCCCCCGAGCAGGGTCTTACGTTTTAGGAAGTTTGATTTTCTTCAAGTTCTCCTCTGCTTTCTCATCCGCCATTCCTACGTGACAGCCAAGGGCGAGCAGGGTCCTGGGGGACGGGGGGAGAGGATGGACATGATTATCAGACCATTGGGAAGTATTGTTTTATCCTCCACCGTCTGCCAGCCCCATGCAATCCCTCTATAATATCCCGAATACTTACTTCAAAGTCTCTCCGGACATGAGGAGATTGTAGTTCCTCTCTGGCTCTGGAAGGCTGTGAAAGTCCAGGAGACATGGGTGCAATCTCTTGTTATCATCCCGAATCTGGACAGAAGAAACAAGGTTACAATAAGGAGCAAAAACAGGACAGCAGACACCGGTTCACTCTGTTACAAAGAGTCTGGCTTTTTCTTTACATCTTAACAGGTACAGACCTTGGATGGCAGGGAATTGAGAAGGGAAGTTCAAGCTGAAGGCCCATTCAGCTGCATTGGAGCATTTTCCCAACTCGGTTCCATTGGTTTGAATTTCCCTTCTCATTTCCCCGTCACTCTCTCTTTATTGACCCCATATTTTAGAAGATACGTTTAGTTTTTCATTTACTGATTCGGCTGTATTTTTATACCAAGCGTAATACTTTTATAACCTCTACATATCCTGCTTCCAGTGTAACACAATCATTTCCCCCACAGTATGGTGCTGTGGGGTCACATACTGCAGTTCCATCCGTCTGACACTAGGGGAGCACTAGGGTCTTACTTACCGGCCCGTAGGTCCAGCCTTGCTCTATCCTGGTCAGGGCCCACAGCTCGTGGATGTTCTCTGCTAGCTTTTCCCGGATGCGCTCCAGATGAGGTGGGAGGACAATCTGCAGGGGATGAAGGGGGGGCAGAACCTGTTGAATTGTTCTCTTTCCCCCTGTGTCTGCGATAGCTTATTTTGCATGCTCTTTCTAGCATTCAAACAGGACACCCGCAGCTCTCTTGTCATTACCTGAATGGTCTGGACCATGCAGGTCAGGTGCAAAACTCTGCAAAGTGTCCTGGGGGGTTAGGGGGGGGGGGGGGTGACGGACTGTGCGGTTGTGTTATGTATGATGACGACTGCTCCTTGTTATAAATCCCCACACTTTGCAGTGCGCGAGAGGAGATTTCTGGAGTGGATTCCCCGACGATCGCAGCCCAGGGACACACGCTGATAGTGCTGTTACCTGGCGGTATCTGCATGTGCGCCGCATGTATTCATGTTCATGTATTACTGGTATTCTTTGTAACAATTAAACCTAAACCCCTGTTACTCAGCGTCACCCAACATTTCACGGTATCTTCCCAAGCTGCCCAGTCTACGCCCCGACGGTTATCCCTGTCCTATTCCCCGTGTCTCTAACCTGCACGGTGTCCACAGGACAGGGAACGAACGAGGTGTGGGAGAGGGATTTGGTGGGACCCAGCAGATTTCGGATTTCCTGGTAGTCATGCTTGTATTCTTTGATGGGCTCCACTCGCATTCGGTCTCGGGGTAGCAGAGCTTCATAAACCGGGGCGTATCCAGGAGGGGGTAGAAACTTGAAATCTCCATGTCGACCACCCAAAAGAAACCGGATTCTGTGGAGGTGGGCGCAAATAAGAGTTTATTGGCACAGAAAAGCATGCAGCCACCATAAACCCCACGTGTGTCCCCACCACGGCTGCACTTACTTGACACCAGCAGAGAAGCTAACCACAGGAAAAAACAGGCCGTCCAAGTTGAAGTTCTCAAACATGCCCTGCACGGGGTGACCATTAATACGGAAGGAAATACTGGGCACAGTGAGGTCAAGGCAGCAGCTGACAACATCATCGGCAGCCAAGAGGTGCTGATTGTGAGAGGCCACTGACCGGCCAACACGACCTGTGAAAAATACAGAACCACAAGTCACGTCATCCAAAGAAACAACTAAAAGTTCTGTTTAATAGAAAGATTACATCCAGCGTAGACATTATAAATAGAAAATTTCATGAATGGAAGAATAGAAACAAAGCACCTTATTGAGCCCTATTTTCTCTACATAGCTCTATCAGGCTGCAAGGTCTCACCCAAGATTGTATTTGGAACCATATTCTTTTCCAAGCTCTTAACATAACTAGTTTCTTTAATAAAAGACACCTGCTGCTTTCTTTCTGGAGAGAATTTAGACCTTTCAACACTCTAGTCAACGGCTACTGACAATGCTTACCTGACCAAAGATGAAGACCATCAAAGCCGAAAGAGTACAAGTCGTCCCCGACTCCGTTGGCTCCCCAGCCTTCTCCTGCCCCAGGGTAAGGGCTGTAACCCTCGGTCAAAGCCCAGCCAACTCGCAGATGGGTGGCTTCAGAGGTTACAAAAGGTTCTACGTGGTCTACGATCATCTCATAATACCACTTCTTGAACTGTGTAGATCCCTCACACGTTCCCAGGAAGACATTTGGTCGCATGCTGAAATAGAGACAACACTAATACAACACCATAAAGACTCTGGGCTGGATACCTGGGAATCATATTAATGATACGTATCACAGAGCTGGCTCTCTCGGCCCATACACCTACCTGGTGACATAGTTGACCAGCCTTGTTTGTAGAAGAAGGTCCCGCCGGGGAAGCAAGTTCTCAGTGATCAGATTCTGATTGGACCTGACAGCGACCCCGTTACATACACAGAGAGAGCAGAGGACATCCAGGACCTGGACCAGGAGTCATGGTGAGGAATGAGGTGATAAGAGACATATGGGGACACATGGAGAACTCAAACCAACAGATACAAAGGTCCAAATACCTTGCGATTTCTTCCATGTTTGTCCAGTAAAGAAATGATTGACTTAATGTGATTTTCCTTAATAATGTTGAGAACCTCTGGACTTTCAATCAATACACAGTAAAGCACCTCCAGGATGCCTACAATGAAAACACATCCCGTGTCATGGATGCAAGCTAACAATACAACTACACGCACACAAACAACAGAACAACAACAGAACTACATGCACACAACCAACAGAGCAACAACAAAACTACACGCACACAACCAACAGAACAACAACAAAACTACATGCACACAACCAACAGAGCAACAACAAAACTACACGCACACAACCAACAGAGCAACAATACAACTACACGCACACAACCAACAGAGCAACAACAAAACTACATGCACACAACCAAAAGCAACAATACAACTACACGCACACAACCAACAGAACAACAACAAAACTACATGCACACAACCAACAGAACAACAACAAAACTACACGCACACAACCAACAGAGCAACAATACAACTACACGCACACAACCAACAGAGCAACAACAAAACTACATGCACACAACCAACAGAACAACAACAAAACTACATGCACACAACCAACAGAACAACAACAAAACTACACGCACACAACCAACAGAACAACAATACAACTACACGCACACAACCAACAGAACAACAACAAAACTACATGCACACAACCAACAGAGCAACAATACAACTACACGCACACAACCAACAGAACAACAATACAACTACACGCACACAACCAACAGAACAACAACAAAACTACACGCACACAACCAACAGAGCAACAATACAACTACACGCACACAACCAACAGAGCAACAACAAAACTACACGCACACAACCAACAGAGCAACAACAAAACTACATGCACACAACCAACAGAACAACAACAAAACTACACGCACACAACCAACAGAACAACAACAAAACTACATGCACACAACCAACAGAACAACAACAAAACTACACGCACACAACCAACAGAACAACAACAAAACTACATGCACACAACCAACAGAACAACAAAACTACACGCACACAACCAACAGAGCAACAACAAAACTACATGCACACAACCAACAGAGCAACAATACAACTACACGCACACAACCAACAGAACAACAACAAAACTACATGCACACAACCAACAGAACAACAACAAAACTACACGCACACAACCAACAGAGCAACAATACAACTACACGCACACAACCAACAGAGCAACAATACAACTACACGCACACAACCAAAAGAACAACAATAAAACTACACGCACACAACCAACAGAACAACAATAAAACTACACGCACACAACCAACAGAGCAACAATAAAAGTACACGCACACAACCAACAGAGCAACAATAAAACTACATGCACACAACCAACAGAGCAACAATAAAACTACACGCACACAACCAACAGAGCAACAATAAAACTACACGCACACAACCAACAGAACAACAATAAAACACGCACACAACCAACAGAGCAAGAATAAAACTACACGCACACAACCAACAGAGCAACAATACAACTACACGCACACAACCAACAGAGCAACAATAAAAATATACGCACACAACCAACAGAGCAACAATACAACTACACACACACAACCAACAGAGCAACAATAAAACTACACGCACACAACCAACAGAGCAACAATAAAATTACACGCACACAACCAACAGAACAACAATAAAACACTCACACAACCAACAGAGCAAGAATAAAACTACACGCACACAACCAACAGAGCAACAATACAACTACACGCACACAACCAACAGAGCAACAATAAAAATATACGCACACAACCAACAGAGCAACAATACAACTACACACACACAACCAACAGAGCAACAATAAAACTACACGCACACAACCAACAGAGCAACAATAAAATTACACGCACACAACCAACAGAGCAACAATAAAACTACACGCACACAACCAACAGAGCAACAACAAAACTACACGCACACAACCAACAGAGCAACAATAAAACTACACGCACACAACCAACAGAGCAACAATAAAACTACACGCACACAACCAAAAGAACAACAACAAAACTACATGCACACAACCAACAGAGCAACAACAAAACTACACGCACACAACCAACAGAACAACAATAAAACACGCACACAACCAACAGAACAACAACAAAACTACACGCACACAACCCACAGAACAACAATAAAACTACAAGCACACAACCAACAGAGCAACAATAAAACTACATGCACACAACCAACAGAGCAACAATAAAACTACATGCACACAACCAACAGAGCAACAATAAAACTACACGCACACAACCAACAGAGCAACAATAAAACTACACGCACACAACCAACAGACCAACAATAAAACTACACGCACACAACCAACAGACCAACAATACAACTACACGCACACAACCAACAGAGCAACAATAAAACTACACGCACACAACCAACAGAACAACAATACAACTACACGCACACAACCAACAGAGCAAGAATAAAACTACACGCACACAACCAACAGAGCAACAATACAACTACACGCACACAACCAACAGAGCAAGAATAAAACTACACGCACACAACCAACAGAGCAACAATACAACTACACGCACACAACCAACAGAGCAACAATACAACTACACGCACACAACCAACAGAACAACAATACAACTACACGCACACAACCAACAGAACAACAATAAAACTACACGCACACAACCAACAGAGCAACAATAAAACTACACGCACACAACCAACAGAGCAACAATAAAACTACACGCACACAACCAACAGAGCAACAATACAACTACACGCACACAACCAACAGAACAACAATAAAACTACACGCACACAACCAACAGAGCAAGAATAAAACTACACGCACACAACCAACAGAGCAACAATACAACTACACGCACACAACCAACAGAACAACAATACAACTACACGCACACAACCAACAGAACAACAATACAACTACACGCACACAACCAACAGAGCAACAATACAACTACACGCACACAACCAACAGAGCAACAATACAACTACACGCACACAACCAACAGAACAACAATAAAACTACACGCACACAACCAACAGAGCAACAATAAAACTACACGCACACAACCAACAGAGCAACAATAAAACTACACGCACACAACCAACAGAGCAACAATACAACTACACGCACACAACCAACAGAACAACAATAAAACTACACGCACACAACCAACAGAGCAACAATAAAACTACACGCACACAACCAACAGGGCAACAATAAAACTACATGCACACAACCAACAGAGCAACAATAAAACTACACGCACACAACCAACAGAACAACAATAAAACTACACGCACACAACCAACAGAACAACAATACAACTACACGCACACAACCAACAGAGCAACAATAAAACTACACGCACACAACCAACAGAACAACAATACAACTACACGCACACAACCAACAGAGCAACAATAAAACTACACGCACACAACCAACAGAGCAACATTACAACTACACGCACACAACCAACAGAACAACAATACAACTACACACAACCAACAGAACAGAAATAACAAAAAGGTTGCAATGGAACAATAAAACTATACTCACAGATAATCAATAACATTAGACAGAAATTACAACATAACAAAAATTATAAAACAAAATAAGTAAAACAACCCAAAAAAATCCCACATAATATGAGAATCCAACATGCTAACACATAAAGTGTCAAACTTGTACTCTAACACATGACACGCTAACACATTAACATGACAGCCTAATGCTCTAACACATAAAATGACACGCTATAAATGGGGGATGTGACAGCAGAAAGTGCCCCTCACCTGATGAAGCCTCCAGCCGGTCCAGCTTGCTGACCACCCAGTCCAGGTTATTGGAGAACAAGGCACAGTTAGAGCGATTCCCTCTGATCAGCGCCGCTGGGTGAGAGAGAGGGGGGGGGGGGGGGCATTATATAATACATTATAATCCATGTGATAAAGTAAGATTATATAATACATTATAATCCATGTGATAAAGTAAGATTATATAATACATTATAATCCATGTGATAAAGTAAGATTATATAATACATTATAATCCATGTGATAAAGTAAGATTATATAATACATTATAATACATGTGATAAAGTAAGATTATATAATACATTATAATACATGTGATAAAGTAAGATTATATAATACATTATAATACATGTAATAAAGTAAGATTATATAATACATTATAATACATGTGATAAAGTAAGATTATATAATCCATGTGATAAAGTAAGATTATATAATACATTATAATACATGTGATAAAGTAAGATTATATAATACATTATAATACATGCGATAAAGTAAGATTATATAATACATTATAATACATGTGATAAAGTAAGATTATATAATACATTATAATACATGCGATAAAGTAAGATTATATAATACATTATAATACATGCGATAAAGTAAGATTATATAATACATTATAATACATGTGATAAAGTAAGATTATATAATACATTATAATCCATGTGATAAAGTAAGATTATATAATACATTATAATACATGTGATAAAGTAAGATTATATAATACATTATAATCCATGTGATAAAGTAAGATTATATAATCCATGTGATAAAGTAAGATTATATAATACATTATAATACATGTGATAAAGTAAGATTATATAATACATTATAATACATGTGATAAAGTAAGATTATTTAATACATTATAATCCATGTGATAAAGTAAGATTATATAATCCATGTGATAAAGTAAGATTATATAATACATTATAATCCATGTGATAAAGTAAGATTATATAATACATTATAATCCATGTGATAAAGTAAGATTATATAATACATTATAATCCATGTGATAAAGTAAGATTATATAATACATTATAATACATGTGATAAAGTAAGATTATTTAATACATTATAATCCATGTGATAAAGTAAGATTATATAATACATTATAATACATGTGATAAAGTAAGATTATATAATACATTATAATAAATGCGATAAAGTAAGATTATATAATACATTATAATCCATGTGATAAAGTAAGATTATATAATACATTATAATCCATGTGATAAAGTAAGATTATATAATACATTATAATCCATGTGATAAAGTAAGATTATATAATACATTATAATCCATGTGATAAAGTAAGATTATATAATACATTATAATCCATGTGATAAAGTAAGATTATATAATACATTATAATCCATGTGATAAAGTAAGATTATATAATACATTATAATACATGCGATAAAGTAAGATTATATAATCCATTATAATCCATGTGATAAAGTAAGATTATATAATCCATTATAATCCATGTGATAAAGTAAGATTATATAATACATTATAATCCATGTGATAAAGTAAGATTATATAATACATTATAATACATGTGATAAAGTAAGATTATATAATCCATTATAATCCATGTGATAAAGTAAGATTATATAATACATTATAATCCATGTGATAAAGTAAGATTATATAATACATTATAATACATGCGATAAAGTAATATTATATAATACATTATAATACATGTGATAAAGTAAGATTATATAATACATTATAATCCATGTGATAAAGTAAGATTATATAATCCATGTGATAAAGTAAGATTATATAATACATTATAATCCATGTGATAAAGTAAGATTATATAATCCATGTGATAAAGTAAGATTATATAATACATTATAATCCATGTGATAAAGTAAGATTATATAATACATTATAATCCATGTGATAAAGTAAAATTATATAATCCATGTGATAAAGTAAGATTATATAATACATTATAATCCATGTGATAAAGTAAGATTATATAATCCATGTGATAAAGTAAGATTATATAATACATTATAATCCATGTGATAAAGTAAGATTATATAATACATTATAATCCATGTGATAAAGTAATATGATTGGTCTGTGCTGCTTTACACGGGATACAATCCTGGTATTAGGAAGGGAATGTTAGATTCATTTTGCGAATCCCACCTCCATGAATCAAGCCCTGTGAATGACAGCAGGAGAAGCGTTTCCACGTATATTACTCACCCAGCAGCTCATAGAACAGATTCACTATCTCTTTCCAGGAATCAGCAGCATCTTCCCCAGCAAACTCTGCAAAGTGAGCTGCAGTGCTGTATATATTCAGCCGGTCTATACAATCCAGGACCAGAGCTATAATACCCTGCGGGGGAGCAAACACCAGCAGGATTACCCCTCATAGCGCACACCAGGGGTCACTGGGGCCAGGGGTCACTGGGGCCAGGGGTCACTGGGGAGGGACGGGGCTGTACTAAGGATACAGGAGACGTGGCCCCCAAGGAATGGAAGTTATGGACATTTACTGTGTCCTGGCGATCTGCTATGTGACATATCTCCATATTCCATTTATCTATACTCTGCTATGTGACATATCTCCATATTCCATGTATCTATACTCTGCTATGTGACATATCTCCATATTCCATTTATCTATACTCTGCTATGTGACATATCTCCATATTCCATTTATCTATACTCTGCTATGTGACATATCTCCATATTCCATGTATCTATACTCTGCTATGTGACATATCTCCATATTCCATGTATCTATACTCTGCTATGTGACATATCTCCATATTCCATTTATCTATACTCTGCTATGTGACATATCTCCTTATTCCATTTATCTATACTCTGCTATGTGACATATCTCCATATTCCATTTATCTATACTCTGCTATGTGACATATCTCCATATTCCATTTATCTATACTCTGCTATGTGACATATCTCCATATTCCATTTATCTATACTCTGCTATGTGACGTATCTCCATATTCCATTTATCTATACTCTGCTATGTGACATATCTCCATATTCCATTTATCTATACTCTGCTATGTGACATATCTCCATATTCCATTTATCTATACTCTGCTATGTGACATATCTCCATATTCCATTTATCTATACTCTGCTATGTGACATATCTCCATATTCCATTTATCTATACTCTGCTATGTGACATATCTCCATATTCCATTTATCTATACTCTGCTATGTGACATATCTCCATATTCCATTTATCTATACTCTGCTATGTGACATATCTCCATATTCCATTTATCTATACTCTGCTATGTGACGTCTCCATAAACGGAAAAATACTCTAGGCCTGCTATCAAAGCAAGATGACTGCTGCTATCAAAGCAAGATGGCTGCTGCTATCAAAGCAAGATGGCTGCTGCTATCAAAGCAAGATGGCTGCTGCTATCAAAGCAAGATGGCTGCTGCTTTCAAAGCAAGATGGCTGCTTCTATCAAAGCAATATGGCTGCTTCTATCAAAGCAATATGGCTGCTTCTATCAAAGCAATATGGCTGTCTCCATGGACCTTTCTACCTGAACATGAGGATGCTGCCTAATGAACAATCAAGGGAGGGTGAGGTACGGGGACAAGGCATGGCTCTGTATTTGGGACTCGTCACCTCTTCCTGGAAGAGATTCTGCCGATTCTTCAGCGAACGGAGCTTCGTCTGTTTCTCCTCGTGCTGAAGCTCCTCCTCCGGGTGCTGGAAGTAGCCAATCAGATCCTGCAGGGTCAGAATGACCATGTCTAGCGGCAGAGTGACTGCCTTGGACGGCTTGTTCTTGCCATTGAGGCTGTCCAGACCCCTGGAAAATACAATGTACAAAGGAGCCATTAACAAGACCCTGTCACCTAAACACTGCTTATACTGTGACTGTATCACCTAAACACTGCTCATACTGTGACTGTATCACCTAAACACTGCTCATACTGTGACTGTATCACCCAAACACTGCTCATACTGTGACTGTATCACCCAAACACTGCTTATACTGTGACTGTATCACCGAAACACAGCTTATACTGTGACTGTATCACCCAAACACTGCTTATACTGTGACTGTATCACCCAAACACTGCTTATACTGTGACTGTATCACCCAAACACTGCTTATACTGTGACTGTATCACCCAAACACTGCATATACTGTGACTGTATCACCCAAACACTGCATATACTGTGACTGTATCACCCAAACACTGCTTATACTGTGACTGTATCACCTAAAAACTGCTTATACTGTGACTGTATCACCCAAACACTGCTTATACTGTGACTGTATCACCCAAACACTGCTTATACTGTGACTGTATCACCCAAACACTGCTCATACTGTGACTGTGTCACCTAAACACTGCTCATACTGTGACTGTATCACCTAAACACTGCTCATACTGTGACTGTATCACCTAAACACTGCTTATACTGTGACTGTATCACCCAAACACTGCTTATACTGTGACTGTATCACCTAAACACTGCTTATACTGTG
Source organism: Pelodytes ibericus (assembly GCA_036172795.1). Classification (NCBI taxonomy): domain Eukaryota; kingdom Metazoa; phylum Chordata; class Amphibia; order Anura; family Pelodytidae; genus Pelodytes; species Pelodytes ibericus. The sequence goes on along the minus strand of CM069861.1, from coordinate 2,592,847 downwards.
ACTGTATCATCTAAACACTGCTTATACTGTGACTGTATCACCCAAACACTGCTCATACTGTGACTGTATCACCCAAACACTGCTTATACTGTTACTGTATCACCTAAACACTGCTTATACTGTGACTGTATCACCTAAACACTACTTATACTGTGACTGTATCACCCAAACACCGCTTATACTGTGACTGTATCACCTAAACACCGCTTATACTGTGACTGTATCACCCAAACACTGCTTATACTGTGACTGTATCACCCAAACACTGCTTATACTGAGACTGTATCACCAAAACACTGCTTATACTGTGACTGTATCACCTAAACACTGCTCATACTGTGACTGTATCACCTAAACACTGCTCATACTGTGACTGTATCACCCAAACACTGCTTATACTGTGACTGTATCACCCAAACACTGCTCATACTGTGACTGTATCACCTAAACACTGCTCATACTGTGACTGTATCACCTAAACACTGCTCATACTGTGACTGTATCACCCAAACACTGCTTATACTGTGACTGTATCACCCAAACACTGCTTATACTGTGACTGTATCGTCTAAACACTGCTCATACTGTGACTGTATCACCCAAACACTGCTCATACTGTGACTGTATCACCCAAACACTGCTCATACTGTGACTGTATCACCCAAACACTGCTTATACTGTGACTGTATCACCCAAACACTGCTTATACTGTGACTGTATCACCTAAACACTAGGTATACTGTGACTGTATCACCCAAACACTGCTTATACTGTGACTGTATCACCCAAACACTGCTTATACTGTGACTGTATCACCCAAACACTGCTCATACTGTGACTGTGTCACCTAAACACTGCTCATACTGTGACTGTATCACCTAAACACTGCTTATACTGTGACTGTGTCACCTAAACACTGCTCATACTGTGACTGTATCACCTAAACACTGCTTATACTGTGACTGTATCATCTAAACACTGCTTATACTGTGACTGTATCACCTAAACACTGCTCATACTGTGACTGTATCACCCAAACACTGCTCATACTGTTACTGTATCACCTAAACACTGCTCATACTGTGACTGTATCACCTAAACACTGCTCATACTGTGACTGTATCACCTAAACACTGCTTATACTGTGACTGTATCACCTAAACACTGCTCATACTGTGACTGTATCACCTAAACACTGCTCATACTGTGACTGTATCACCTAAACACTGATTATACTGTGACTGTATCACCTAAACACTGATTATACTGTGACTGTATCACCTAAACACTGCTCATACTGTGACTGTATCACCTAAACACTGCTTATACTGTGACTGTATCACCCAAACACTGCTTATACTGTGACTGTATCACCCAAACACTGCTTATACTGTGACTGTATCACCTAAACACTGCTTATACTGTGACTGTATCACCCAAACACTGCTTATACTGTGACTGTATCACCTAAACACTGCTCATACTGTGACTGTATCACCTAAACACTGCTCATACTGTGACTGTATCACCTAAACACTGCTCATACTGTGACTGTATCACCTAAACACTGCTTATACTGTGACTGTATCACCCAAACACTGCTTATACTGAGACTGTATCACCCAAACACTGCTTATACTGTGACTGTATCACCCAAACACTGCTTATACTGTGACTGTATCACCCAAACACTGCTCATACTGTGACTGTATCACCTAAACACTGCTTATACTGTGACTGTATCACCTAAACACTGCTCATACTGTGACTGTATCACCTAAACACTGCTCATACTGTGACTGTATCACCTAAACACTGCTTATACTGTGACTGTATCACCTAAACACTGCTTATACTGTGACTGTATCACCCAAACACTGCTTATACTGTGACTGTATCACCCAAACACTGCTTATACTGTGACTGTGTCACCTAAACACTGCTCATACTGTGACTGTATCACCTAAACACTGCTTATACTGTGACTGTGTCACCTAAACACTGCTCATACTGTGACTGTATCACCTAAACACTGCTTATACTGTGACTGTATCACCCAAACACTGCTTATACTGTGACTGTATCACCTAAACACTGCTTATACTGTGACTGTATCATCTAAACACTGCTTATACTGTGACTGTATCACCTAAACACTGCTCATACTGTGACTATCACCTAAACACTGCTTATACTGTGACTGTGTCACCTAAACACTGCTTATACTGTGACTGTATCACCCAAACACTGCTTATACTGTGACTGTATCACCCAAACACTGCTTATACTGTGACTGTATCACCTAAACACTGCTTATACTGTGACTGTATCACCTAAACACTGCTCATACTGTGACTGTATCACCCAAACACTGCTTATACTGTGACTGTATCACCCAAACACTGCTTATACTGTGACTGTATCACCTAAACACTGCTTATACTGTGACTGTATCACCTAAACACTGCTCATACTGTGACTGTATCACCCAAACACTGCTTATACTGTGACTGTATCACCTAAACACTGCTCATACTGTGACTGTATCACCTAAACACTGCTCATACTGTGACTGTATCACCTAAACACTGCTTATACTGTGACTGTATCACCCAAACACTGCTTATACTGTGACTGTATCACCTAAACACTGCTTATACTGTGACTGTATCATCTAAACACTGCTTATACTGTGACTGTATCACCCAAACACTGCTTATACTGTGACTGTATCACCTAAACACTGCTCATACTGTGACTGTATCACCTAAACACTGCTCATACTGTGACTGTATCACCTAAACACTGCTTATACTGTGACTGTATCACCTAAACACTGCATATACTGTGACTGTATCACCCAAACACTGCTTATACTGAGACTGTATCACCCAAACACTGCTTATACTGTGACTGTATCACCCAAACACTGCTTATACTGTGACTGTATCACCCAAACACTGCTCATACTGTGACTGTATCACCTAAACACTGCGTATACTGTGACTGTATCACCTAAACACTGCTTATACTGTGACTGTATCACCTAAACACTGCTTATACTGTGACTGTATCACCCAAACACTGCAAATACTGTGACTGTATCACCTAAACACTGCTCATACTGTGACTGTATCACCTAAACACTGCTCATACTGTGACTGTATCACCTAAACACTGCTCATACTGTGACTGGATCACCCAAACACCGCTTATACTGTGACTGTATCACCCAAACACTGCTTATACTGTGACTGTATCACCTAAACACTGCTTATACTGTGACTGTATCACCTAAACACTGCTTATACTGTGACTGTGTCACCTAAACACTGCTTATACTGTGACTGTATCACCCAAACACTGCTCATACCGTGACTGTATCACCCAAACACTGCTTATACCGTGACTGTATCACCTAAACACTGCTTATACTGTGACTGTATCACCTAAACTCCGCTTATACTGTGACTGTATCACCTAAACACTGCTCATACTGTGACTGTATCACCTAAACACTGCTTATACTGTGACTGTATCACCTAAACACTGCTTATACTGTGACTGTATCACCCAAACACTGCTTATACTGTGACTGTGTCACCTAAACACTGCTTATACTGTGACTGTATCACCTAAACACTGCTCATACTGTGACTGTATCACCTAAACACTGCTTATACTGTGACTGTATCACCCAAACACTGCTTATACCGTGACTGTGTCACCCAAACACTGCTTATACCGTGACTGTATCACCCAAACACTGCTTATACCGTGACTGTATCACCCAAACACTGCTTATACCGTGACTGTATCACCTAAACACTGCTTATACCGTGACTGTATCACCTAAACACTGCTCATACTGTGACTGTATCACCTAAACACTGCTTATACTGTGACTGTATCACCTAAACACTGCTTATACTGTGACTGTGTCACCTAAACACTGCTTATACTGTGACTGTATCACCCAAACACTGCTCATACTGTGACTGTATCACCCAAACACTGATTATACTGTGACTGTATCACGCAACCACTGCTTATACCGTGACTGTATCACCTAAACACTGCTTATACTGTGACTGTATCACCTAAACACCGCTTATACTGTGACTGTATCACCCAAACACTGCTTATACTGTGACTGTATCACCTAAACACTGCTTATACTGTGACTGTATCACCCAAACACTGCTTATACTGTGACTGTATCACCCAAACACTGCTCATACTGTGACTGTATCACCCAAATACTGCTCATACTGTGACTGTATCACCCAAACACTGCTCATACTGTGACTGTGTCACCTAAACACTGCTCATACTGTGACTGTATCACCCAAACACTGCTTATACTGTGACTGTATCACCTAAACACTGCTCATACTGTGACTGTATCACCTAAACACTGCTCATACTGTGACTGTATCACCCAAACACTGCTCATACTGTCACTGTGTCACCTAAACACTGCTTATACTGTGACTGTATCACCCAAACACTGCTTATACTGTGACTGTGTCACCCAAACACTGCTTATACTGTGACTGTATCACCTAAACTCCGCTTATAATGTGACTGTATCACCTAAACACTGCTCATACTGTGACTGTATCACCTAAACACTGCTTATACTGTGACTGTATCACCTAAACACTGCTTATACTGTGACTGTATCACCCAAACACTGCTTATACTGTGACTGTATCACCCAAACACTGCTTATACTGTGACTGTGTCACCTAAACACTGCTTATACTGTGACTGTATCACCTAAACACTGCTCATACTGTGACTGTATCACCTAAACACTGCGTATACCGTGACTGTGTCACCCAAACACTGCTTATACCGTGACTGTGTCACCCAAACACTGCTTATACCGTGACTGTATCACCCAAACACTGCTTATACCGTGACTGTATCACCCAAACACTGCTTATACCGTGACTGTATCACCTAAACACTGCTTATACCGTGACTGTATCACCTAAACACTGCTCATACTGTGACTGTATCACCTAAACACTGCTTATACTGTGACTGTATCACCTAAACACTGCTCATACTGTGACTGTATCACCCAAACACTGATTATACTGTGACTGTATCACGCAACCACTGCTTATACCGTGACTGTATCACCTAAACACTGCTTATACTGTGACTGTATCACCTAAACACCGCTTATACTGTGACTGTATCACCCAAACACTGCTTATACTGTGACTGTATCACCTAAACACTGCTTATACTGTGACTGTATCACCCAAATACTGCTCATACTGTGACTGTATCACCCAAACACTGCTCATACTGTGACTGTGTCACCTAAACACTGCTCATACTGTGACTGTATCACCCAAACACTGCTTATACTGTGACTGTATCACCTAAACACTGCTCATACTGTGACTGTATCACCTAAACACTGCTCATACTGTGACTGTATCACCCAAACACTGCTCATACTGTCACTGTGTCACCTAAACACTGCTTATACTGTGACTGTATCACCCAAACACTGCTTATACTGTGACTGTGTCACCCAAACACTGCTTATACTGTGACTGTATCACCCAAACACTGCTTATACTGTGACTGTATCACCTAAACACTGCTCATACTGTGACTGTATCACCCAAACACTGCTCATACTGTGACTGTATCACCCAAATACTGCTCATACTGTGACTGTATCACCCAAACACTGCTTATACTGTGACTGTGTCACCCAAACACTGCTTATACTGTGACTGTATCACCCAAACACTGCTCATACTGTGACTGTATCACCTAAACACTGCTCATACTGTGACTGTATCACCCAAACACTGCTTATACTGTGACTGTATCACCCAAACACTGCTTATACTGTGACTGTGCCACCCAAACACTGCTTATACTGTGACTGTATCGCACAAACACTGCTTATACTGTGACTGTATCGCACAAACACTGCTTATACTGTGACTGTATCGCACAAACACTGCTTATACTGTGACTGTATCACCCAAACACTGCTCATACTGTGACTGTATCACCTAAACACTGCTTATACTGTGACTGTATCACCTAAACACTGCTTATACTGTGACTGTATCACCTAAACACTGCTTATACTGTGACTGTATCACCTAAACACTGCTCATACTGTGACTGTATCACCTAAACACTGCTCATACTGTGACTGTATCACCTAAACACTGCTTATACTGTGACTGTATCACCCAAACACTGCTTATACCGTGACTGTGTCACCCAAACACTGCTTATACCGTGACTGTATCACCCAAACACTGCTTATACCGTGACTGTATCACCCAAACACTGCTTATACCGTGACTGTATCACCTAAACACTGCTTATACCGTGACTGTATCACCTAAACACTGCTCATACTGTGACTGTATCACCTAAACACTGCTTATACTGTGACTGTATCACCTAAACACTGCTTATACTGTGACTGTGTCACCTAAACACTGCTTATACTGTGACTGTATCACCCAAACACTGCTCATACTGTGACTGTATCACCCAAACACTGATTATACTGTGACTGTATCACGCAACCACTGCTTATACCGTGACTGTATCACCTAAACACTGCTTATACTGTGACTGTATCACCTAAACACCGCTTATACTGTGACTGTATCACCCAAACACTGCTTATACTGTGACTGTATCACCTAAACACTGCTTATACTGTGACTGTATCACCCAAACACTGCTTATACTGTGACTGTATCACCCAAACACTGCTCATACTGTGACTGTATCACCCAAATACTGCTCATACTGTGACTGTATCACCCAAACACTGTTCATACTGTGACTGTGTCACCTAAACACTGCTCATACTGTGACTGTATCACCCAAACACTGCTTATACTGTGACTGTATCACCTAAACACTGCTCATACTGTGACTGTATCACCTAAACACTGCTCATACTGTGACTGTATCACCCAAACACTGCTCATACTGTCACTGTGTCACCTAAACACTGCTTATACTGTGACTGTATCACCCAAACACTGCTTATACTGTGACTGTGTCACCCAAACACTGCTTATACTGTGACTGTATCACCCAAACACTGCTTATACTGTGACTGTATCACCTAAACACTGCTCATACTGTGACTGTATCACCCAAACACTGCTCATACTGTGACTGTATCACCCAAATACTGCTCATACTGTGACTGTATCACCCAAACACTGCTTATACTGTGACTGTGTCACCCAAACACTGCTTATACTGTGACTGTATCACCCAAACACTGCTCATACTGTGACTGTATCACCTAAACACTGCTCATACTGTGACTGTATCACCCAAACACTGCTTATACTGTGACTGTATCACCCAAACACTGCTTATACTGTGACTGTGCCACCCAAACACTGCTTATACTGTGACTGTATCGCACAAACACTGCTTATACTGTGACTGTATCGCACAAACACTGCTTATACTGTGACTGTATCGCACAAACACTGCTTATACTGTGACTGTATCACCCAAACACTGCTCATACTGTGACTGTATCACCTAAACACTGCTTATACTGTGACTGTATCACCTAAACACTGCTTATACTGTGACTGTATCACCTAAACACTGCTTATACTGTGACTGTATCACCCAAACACTGCTTATACTGTGACTATCACCTAAACACTGCTTATACTGTGACTGTATCACCTAAACACTGCTCATACTGTGACTGTATCACCTAAACACTGCTCATACTGTGACTGTATCACCTAAACACTGCTCATACTGTGACTGTATCACCTAAACACTGCTCATACTGTGACTGGATCACCCAAACACCGCTTATACTGTGACTGTATCACCCAAACACTGCTTATACTGTGACTGTATCACCTAAACACTGCTTATACTGTGACTGTATCACCTAAACACTGCTTATACTGTGACTGTGTCACCTAAACACTGCTTATACTGTGACTGTATCACCCAAACACTGCTCATACTGTGACTGTATCACCCAAACACTGCTTATACCGTGACTGTATCACCCAAACACTGCTTATACCGTGACTGTATCACCTAAACACTGCTTATACTGTGACTGTATCACCTAAACACCGCTTATACTGTGACTGTATCACCTAAACACTGCTCATACTGTGACTGTATCACCTAAACACTGCTTATACTGTGACTGTATCACCCAAACACTGCTTATACTGTGACTGTATCACCCAAACACTGCTTATACTGTGACTGTGTCACCTAAACACTGCTCATACTGTGACTGTGTCACCTAAACACTGCTTATACTGTGACTGTATCACCTAAACACTGCTCATACTGTGACTGTATCACCCAAACACTGCTCATACTGTGACTGTATCACCCAAATACTGCTCATACTGTGACTGTATCACCCAAACACTGCTTATACTGTGACTGTGTCACCCAAACACTGCTTATACTGTGACTGTATCACCCAAACACTGCTCATACTGTGACTGTATCACCTAAACACTGCTCATACTGTGACTGTATCACCCAAACACTGCTTATACTGTGACTGTATCACCCAAACACTGCTTATACTGTGACTGTGCCACCCAAACACTGCTTATACTGTGACTGTATCGCACAAACACTGCTTATACTGTGACTGTATCGCACAAACACTGCTTATACTGTGACTGTATCACCCAAACACTGCTTATACTGTGACTGTATCACTTAAACACTGCTCATACTGTGACTGTATCACCTAAACACTGCTCATACTGTGACTGTGTCACCTAAACACTGCTCATACTGTGACTGTGTCACCTAAACACTGCTTATGCTGTGACTGTATCACTTAAATACTGCTTATACTGTGACTGTGTCTCCTAAACACTGCTTATGCTGTGACTGTATTACCTAAACACTGCTCATACAGTGACTGTGTCACCTAAACACTGCTCATACTGTGACTGTGTCACCTAAACACTGCTCATACTGTGACTGTGTCACCTAAACACTGCTTATACTGTGACTGTATCACCCAAACACTGCTTATACTGTGACTGTATCACCCAAACACTGCTTATACTGTGACTGTATCACCCAAACACTGCTTATACTGTGACTGTATCATCCAAACACTGCTTATACTGTGACTGTATCACCCAAACACTGCTTATACTGAGGATGTAGATTATACAAAAATCATCTATATATGATGTTGACATAAAATAAGAGAAATATAGATTTTAGATGTGTCTCCTGCTTATGACCTCATCTTATGGCAAATTAACTAATTTTCAGTATGAGATGTGTAATTTGCATATCAATCCACAGGTGAGGTCTGAAGCAGGAGAGGCCACAGGTGAGGTCATAAGCAGGAGATGCCACAGGTGATGTCATAAGCAGGAGACGCCACAGGTGAGGTCATAAGCAGGAGACGCCACAGGTGATGTCATAAGCAGGAGACGCCACAGGTGAGGTCATAAGCAGGAGACTCCACAGGTGATGTCATAAGCAGGAGATGCCACAGGTGAGGTCATAAGCAGGAGACTCCACAGGTGATGTCATAAGCAGGAGACTCCACAGGTGATGTCATAAGCAGGAGACTCCACAGGTGAGGTCATAAGCAGGAGACTCCACAGGTGATGTCATAAGCAGGAGACGCCACAGGTGAGGTCATAAGCAGGAGACTCCACAGGTGAGGTCATAAGCAGGAGACTCCACAGGTGAGGTCATAAGCAGGAGACGCCACAGGTGAGGTCATAAGCAGGAGACTCCACAGGTGAGGTCATAAGCAGGAGACTCCACAGGTGATGTCATAAGCAGGAGACGCCACAGGTGAGGTCATAAGCAGGAGACTCCACAGGTGATGTCATAAGCAGGAGACTCCACAGGTGAGGTCATAAGCAGGAGACGCTCAGGTGAGGTCATAAGCAGGAGACGCCACAGTTGAGGTCATAAGCAGGAGACTCCACAGGTGAGGTCATAAGCAGGAGACGCCACAGGTGAGGTCATAAGCAGGAGACGCCACAGGTGAGGTCAGAAGCAGGAGACTCCACAGGTGAGGTCAGAAGCAGGAGACTCCACAGGTGATGTCACAAGCAGGAGACGCCACAGGTGAGGTCACAAGCAGGAGACTCCACAGGTGATGTCACAAGCAGGAGACTCCACAGGTGATGTCACAAGCAGGAGACGCCACAGGTGATGTCATAAGCAGGAGACTCCACAGGTGATGTCACAAGCAGGAGACGCCACAGGTGAGGTCATAAGCCGGAGACTCCACAGGTGAGGTCATAAGCCGGAGACTCCACAGGTGAGGTCATAAGCAGGGGACGCCACATGTACATTTAAAACATATTTCTCTTATTATGTATTTGCTGAAATTCTCCAAACACAATGTACAGATCATTATTTATATTCACAGTATAATCAGTGTTCAGATGACAGAGGCCCTCTGAGAGTGTAATTGTTATAAGGAGTGGATCTCTAGCCCTGGAGTGGATCTCTAGCCCCGGAGTGGATCCCTAGCCCGGGAGTGGATCCCTAGCCCGGGAGTGGATCTCTAGCCCGGGAGTGGATCTCTCTAGCCCAGGAGTGGATCTCTAGCCCCGGAGTGGATCTCTAGCCTCGGAGTGGATCTCTAGCCCCGGAGTGGATCTCTAGCCTCGGAGTGGATCTCTAGCCCCGGAGTGGATCTCTCTAGCCCCAGAGTGGATCTCTCTAGCCCCAGAGTGGATCTCTCTAGCCCCGGAGTGGATCTCTCTAGCCCCGGAGTGGATCTCTCTAGCCCCGGAGTGGATCTCTCTAGCCCCGGAGTGGATCTCTCTAGCCCAGGAGTGGATCTCTAGCCCCGGAGTGGATCTCTCTAGCCCAGGAGTGGATCTCTCTAGCCCCGGAGTGGATCTCTAGCCCCGGAGTGGATCTCTAGCCCCGGAGTGGATCTCTAGCCTAGGAGTGGATCTACACATTCGCAATATCTCCATGCCAGTGTCCAGTCTCTAGCGGACACCATGTCAGTGATTTGGACAAAAAGGTGCAAATCCCAGCATCCATGCAGTTCAAATCGGCATAATACAGGTGAGATTTCCAGCTAGTGAGAGTTTGATACATGGAGTGTGAGAGTTTGATACAGGGAGTGTGAGAGTTTGATACAGGGAGTGTGAGAGTTTGATACAGGGAGTGTGAGAGCGATACAGGGAGTGTGAGAGCGATACAGGGAGTGTGAGAGCGATACAGGGAGTGTGAGAGCGATATAGGGAGTGTGAGAGCGATACAGGGAGTGTGAGAGTTTGATACAGGGAGTGTGAGAGCGATACAGGGAGTGTGAGAGCGATACAGGGAGTGTGAGAGTTTGATACAGGGAGTGTGAGAGTTTGATACAGGGAGTGTGAGAGTTTGATACAGGGAGTGTGAGAGCGATACAGGGAGTGTGAGAGCGATACAGGGAGTGTGAGAGCGATACAGGGAGTGTGAGAGAGCGATACAGGGAGTGTGAGAGCGATTGAGTGTGAGAGCGATTGAGTGTGAGAGCGATTGAGTGTGAGTTTGATACAGGGAGTGTGAGAGCGATTGAGTGTGAGAGCGATTGAGTGTGAGAGCGATTGAGTGTGAGAGCGATTGAGTGTGAGAGCGATTGAGTGTGAGAGCGATTGAGTGTGAGAGCGATTGAGTGTGAGTTTGATACAGGGAGTGTGAGAGCGATTGAGTGTGAGAGCGATTGAGTGTGAGAGCGATTGAGTGTGAGAGCGATTGAGTGTGAGAGCGATTGAGTGTGAGAGCGATTGAGTGTGAGAGCGATACAGGGAGTGTGAGAGTTTGATATAGGGAGTGTGAGAGCGATTGAGTGTGAGAGCGATTGAGTGTGAGAGCGATTGAGTGTGAGAGCGATTGAGTGTGAGAGCGATACAGGGAGTGTGAGAGTTTGATATAGGGAGTGTGAGAGCGATACAGGGAGTGTGAGAGTTTGATATAGGGAGTGTGAGAGCGATACAGGGAGTGTGAGAGCGATACAGGGAGTGTGAGAGCGATACAGGGAGTGTGAGAGCGATACAGGGAGTGTGAGAGCGATACAGGGAGTGTGAGAGCGATACAGGGAGTGTGAGAGCGATTGAGTGTGAGAGCGATACAGGGAGTGTGAGAGCGATTGAGTGTGAGAGCGATTGAGTGTGAGAGCGATTGAGTGTGAGAGCGATTGAGTGTGAGAGCGATTGAGTGTGAGAGCGATTGAGTGTGAGAGCGATTGAGTGTGAGAGCGATTGAGTGTGAGAGCGATACAGGGAGTGTGAGAGCGATACAGGGAGTGTGAGAGCGATTGAGTGTGAGAGCGATACAGGGAGTGTGAGAGCGATACAGGGAGTGTGAGAGCGATTGAGTGTGAGAGCGATTGAGTGTGAGAGCGATTGAGTGTGAGAGCGATTGAGTGTGAGAGCGATTGAGTGTGAGAGCGATTGAGTGTGAGAGCGATTGAGTGTGAGAGCGATACAGGGAGTGTGAGAGTTTGATACAGGGAGTGTGAGAGTTTGATACAGGGAGTGTGAGAGCGATACAGGGAGTGTGGGACTCACTTGATGAAGAGGTTGAAGAGTCCAGACGTGCTGTATATCATTCGCGCGGCCTGAGACTCCTCCCTCTGCGAGCGAGAGAGGGACAAGGCGTCGTCCATGTGACCTTCCTGGTGCAGAATGGCCTGAGGCAATGGAAGGGAGAGTGAGCAAGTGATCCCAGTGGGAGAGTCTAAGCGAGCAGGCCTGTGCTTCACTCACCTTGCGTTTGGGAGGACCCAGACGGACGACCTTGGTGTCTGCCGCAGCGTATGTCAGCCACAGAGCGCTGCTCACATGTTGTACAAAGCACATGGATTCACCATACTTTATCTCCGCCGCCCCCATCCCTTCCACGTCTCTCTTCGGGGCCACGTCCAGCTTTTCCTGTAGGGTCAGGATACAGGGGGATAAATCAGCATTACTGTGATACATTCACACGCTGCACCTTACTGTGATACACTCACACACTGCACCTTACTGTGATACACTCACACACTGCACCTTACTGTGATACACTCACACACTGCACCTTACTGTGATACACTCACACACTGCACCTTACTGTGATACACTCACACGCTGCACCTTACTGTGATACACTCACACGCTGCACCTTACTGTGATACACTCACACGCTGCACCTTACTGTGATACACGCACACGCTGCACATTACTGTGATACACTCACACGCTGCACATTACTGTGATACACTCACACACTGCACCTTACTGTGATACACTCACATGCTGCACCTTACTGTGATACACTCACACACTGCACATTACTGTGATACACTCACACACTGCACATTACTGTGATACACTCACACACTGCACATTACTGTGATACACGCACACGCTGCACCTTACATTGATACACTCACACGCTGCACATTACTGTGATACACTCACACACTGCACATTACTGTGATACACTCACACACTACACATTACAGTGATACACTCACACACTACACATTACTGTGATACACTCACACACTACACATTACTGTGATACACTCACACACTACACATTACTGTGATACACTCACACACTACACATTACTGTGATACACTCACACACACTGCACATTACTGTGATACACTCACACACACTGCACATTACTGTGATACACTCACATGCTGCACATTACTGTGATACACTCACACACTGCACATTACTGTGATACACTCACACACTGCATCTAGAAAATAGGGTCGGCAGAGGAGGAAAGAGGGACAGAGGGTCACATGGGCTGCATGATAACAAGTGGGGAGTGACCCCATGTCTCTCACCTTGGACGCCCGGAAACAGAAGGTTGTGGTTTTGGTATTTGCTTTCCCCGAATCCACCAGTACCAGACCCTTCTCCTCTTCCCGTGCCAGGTATCTTCCCGTGGTGACATGGCGCACACGGAACGGCTGACCCCACCTCATGTGACTCCCACTCCAGCTACAGCATAACAAACCGGACAATCCACAGCGTCAGGCCACGGAAGACACATATAATGATAACATGCATCGACTCTGCAGGGAATCTCTGCTCTGTAACTACTACCGCTGGAGTAAATTATAACATGCATCGACTCTGCAGGGAATCTGTGCTCTGTAACTACTACCGCTGGAGTAAATTATAACATGTATTGGCTCTGCAGGGAATCTCTGCTCTGTAACTACTACCGCTGGAGTAAATTATAACATGTATCGACTCTGCAGGGAATCTCTGCTCTGTAACTACTACCGCTGGAGTAACTTATAAAATGTATCAGCTCTGCGGGGAATCTCCGCTCTGTAACTACTACCGCTGGAGTAAATTATAACATGTATCGACTCTGCAGGGAATCTGTGCTCTGTAACTACTACCGCTGGAGTAAATTATAACATGTATCAGCTCTGCAGGGAATCTCTGCTCTGTAACTACTACCACTGGAGTAAATTATAACATGTATCGACTCTGCATGGAATCTCTGCTCTGTAACTACTACCGCTGGAGTAAATTATAACATGTATCGACTCTGCAGGGAATCTCTGCTCTGTAACTACTACCGCTGGAGTAAATTATAACATGTATCAGCTCTGCAGGGAATCTCCACTCTGTAACTACTACCGCTGGAGTAAATTATAACATGTATCGGCTCTGCAGGGAATCTCTGCTCTGTAACTACTACCGCTGGAGTAAATTATAAAATGTATCAGCTCTGCGGGGAATCTCCGCTCTGTAACTACTACCGCTGGAGTAAATTATAACATGTATCAGCTCTGCGGGGAATCTCTGCTCTGTAACTACTACCGCTGGAGTAAATTATAACATGTATCGGCTCTGCAGGGAATCTCTGCTCTGTAACTACTACCGCTGGAGTAAATTATAAAATGTATCAGCTCTGCGGGGAATCTCCGCTCTGTAACTACTACCGCTGGAGTAAATTATAACATGTATCAGCTCTGCGGGGAATCTCTGCTCTGTAACTACTACCGCTGGAGTAAATTATAACATGTATCAGCTCTGCAGGGAATCTGTGCTCTGTAACTACTCCCACTGGAGTAAATTATAACATGTATCAGCTCTGCAGGGAATCTCTGCTCTGTAACTACTACCGCTGGAGTAAATTATAACATGTATCGACTCTGCAGGGAATCTCTGCTCTGTAACTACTACCACTGGAGTAAATTATAACATGTATCGACTCTGCAGGGAATCTCTGCTCTGTAACTACTACCGCTGGAGTAAATTATAACATGTATCGGCTCTGCAGGGAATCTCTGCTCTGTAACTACTACCGCTGGAGTAAATTATAACATGTATCGGCTCTGCAGGGAATCTCTGCTCTGTAACTACTACCGCTGGAGTAAATTATAACATGTATCGGCTCTGCAGGGAATCTCTGCTCTGTAACTACTACCGCTGGAGTAAATTATAACATGTATCAGCTCTGCAGGGAATCTCTGCTCTGTAACTACTACCGCTGGAGTAAATTATAACATGTATCAGCTCTGCAGGGAATCTCTGCTCTGTAACTACTACCGCTGGAGTAAATTATAACATGTATCAGCTCTGCAGGGAATCTCTGCTCTGTAACTACTACCGCTGGAGTAAATTATAACATGTATCGACTCTGCAGGGAATCTCTGCTCTGTAACTACTACCGCTGGAGTAACTTATAACATGTATCAGCTCTGCAGGGAATCTCCGCTCTGTAACTACTACCGCTGGAGTAAATTATAACATGTATCGACTCTGCAGGGAATCTCTGCTCTGTAACTACTACCGCTGGAGTAAATTATACCATGTATCGACTCTGCAGGGAATCTCTGCTCTGTAATTACTACCACTGGAGTCAATTATAACATGTATCGGCTCTGCAGGGAATCTCTGCTCTGTAACTACTACCGCTGGAGTAAATTATAACATGCATCGACTCTGCAGGGAATCTCTGCTCTGTAACTACTACCGCTGGAGTAAATTATAACATGTATCGACTCTGCAGGGAATCTGTGCTCTGTAATTACTACCGCTGGAGTAAATTATAACATGTATCAGCTCTGCAGGGAATCTCCGCTCTGTAACTACTACCGCTGGAGTAAATTATAACATGTATCGGCTCTGCAGGGAATCTGTGCTCTGTAACTACTACCGCTGGAGTAAATTATAACATGTATCAGCTCTGCAGGGAATCTCTGCTCTGTAACTACTACCGCTGGAGTAAATTATAACATGTATCGGCTCTGCAGGGAATCTCTGCTCTGTAACTACTACCGCTGGAGTAAATTATACCATGTATCGGCTCTGCAGGGAATCTCTGCTCTGTAACTACTACCGCTGGAGTAAATTATAACATGTATCGGCTCTGCAGGGAATCTCCACTCTGTAACTACTACCGCTGGAGTAAATTATAACATGTATCGACTCTGCAGGGAATCTCTGCTCTGTAACTACTACCGCTGGAGTAAATTATAACATGTATCGGCTCTGCAGGGAATCTCTGCTCTGTAATTACTACCACTGGAGTAAATTATAACATGTATCGCGAGCACTGGATAAACTGATATCTTAAAGGGACAGTGCTGAGATTTCTCAGGCACCATGAAGCCCAGCCCTTGGTACAAACCTGATCCTCAGAGGCTCCAGCCGCCATAATGACCGCGCATGGGAACATACCGCTCCCCCCTCGTAATGTGGCATCCTGGGGTATAACAAGATAAGAGGAAGATTAATTCCAGATCCCACCGCTGCCTTCCTGAGAGCACAAGAGACTGTGACCGACCTCCTCTGCTCCTCTCCCTGATCCGTGGAGGAGATGGTCAAACACTCGTCCATGTGCCCATGAAACAAGCGCAGCACATGTCCACCGATCACGTACCCTGTGTGAGGAACCAGGTTACAGTTAGCATGTTGTATGCAGGTCACCCCCACCCCCTTACCGCCTCCATAGGATCAGACAGTGGTGTATCTTGGTTTTGTGCTGCCCTAGGCAGACAAAATTCAGACACCCCCCCCACTCACGTTACACACCCACGACATGCCCCATCACCCACATTGCACACACATTAAATGCCCAATCACCCCATGACATGCCCCATCACCCACATTGCACACACATTAAATGCCCAATCACCCCATGACATGCCCCATCACCAGGCCCGGACTGGCCATCGGGCACACCGGGCAAATGCCCGGTGGGCCGCGGTGGCCATGGGCCGAGGCCGGCAGGGGAGGTCCCAGAATCTCCCCTGCCGGTCTATGCAGGGCCGGCACTATCCGAGCGCCGGCCCCGCTGTTTGACATGAAGGGCCGGTGAGGACATCAAAGATCTCCCTCACCGGCCCACATGCCTTCAAATACGGCCGCCGGCGGGGAGAGAGGGAGAGAGGACCCGGCGGAGCTCTAACTTGCAGCTCCACCGGGTTCCTCTCGCGAGATCCGGAGCATTGCCATAGCAACGACCGGATCTCGCGAGAGTGAACCTCTCACCACGAGGGAACAGTCGTAGGTACCAGCGTGCCGGTCCCCCCCTCCCAGGCTAAAGGTAAGAAAGGAGTGATGGGTGTGAGAGTGCTGTGTGTGATGGGTGTGAGAGTGCTGTGTGTAGGGGGGGGGGGGGGGTAGGTAAATAAACAAATAAAATAACAGGCATTATGTCCCCATAATGCCTGTTATTTTATTTGTTTATTTACCCCCCCCCCCCCTACACACACACACACAATCCATTCTAACATTTATACAGCACTCTCACACCCATCACACACAGCACTCTCACACCCATCACACACAGCACTCACACACCCATCACACACAGCACTCTCACACCCAGCACTCTCACACACACAGCACTCTCACCCATCACACACAGCATTCTCACACACACAGCACTCTCACACCCAGCACTCTCACCCATCACACACAGCATTCTCACACAGAGCACTCTCACACACACAGCACTCTCACACACACAGCACTCTCACACCCAGCACTCACACCCATCACACACAGCATTCTCACACAGAGCACTCTCACACCCATCACACACAGCATTCTCACACCCATCATTCTCACACCCATCACACACAGCATTCACAGCATTCTCACACCCATCACACACAGCACTATCATACACAGCACTCACACACATCACTCTCACACACCATCACTCTCACACACCATCACTCTCACACACCGCCCCCCTCGCACACCGCCCCCCTCATCACACCGCCCCCTCACACACACATACTGCACCCCTCACATACACACAGAACACAACACACTGCACAACAGACATACACAATACTTACATATATATATATATACACACAGCACCCCTCACACACATACTGCACCCCTAAACAAATTACATTCCAGACACACACTAGATCCAACTCTGGATCATCTACACACATACACACACTAGATCCCTATATACACTCTGAAACCGTTATAAACACACACTCACTAGATCTCCTATACACATTCTGGGTCCTTCAAACACACACTAGACTCATATATATATATATATGTATATATACACACACTAGATTCCTTGTAAGCAAACACATACTACACCCCTAAACACACACTACATCTATATATATATTCACACACACACACTATAGCCTGTATGCACACACTTGCTATATCCCCTATACACACATTCTCTACAGCCCCTAGCCACATATGCATCACATTACACCACAAACACAACACAACTAAAACCGAACCTTATTACACAATACCACACCACAATCAGCTCACTCTACACACACGCAATCCCACAAGCAGGCTCCAAACACATGCTCAATACTCTTTCCTGGCATTTTTGTCTCCTGGTATCCATTTATAGAGACACCAGAGACAAGTTGCAAGGAAACACAGTGCAAGCATGTTATTACATTTGCTTGCACTGTGCAGAACACATACAGGGCTTTTTTCTCATGCTAGAGCTCTTCAGCAGAGCTCTGCGCATGGTCTGCCCTGGAAGAGCATTGAACCAATATGCTCACTTTGAGAGGGAGCGTGTTTGTCATTGGTGATGACAAAACACACCTCCTCTGCCCCGCCCCCTTCTTAGTGGGCCGCTGTGATCAAAAAATGCCCGGGACGAATTTTTCTCCCAGTCCGGCCCTGCCCATCACCCACATTGCACACACACGACATGCCCAAGCACCCCATGACATGCCCCATCACCCACATTGCACACACACAACATGCCCCATCACCCCATGACATGCCCCATCACCCACATTGCACACACATTAAATGCCCAATCACCCCATGACATGCCCCATCACCCACATTGCACACACATTAAATGCCCAATCACCCCACGACATGCCCCATCACCCACATTGCACACACATTAAATGCCCAATCACCCCATGACATGCCCCATCACCCACATTGCACACACATTAAATGCCCAATCACCCCATGACATGCCCCATCACCCACATTGCACACACACGACATGCCCCAGCACCCCATGACATGCCCCATCACCCACATTGCACACACATTAAATGCCCAATCACCCCATGACATGCCCCATCACCCACATTGCACACACATTAAATGCCCAATCACCCCATGACATGCCCCATCACCCACATTGCACACACATTAAATGCCCAATCACCCCATGACATGCCCCATCACCCACATTTAATACCCCCACCACGTCCATTACATGCCCCCATCACCCTGATTAATTGGAAAGAACTAAAGCTTGTTGAACGGTGGCGGAAGGGAGTTAAAATGTTTGAAGCACCAGAAGTGTTCTTTAACCCCCTCTGGCAAAGTGCCGCCCTCTGGCAAAGTGCCGCCCTAGGCGAGTGCCTTGTTTGCCTTGTGGAAGATACACTACTGGGATTAGATCCTTACCTTCAGCAAGCTCACAGCCGGAGGTAATGGGATTCATGTTCCACAAGGTCTGCATGAATGAGGCATCTACCTGGAGATCCCCACTAGCAGTGGAGAGATGCTGGAGAAGAAGGAAAGGGATGAAGAACATTTGCTGCTCAGAATAGCAGAGCTGAATAATCCAAACAAGACGTTGCTTTATTAAAATGGATTGCAAGCTCTTCAGAGCAGAACACTATGACTGGTTGTCAGTACTTTATTATGCATGCTGCCAGGTTTTGATCCATCACACGCTATCCATGATTTTAACTCCACAGTTGGAGCTTAGCTCAGGGACTTCGTAATAAGATGGACCAGGCCAACCAGTAAACGATCTGCCTCCCGGGCAACCTAGTGCGAGATTCACGAGCAAAAACAACTCATGGTCGCCTAATTATAAGCATGGATCCGACTTCTCATGGACTGAGAGAGCGCCAGGACTCGGTGAGGGAGATTAATTGGATGTGCGGTATGTCAGGCACTTACCAAATATCTTTCAGAGGAGACACTGACCAGAATCAAGTCATCGCCAATCCTCACTTTCTCACCTTCCGATCTCTGTTTGGACGCTGGGTGTATGGTCCACCAACAAGCCTCTCCTACAAGCCAGGAGAAGAGAACATATAGTACAACGGACAAGAGGACACCCGCTAAGACTGGAAGAAAGGACAAGAGGACACCCGCTAAGACTGGAAGAAAGGACAAGAGGACACCCGCTAAGACTGGAAGAAAGGAGATTTAGTCTGCGACAACGGAAGGGATTTCTTACAGTAAGGACAGTAAAGATATGGAATTCGCTGCCTGAAGAAGGGGTTCTGGCAAATACCTTAGATGCCTTTATAGCGGCCTGGATAGTTTGTTAATGAGCCGGAGCATGGAGGGCTATGTATGTTAGTACAGACAGTAATATGGATTTAGTGCTTGTGGATCCAGGAGAAATCTGATTGCCGTTTGGAGTCAAGAAGGAAAATATCCCCACTGAGGGCAGAATTTGCACTTGCTGAAGGGGTTTTTATTTGGCTTCTTTTGGATCCAGAGCGGTAACATGGGATAGGAAAAGGGTTGAACTTGATGGACATAAGTCTTTTTTCAACCTCTGCTACTATGAAACATCACCTGCAGAAGATACTTCATCCTCGGATACCTCCCTCTACCTGACTCCAAGAGAAGTCCTGCTGGGAGGTCCTGCCAGAATACTCTACACCAATATACACCGAGAGGTGGGAGTACAGCTCAGGCTCCAGTGAGAGAGGAGCACCAATTACTGATAAATACTGCCTGTGTCCTACCTGAAGCATCTTCTTGGAGGCCAACGTCAAATGCCAATTTATCCGTCAGAGATCGAGACGTGGTGAGACAGCAGAGATACTACACAGAGGAATGAGACACCATAAAGCACTCAGAGACGGGTCAATGGACCTTACAGAGGAAGCATGAACCCAATCTATGAATATTTGGATTTGTACAAATATATACTTTTATTTAAATAGAGATTACAGGATGCAATATCTCGGGACACCTGAAGGCCAAATACAGCCCACCAGCCCGTGCGGCCTTCTTACCATGTTACTGTGGCAGTGGCGCAGGAGGATGGCATGACCGTACAGCAATGTCCGATGTCCCCCACCCTGCGAAGACTGGAGAGAGAGAGAGAGAGGGGAAGAGGAGTTAGGAAACGACACATGATTGCTGGTCATTATGACTTGGCAGTCCACTTCCCCCACAATCCACGTCAACCCGTCCCAGATTATCACCAAACTAAGAGGTCCCAAAAGACCCTAGTGGAGAGACAGCCAATGTCACAATGACTTCCAGCCGGCGGAGGCTTTCCCATGTTAGGGAGGTTTACAGTCATGTAGATTACATGCAATCTATGTTAAACCATCCAGTGCCACAGGCTGATACGGGCATCTGTCGGACCCATTCAAACCAGCTGTAACAAGCCTCATTGTTCCCTGTACAGGAGTAATAAGACCCCAGATCTACCCCTCTAGTGATGCCTCTAGTAATGCCTATAGTTGGTGGCTTGCTGTATCTCTGTTTGTACAGGTTTTTGGAGTATCATACATCCTAAGTGACCCTATTTAGGAGTGACGGATTGTATTACGCCCTATATCCTTCTGTCCCTCTTTCCTCCTCTGGTGTCCCTATTTTCTAGGAGCTAGGAATTTTAGCTGTGTGTGAGTGTATCACAGACTCCACAGCAATAAAACTCACAGTAATGTGCAGTGTGTGAGTGTATCACTGACTCCACAGCAATAAAACTCCCAGTAATGTGCAGTGTGTGAGTGTATCACAGACTCCACAGCAATAAAACTCCCAGTAATGTGCAGCGTGTGAGTGTATCAGACTCCACAGCAATAAAACTCACAGTAATGTGCAGTGTGTGAGTGTATAACAGACTCCACAGCAATAACACTCACAGTAATGTGCAGTGTGAGTGTATCACAGACTCCACAGCAATAAAACTCCCAGTAATGGCCAGTGTGTGAGTGTATCACAGACTCCACAGCAATAAAACTCCCAGTAATGTGCAGCGTGTGAGTGTATCAGACTCCACAGCAATAAAACTCACAGTAATGTGCAGTGTGTGAGTGTATAACAGACTCCACAGCAATAAAACTCCCAGTAATGTGCAGTGTGTGAGTGTATCGCAAACTCCACAGCAATAAAACTCCCAGTAATGTGCAGCGTGTGAGTGTATCACAGACTCCACAGCAATAAAACTCCCAGTAATGTGCAGCGTGTGAGTGTATCACAGACTCCACAGCAATAAAACTCCCAGTAATGTGCAGCGTGTGAGTGTATCACAGACTCCACAGCAATAAAACTCCCAGTAATGTGCAGCGTGTGAGTGTATCACAGACTCCACAGCAATAAAACTCCCAGTAATGTGCAGCGTGTGAGTGTATCACAGACTCCACAGCAATAAAACTCCCAGTAATGTGCGCGGTGTGAGTGTATCACAGACTCCACAGCAATAAAACTCCCAGTAATGTGCAGTGTGTGAATGTATCACAGACTCCACAGCAATAAAACTCCCAGTAATGTGCAGTGTGTGAGTGTATCACAGACTCCACAGCAATAAAACATATAGTAATGTGCAGTGTGTGAGTGTATCACTGACTCCACAGCGATAAAACATATAGTAATGTGCAGTGTGTGAGTGTATCACTGACTCCACAGCAATAAAACATATAGTAATGTGCAGTGTGTGAGTGTATCACTGACTCCACAGCAATAAAACATATAGTAATGTGCAGTGTGTGAGTGTATCACAGACTCCACAGCAATAAAACTCCCAGTAATGTGCAGTGTGTGAGTGTATCGCAGACTCCACAGCAATAAAACTCCCAGTAATGTGCAGCGTGTGAGTGTATCACAGACTCCACAGCAATAAAACTCCCAGTAATGTGCAGCGTGTGAGTGTATCACAGACTCCACAGCAATAAAACTCCCAGTAATGTGCAGCGTGTGAGTGTATCACAGACTCCACAGCAATAAAACTCCCAGTAATGTGCAGCGTGTGAGTGTATCACAGACTCCACAGCAATAAAACTCCCAGTAATGTGCAGTGTGTGAGTGTATCACAGACTCCACAGCAATAAAACATATAGTAATGTGCAGTGTGTGAGTGTATCACTGACTCCACAGCAATAAAACATATAGTAATGTGCAGTGTGTGAGTGTATCACTGACTCCACAGCAATAAAACATATAGTAATGTGCAGTGTGTGAGTGTATCACAGACTCCACAGCAATAAAACTCCCAGTAATGTGCAGTGTGTGAGTGTATCGCAAACTCCACAGCAATAAAACTCACAGTAATGTGCAGTGTGTGAGTGTATCACCGACTCCACAGCAATAATACTCCCAGTAATGTGTAGCGTGTGAGTGTATCACCGACTCCACAGCAATAAAACTCCCAGTAATGTGCAGTGTGTGAGTGTATCACAGACTCCACAGCAATAAAACTCCCAGTAATGTGCAGTGTGTGAGTGTATCACAGACTCCACAGCAATAAAACTCCCAGTAATGTGCAGTGTGTGAGTATATCACAAACTCCACAGCAATAAAACTCACAGTAATGTGCAGTGTGTGAGTGTATCACCGACTCCACAGCAATAATACTCCCAGTAATGTGTAGCGTGTGAGTGTATCACAGACTCCACAGCAATAAAACTCCCAGTAATGTGCAGCGTGTGAGTGTATCACAGACTCCACAGTAATAAAACTCACAGTAATGTGCAGCGTGTGAGTGTATCACAGACTCCACAGCAATAAAACATATAGTAATGTGCAGTGTGTGAGTGTATCACTGACTCCACAGCGATAAAACATATAGTAATGTGCAGTGTGTGAGTGTATCACTGACTCCACAGCAATAAAACATATAGTAATGTGCAGTGTGTGAGTGTATCACTGACTCCACAGCAATAAAACATATAGTAATGTGCAGTGTGTGAGTGTATCACAGACTCCACAGCAATAAAACTCCCAGTAATGTGCAGTGTGTGAGTGTATCGCAAACTCCACAGCAATAAAACTCACAGTAATGTGCAGTGTGTGAGTGTATCACAGACTCCACAGCAATAATACTCCCAGTAATGTGTAGCGTGTGAGTGTATCACAGACTCCACAGCAATAAAACATATAGTAATGTGCAGTGTGTGAGTGTATCACTGACTCCACAGCGATAAAACATATAGTAATGTGCAGTGTGTGAGTGTATCACTGACTCCACAGCAATAAAACATATAGTAATGTGCAGTGTGTGAGTGTATCACTGACTCCACAGCAATAAAACATATAGTAATGTGCAGTGTGTGAGTGTATCACAGACTCCACAGCAATAAAACTCCCAGTAATGTGCAGTGTGTGAGTGTATCGCAAACTCCACAGCAATAAAACTCACAGTAATGTGCAGTGTGTGAGTGTATCACAGACTCCACAGCAATAATACTCCCAGTAATGTGTAGCGTGTGAGTGTATCACAGACTCCACAGCAATAAAACTCCCAGTAATGTGCAGTGTGTGAGTGTATCACAGACTCCACAGCAATAAAACTCCCAGTAATGTGCAGTGTGTGAGTGTATCACAGACTCCACAGCAATAAAACTCCCAGTAATGTGCAGTGTGTGAGTGTATCACAGACTCCACAGCAATAAAACTCTCAGTAATGTGCAGTGTGTGAGTATATCACAAACTCCACAGCAATAAAACTCACAGTAATGTGCAGTGTGTGAGTGTATCACCGACTCCACAGCAATAATACTCCCAGTAATGTGTAGCGTGTGAGTGTATCACAGACTCCACAGCAATAAAACTCACAGTAATGTGCAGCGTGTGAGTGTATCACAGACTCCACAGTAATAAAACTCACAGTAATGTGCAGCGTGTGAGTGTATCACAGACTCCACAGCAATAAAACTCCCAGTAATGTGCAGCGTGTGAGTGTATCACAGTAATGTGTGGTGTGTGAGTGTATCACAGTAAGGTGCAGTGTGTGTGAGTGTATCACAGTAAGGTGCAGTGTGTGAGTGTATCACAGTAAGGTGCAGTGTGTGTGAGTGTATCACAGTAATGTGCAGTGTGTGAGTGTATCACAGTAATGTGCAGTGTGTGAGTGTATCACAGTAATGTGTGGTGTGTGAGTGTATCACAGTAATGTGTGGTGTGTGAGTGTATCACAGTAAGGTGCAGTGTGTGTGAGTGTATCACAGTAAGGTGCAGTGTGTGTGAGTGTATCACAGTAAGGTGCAGTGTGTGTGAGTGTATCACAGTAATGTGCAGTGTGTGAGTGTATCACAGTAAGGTGCAGTGTGTGAGTGTATCACAGTAAGGTGCAGCGTGTGAGTGTATCACAGTAAGGTGCAGCGTGTGAGTGTATCACAGTAAGGTGCAGCGTGTGAGTGTATCACAGTAAGGTGCAGCGTGTGAGTGTATCACAGTAAGGTGCAGCGTGTGAGTGTATCACAGTAAGGTGCAGTGTGTGTGAGTGTATCACAGTAAGGTGCAGTGTGTGTGAGTGTATCACAGTAAGGTGCAGTGTGTGTGAGTGTATCACAGTAAGGTGCAGTGTGTGTGAGTGTATCACAGTAATGTGCAGTGTGTGAGTGTATCACAGTAAGGTGCAGCGTGTGAGTGTATCACAGTAAGGTGCAGTGTGTGTGAGTGTATCACAGTAATGTGCAGTGTGTGAGTGTATCACAGTAAGGTGCAGCGTGTGAGTGTATCACAGTAAGGTGCAGCGTGTGAGTGTATCACAGTAAGGTGCAGCGTGTGAGTGTATCCCAGTAATGTGCAGTGTGTGAGTGTATCACAGTAAGGTGCAGTGTGTGTGAGTGTATCACAGTAATGTGCAGCGTGTGAGTGTATCACAGACCCCACAGCAATAAACCCCCATCTTGTAGTGAGTTTGAACTGCAGGAAATGTGTTTCTAGAATCTTTTTTGTAAATAAAACACATTATTCTTATATTACAATTGCTTAAAACATTATGAAAACATCTCTCAATTAGACACCCCGCCCCCAGCCATGCTTTCAGCCACTCCCACCAAAAAGAAAAGTGTCCCTCTCTGGCCATTTGAAATGTTGGGAGTTATGAGAATCCAACCAGACTGTCTTACAAAGAAACACAATGGGGGCTACTAATAAACAGCAAGAAATGTCAGGAACATGTAATTTGTTCCATGGTAACTTTGCCCCAGATTCAACACTTCTACAGAAGCCTCCATGCAACTGCCCCTGGGAACAATGAGGTGTTACTGCATCTTCACTGCAGTCCTATTAAGAGCTGGGCATTAAGATGTCAAGTGCAAGTCACCTCCCCAACCATCACCCCTCTCCATCCCCCCCACCCTCCGCTCCTGCCCCAAACAAGAGGCTGTTATCCAAGTAGTCCAAGATTTGCAAGTCCAACTTTCTTCTGTCCCCGAACACCTGTTAGAACAGAGGATTTGTTTGTACCATGCGATGGGTAAAGAAAGGAGAGGGAACGGAGAGAGAACGGAGAGGGAACGGAGAGAGAACTCAAAAGAAAACACAGGTCAATGGAGAAAAGAAAATCTAGTGTTTGTGAGATGTCAGGAGGAGAAGACATTTGAAAACAGGCTGCAGAGCAAAGAATCCAGCAGGAATTGGAGAGGGGATGAGCAGCTTGGAGCCACATCTCTCTCCCCAGCCAGGGAAACTAGGGGGTGGGGGTCACAGGTCCAATGTGAGGGGAGCTATGAAGGCTGGAGCTGTTTTATAGTCATTAGAAACCAACCCAGAGCTCAGATCACTAGGTTAGACTGCAAGCTCTGTAGGCAAGACCTGGAGGTGATTGTACACCCAGGCGTCTTACCCTAGACCATAATTGAGAAGTTCTGACATACACACATATTTAAATATTGCTGTAAATGAGAATACTGCATCTCCCCTTTCACCTCCCCAGCTCGCTGTAACAGATCATACTTGGGTACAGTCTATTTCCGGAGAGATTTTTTTCGCCAGCTGAGATGACATACGAGCAAGGGGGGGGGGGGGGGGGGATTCAGGCGACGCAAGACGGGGACAGTCACCAAAGTGCCCTTAAAGGATTTACTTGTTAACGATCTCCTTTGTACTATCAGGAAGTAAACTGGATCCAATAGATCACCACGGACAGGCCACAGTTCAAATTAAACTAGTGAGGAGCATATGGTTCCTAACTCTTTGGCGTCTCTCTGTAATGTGCCCTAGATGGGGATGTAAAACCTCGGCAGGGGGTAAGAAACTAATGAAAGGCTGCATTATTTTGTGCAGATATGAAAGGGGGATTTGAGGTGTATTTGGCCCGCTGGGCAGAGAGATGAGGTTCCAGCCATCAGGAATAAAGAGGTAGGTAACAGAAGGGAGACGAGCAAGGCCACAGAACATACCCATTTATCCAAATTGGGCACCTAGCACGAAGACAGGAAGAGAAAAGCCAAAACAAAACACAGAACAGGTTAGAGGTGACAGCGAGATCTTCAAGACCCCTCCACCGAATCTGGCAAAATGGAAGGAAACATTAAGGAATAGGGAACCAAAGGTCTGACCAGGGGGAGGACTACTCGGGGGATGCTGGTGGACCAAAGTGAGGGTCTGACCAAAGGGTGGACTACTCGGGGGATGCTGGTGGACCAAAGTGAGGGTCTGACCAGAGGGAGGACTACTCAGGGGATGCTGGTGGACCAAAGTGAGGATCTGACCAGAGGGGGGACTACTCAGGGGATGCTGGTGGACCAAAGTGAGGGTCTGACCAGAGGGGGGACTACTCAGGGGATGCTGGTAGACCAAAGTGAGGGTCTGACCAGAGGGGGGACTACTCAGGGGATGCTGGTAGACCAAAGTGAGGGTCTGACCAGAGGGGGGACTACTCAGGGGATGCTGGTAGACCAAAGTGAGGGTCTGACCAGAGGGGGGACTACTCAGGGGATGCTGGTAGACCAAAGTGAGGGTCTGACCAGAGGGGGGACTACTCAGGGGATGCTGGTAGACCAAAGTGAGGGTCTGACCAGAGGGGGGACTACTCAGGGGATGCTGGTAGACCAAAGTGAGGGTCTGACCAGAGGGGGGACTACTCAGGGGATGCTGGTGGACCAAAGTGAGGGTCTGACCAAAGGGGGACTACTCGGGGGGATGCTGGTGGACCAAAGTGAGGGTCTGACCAGAGGGAGGACTACTCAGGGGATGCTGGTAGACCAAAGTGAGGGTCTGACCAGAGTGGGGACTACTCAGGGGATGCTGGTAGACCAAAGTGAGGGTCTGACCAGAGGGGGGACTACTCAGGGGATGCTGGTGTAACATCTGGTGGTTCAAATTGGCATGGCCCTCTAATCTTGTAGCAAGTCATCACCCTGGTCAGTACTGACTATTTTCATTTATTTCCTAATAATGCATACTTCCCCAAAACCAAAAGTGAGACGGAAACATGTAGGGTCTGAAATGTCTGCACTCCCCCCATACATCAATTCTCTAAATTGGGCTTTTTGTATCTTCATCATTCACTATCATTAAAGGGGCATCCCTTTGATGTCAAGAGTACCCCTGCACCTCCCAGTTAGATATAGGACCCCCTTAACACTGGAAATGTCCATGTACCGGAAATAAAACAGGAATATCTGGAACTAGAAGAAATGAATTAGTATTTTCAAGTTATCATGGACTTCACCATCGGCAAAACCATAGAACGTGGGGCAGGAAACATATAAATCCCTGGAGGATGAGAAGATGCGTTGGGGGAATGACGTGGGGAGGGGGGAATGACTTCTTACCTCTCCCCCAATCTCCACCGTGTTAGCCAGCATCTCCTGCAAGGCTCGGACTGAGAGAGACTGCTCCAACACAAAGCAGCAGATAGCAAGATCTGGGGGCACATTCTGCAAGAGAAGAGGGTCCACAGCATAAGAAAAGGAAGGAGCCACTGGGCAGAGATTAGGGTTGCCACCTGGCCGGTATTTTACCGGCAGGCCGGTAAAATATTGGCATCAGGCCAATGTTAAGTCAATGGAGACAGTACCAAGGCCGGTATTTTTTTGAAGAAAAGGTGGCAACCCTAGCAGAGATGGAGGGGCATCTGGGAATACAGTTGTGAGGGGCTCGGGGGAGATATTACCTGAGCATTGGACGTTGACTCAAGGAAGCAAAGACGGTTCCCAAAGCCTTCAGCTCCCATACACATCTTCAGATGCTCCTTCTTGAAGGTGGCACTACACTGCAGGACCACCTGGTCCTCCTGCAAGACACAAAGGGATAATGGGTCATAGCATTACTCCACAGCGCCCTCTAGGTTTATGGGGGTTATATGTTCTATATAAAGAGTTTCATTCTGAACAGACTACTCTCTACTGACAGCAATGACTGGGGGTCTATACTGACAGTAATGACTGGGGGTGTCTATACAGACAGTAATGACTGGGGGGTCTATACTGACAGTAAAGACTGGGGGGTCTATACTGACCATAATGACTGGGGGGTCTATACTGACAGTAATGACTGGGGGGGTCTATACTGACCGTAATGACTGGGGGGTCTATACTGACCGTAATGACTGGGGGTCTACACTGACAGTAATGACTGGGATGGTCTATACTGACAGTAATGACTGGGGGGTCTATACTGACAGTAATGACTGGGGGGTCTATACTGACAGTAATGACTGGGGGGTCTATACTGACAGTAATGACTGGGGGGGTCTATACTGACCGTAATGACTGGGGGGTCTATACTGACCGTAATGACTGGGGGGTCTATACTGACCATAATGACTGGGGGGTCTATACTGACAGTAATGACTGGGGGGGGTCTATACTGACCGTAATGACTGGGGGGTCTATACTGACCGTAATGACTGGGGGTCTATACTGACAGTAATGACTGGGATGGTCTATACTGACAGTAATGACTGGGGGGTCTATACTGACAGTAATGACTGGGGGGGTCTATACTGACCGTAATGACTGGGGGGTCTATACTGACAGTAATGACTGGGGGGGTCTATACTGACAGTAATGACTTGGGGTGGTCTATACTGACAGCAATGATTGGGGTCTATACTGACAGTAATGACTGGGGGGGTCTACACTGACAGTAATGACTGGGGGGGTCTACACTGACAGTAATGACTTGGGGGTCTATACTGACAGTAATGACTGGGGGGGTCTATACTGACAGTAATGACTTGGGGGTCTATACTGACAGTAATGACTTGGGGGTCTATACTGACAGTAATGACTGGGGGGGTCTATACTGACAGTAATGACTGGGGGGGTCTATACTGACAGTAATGACTGGGGGAGTCTCTACTGACAGTAATGATTGGGGGGGTCTATACTGACCGTAATGACTGGGGGGGTCTATACTGACAGTAATGATTGGGGGGTCTATACTGACAGTAATGACTGGGGGTCTATACTGACAGTAATGATTGGGGGGTCTATACTGACAGTATTAGGGGTTCAGGACATAATGGTGTTGTGATATTAGTTTTTCTTTCTGTCGAGCAGTCCTGGCAGAGGAGAGGGGTATTTTAAGGAGGCACCTGTTGGGGTTTTACTGTGACCTGAACTCAGCAAATAACCGAGATTCCAGCAATACTCACAGCTAGCAATACACACACCACTGTTACACACACACACACCACTACTACACACACACACCACTGCTACACAGACACACCACTACTACACACACCACTACTACACACACACACACACACCTCTGCTACACACACACACACCACTGCTACACACACACACCACTACTACACACACACACCACTGCTACACACACACACCACTGCTACACACACCACTGTTACACACACACACACGCTACTGCTACACACACCACTGTTACACACACACAACTGCTACACACACACCACTGCTACACACACACACAACTGCTACACACACCACTGCTATACACACACACAACTGCTACACACACACCACTGCTACACACACACACACCACTGCTACACACACCACTGTTACACACACACACACCACTGCTACACACACACACACCACTGCTACACACATATAACAAATAACTAGGATATTAGTATTAAGAGATCTATCATACGGGCTAGAAAGCCACGGTGCCCATATTTTCAGAAATAATCTGCTAGCTGTATATATTCTCACAGCCATACGTAATGATCTAATTATTATATTCTCATGTTATGTTAGGATATTAATGGGGGTCTATACTGACAGTAATGACTGGGGGGGTCTACACTGACAGTAATGACTGGGGGGGTCTACACTGACAGTAATGACTTGGGGGTCTATACTGACAGTAATGACTGGGGGGGTCTATACTGACAGTAATGACTTGGGGGTCTATACTGACAGTAATGACTTGGGGGTCTATACTGACAGTAATGACTTGGGGGTCTATACTGACAGTAATGACTGGGGGGGTCTATACTGACAGTAATGATTGGGGGGGTCTATACTGACCGTAATGACTGGGGGGGTCTATACTGACAGTAATGATTGGGGGGGTCTATACTGACAGTAATGACTGGGGGAGTCTCTACTGACAGTAATGATTGGGGGGGGTCTATACTGACCGTAATGACTGGGGGGCTCTATACTGACAGTAATGATTGGGGGGGTCTATACTGACAGTAATGACTGGGGGTCTATACTGACAGTAATGACTGGGGGGTCTATACTGACAGTAATGACTTGGGGGTCAATACTGACAGTAATGACTGGGGGGGTCTATACTGACAGTAATGACTGGGGGGGTCTATACTGACAGTAATGACTGGGGGAGTCTCTACTGACAGTAATGATTGGGGGGGTCTATACTGACCGTAATGACTGGGGGGGTCTATACTGACAGTAATGATTGGGGGGGTCTATACTGACAGTAATGACTGGGGGGGTCTATATTGACAGTAATGATTGGGGGGTCTATACTGACAGTAATGACTGGGGGTCTATACTGACAGTAATGATTGGGGGGGTCTATATTTTCAGAAATAATCTGCTAGCTGTATATATTCTCACAGCCATACGTAATGATCTAATTATTATATTCTCATGTTATGTTAGGATATTAATGTTTACATTGAGTAGCCCATCCCAGCTTGGGTATGATCACATTAATGATGTTCTTTAATTTGGACCCTATTCTTTTTATTTTG
Source organism: Pelodytes ibericus (assembly GCA_036172795.1). Lineage (NCBI taxonomy): Eukaryota > Metazoa > Chordata > Amphibia > Anura > Pelodytidae > Pelodytes > Pelodytes ibericus. Next base: position 2,560,227 of record CM069861.1, on the reverse strand, counting down.
GGGCATTTCCACCATATCTGGATGTTGTCTCCTCGTTCTACACAGCCTCTATGTAATATATTGTATAATAATGTTGGCACTAGATATGTCCTGTGTAACAGTTTATATGCTTGTTTGTTGAAGGTGACGGACACAGAACATTTTGCTGTCTCTTCTAATATTTCTGACCATTTGTCATCATCTGTCGATTCACCTATATCTTCCTGCCATCTATACCTGCACACAAGTATATATCTATACATCTATACCTGCACACAAGTATATATCTATACCTGCACACAAGTATATATCTATACATCTATACCTGCACACAAGTATATATCTATACCTGCACACAAGTATATATCTATACATCTATACCTGCACACAAGTATATATCTATACATCTATACCTGCACACAAGTATATATCTATACATCTATACCTGCACACAAGTATATATCTATACATCTATACCTGCACACAAGTATATATCTATACATCTATACCTGCACACAAGTATATATCTATACATCTATACCTGCACACAAGTATATATCTATACATCTATACCTGCACACAAGTATATATCTATACCTGCACAAAAGTATATATCTATACATCTATACCTGCACACAAGTATATATCTATACATCTATACCTGCACACAAGTATATATCTATACATCTATACCTGCACACAAGTATATATCTATACATCTATACCTGCACACAAGTATATATCTATACATCTATACCTGCACACAGTATATATCTATACATCTATACCTGCACAAAAGTATATATCTATACATCTATACCTGCACACAAGTATATATCTATACATCTATACCTGCACACAAGTATATATCTATACATCTATACCTGCACACAAGTATATATCTATACATCTATACCTGCACACAGTATATATCTATACATCTATACCTGCACAAAAGTATATATCTATACATCTATACCTGCACAAAAGTATATATCTATACATCTATACCTGCACACAAGTATATATCTATACATCTATACCTGCACACAAGTATATATCTATACATCTATACCTGCACACAAGTATATATCTATACATCTATACCTGCACACAGTATATATCTATACATCTATACCTGCACAAAAGTATATATCTATACATCTATACCTGCACACAAGTATATATCTATACATCTATACCTGCACACAAGTATATATCTATACCTGCACACAAGTATATATCTATACATCTATACCTGCACACAAGTATATATCTATACATCTATACCTGCACACAAGTATATATCTATACATCTATACCTGCACACAAGTATATATCTATACATCTATACCTGCACACAAGTATATATCTATACCTGCACACAAGTATATATCTATACATCTATACCTGCACACAAGTATATATCTATACATCTATACCTGCACACAAGTATATATCTATACATCTATACCTGCACACAAGTATATATCTATACATCTATACCTGCACACAAGTATATATCTATACATCTATACCTGCACACAAGTATATATCTATACATCTATACCTGCACAAAAGCTTCCTATTTTTTATATTGAATATTTTATAAGTATGACACATCTCGGAGTTCCAGTGTTTTAGATATCTTTCAAAATCTGTGTTCTTAATATTTAATATGATATCGTAGATATCTGGATAAGACATTTGATACATTATTATCATTTTCCTCTGCAATGTAATGTCTATCCTTTAGCTTTGTTATAAATTCATGGTATGTTAAGATATTATTGTTTGCACTAAAATCTTCAATTTTATAAAAGCCTTGATCAGTCAGAACGTTACTTGTGTCAAACAATATTTTACTATTTGCAGGTATAAATCCTAAAGGGATGACAATACTTCTTAGAGACATTCATTTTTTACACAGACACACACAAATACATAGACACACATAGACACAAACACAAAGACACACACATACATACATAGACACAAACACAAAGACACACACATACATACATAGACACACACAAATACATAGACACACACATACATACATAGACACAAACACACAGACACACACATACATACATAGACACACACACACAGACACACACATACATACATAGACACAAAAACACAGACACACACATACATACTAGACATGTGCAAAACTAAAATTTTCGTTTCGTTTTCGGCCATTCGGACGAAAATGTTATTTATTTAGTCTAAAACGAATTTCGTTCATTACTGCATTCGTTTCAGACGAAATTCGTTCATTATTTTCGTTTCGTTAATTTTTATTCGTTCGTTTTATACAATACATGTAATACTATTGGCTTTCTATAAACCGAACGAGAGCCCCATTCATAAGAAATTCTTATGAATGGGGCTCTCGTTCGGTTCATAGAAAGGAAATAGTACTACATGTTTTCTATAAGCCGAAAGTCTATAAACCGAATGTTCGGTTTATAGACTTTCGGCTTATGGAATACATGTAATCCTATTGCTATTCTATAAACCGAATGTTCGGTTTATAGAATAGCCATAGGATTACATGTATTACATAAGCCGACAGCCTATAAACCGAACGTTCGGTTTATAGGCTGTCGGCATTTCACTACACGGAGACAGAGTCTCCATTCATAAAATTATGAATGGAGACTTTGTCTCCGTGTAGTGAAATGCTATTGTATTCTATAAACCGACTCTATTTCGGCTTATAGAATGCAATAGTACTACGAATGGACGAATGAACGAATGATTTTCGTTTATTAACCATTCGTTCATTCGGCTTTCGTTAGCTTAGCATTTTCGTTCTTCGTTTTTCGGACGAATGGACGAAAATGCTATTTTCAGACGAAAATGCATTAGTCCGAAAACGAATGCACATGTCTAATAGATACATAGACACACAGACACACACATACATACATAGACACACACACACATACATACATAGACACAGACACACACACACACACACATACATAGACACAGACACACACACACACACACATACATAGACACACAGACACACACATACATACATAGACACAAACACACAGACACACACAGTTACATAGACACAGACACACAGAAACATAGACACAGACAAACACAGACACACACATACATAGACACAAACACAGACACACATTTACATAGACACACACAAACACAGACACACACATTTACATAGACACACACAAACATAGACACAGACACACACAGAAAACACACACATTTTATTGTAATTCTGCTAGAGCACTGTATAGATTATATTTTATTCTCTACATTGGCAGTATAAGCGATGTTGCCCCTTTTAATGCATTGTTGGCCTGATTCCCAAGACCCCCCCAAATCAGCAGGAGGACGAGGCTGGTCTCAAACAAGCAACACGTGACACCCCCATAAAATATTAGTTCATGAATCAAACTTCAGTTACAAAATAGTTGTTAAACACTCAAAATCCTGTGATATGATTTCCAGAAACCAAGAATCAACATATCATGCCACAGATGATGTCATAAGCAGGAGACGCCACAGATGATGTCATAAGCAGGGGACACCACAGATGATGTCATAAGCAGGAGACGCCACAGATGATGTCATAAGCAGGAGACGCCACAGATGATGTCATAAGCAGGGGACACCACAGATGATGTCATAAGCAGGAGACGCCACAGATGATGTCATAAGCAGGGGACGCCACAGATGATGTCATAAGCAGGAGACGCCCCACAGATGATGTCATAAGCAGGAGACGCCCCACAGATGATGTCATAAGCAGGGGACGCCACAGATGATGTCATAAGCAGGGGACGCCCCACAGATGATGTCATAAGCAGGAGACGCCCCACAGATGATGTCATAAGCAGGGGACGCCACAGATGATGTCATAAGCAGGGGACGCCCCACAGATGATGTCATAAGCAGGGGACGTCCCACAGAGTATTTTAAACACATATTTCTCTTATTTTATGCATTGTAATTCTGCCAACACAATGTATAGAACATTTTTTGATCTCCACATTCACACTTATAGCAATGTTTAGGTGACAGAGTCCCGGCCTGCTCCCCATAATATTACACTTAACAAACCACTGTATATAATTTGTGACAGACCCCTCCAGCACTGGGGTCTTGGAGAGATTTAAAGACCCTGGCATTAAAAATGGGTTGTATATTTGGGGAGGGCGGCACAGTGGGTAAGTTTGCACTTTGCACTGATTACAGTGTGTCACAGGGGAGTCAGTGACAATGATTGTTAGTTTACTCCCTCATCCATTGTTCTGTGTTAATTGAATTTACTGTTAATTATGTCCATTGTATTCCAAGACACAGTTAATTGGAGGACATAGTGGAGAACTATTCTTAGTTCCATCCCCCCCGGCTGTATACTCATGTCTGTGATGTCATTATGTCTGTATATAAGTTTGTGATATTATTCTTCATCCTGCACTGAGTCTCAGATCAGGAGATCCCGGGGCCCTAGTGAGGGTCCCTAGGAAGCAGAGACTGACGGAGGTACCCAGCCGGGGTACCAGGGGGTCCGTCACATAATTATAATACTATCTACATTGTTAATAAATAATCTACTGTACGGCCTTACTATTTCAGGTTCTAACCTTTATTCTTTCTTATATTCTAAAACAAATATTTTTTTTAAAAATTAAACATTCAAAACCCCTGAAAAGAAAGACAAAATCCCTAAAACCCAGGTGCCCCTAACTGCCCCACCCCTAAAACCCAGGTGCCCCTAACTGCCCCTGTCTGGCCCTTTGCCAGGCTGGGAGAGATGTGATACTATGAAAGTTTAAACATGTGTGAACTGGGTAACAATGTGCAACAATATCACCCAAAATGCATAATGGAAAACATGTGATCAGTATCAGTACCATATACCCCTCCCGAATAAAGACCAGGACTGTGTCACACATCACATGTATGGAAAGATGTTATATGCAGATATCCATTGTCCGGGGGAAGAGAGGATTGTATATGATGTATAGAAGGACTGTATAGAGGGGTATATAAGGGCAATTCATCCTTACGATACCTCCTATACCTCACTCTATACAATCCCTGAATTTTTCCAGCTCAGCCAACTTTGCCTAAAGATTGAAATTATCTATTTATTGAGTAGACCTTATAGAGATATTGTACAGAGTGACGTATAATAGATGGTATAGGGAGATAGTATAGAGTGACTTATAAGGAGATGGTATAGGGAGATAGTATAGAGTGACGTTTAAGGAGATGGTATAGGAGGATGTTATAGAGTGATGTATAGAGGGATTGTATAGAGTGATGTATAGAAGTGTTGTATAGAATGATGTATAAGAGGATAGTATAGAGGCATTGCATAGAGTGATGTATAGGGGATAGTATAGAGGGATTGCATAGAGTGCTGTATACGGGCATAGTATAGAGAGATTGTATAGAGTGATGTATAGGGGGATAATATAGAGGGATTGTATTGAGTGATGTAAAGGGGGATTGTATAGCATGACATATAGAGAGATGGTTTAGAGGGATTGTATAGTGTGATATATAGAGGGATTGTATAGTGTAACATATAGAGGGATTGTATAGCATGACATATAGAGGGATTGTATAGTGTGACATATAGAGGGATTGTATAGCATGACATATAGAGGGATTGTATAGTGTGACATATAGAGGGATTGTATAGCGTGACATATAGAGGGATTGTATAGCATGACATATAGAGGGATTGTATAGCGTGACATATAGAGGGATTGTATAGCGTGACATATAGAGGGATTGTATAGCATGACATATAGAGGGATTGTATAGTGTGACATATAGAGGGATTGTAAAGCATGACATATAGAGGGATTGTATAGTGTGACATATAGAGGGATTGTATAGTGTGACACATAGAGGGATGGTTTAGAGGCATTGTATAGCATGACATATAGAGCGATTGTATAGTGTGACATATAGAGGGAATGTATAGCATGACATATAGAGGGATTGTATAGTGTGACATATATAGGGATTGTATAGCGTGACATATAGAGGGATTGTATAGTGTGACATATAGAGGGATTGTATAGTGTGACATATAGAGGGATTGTATAGCATGACATATAGAGGGATTGTATAGTGTGACATATAGAGGAACTGTATAGCATGGCATATAGAGGGATTGTATAGTGTGACATATAGAGGGATTGTATAGCATGACATATAGAGGGATTGTATAGTGTGACATATAGAGGAACTGTATAGCATGACATATAGAGGGATTGTATAGTGTGACATATAGAGGGATTGTATAGCATGACATATAGAAGGATTGTATAGCGTGACATATAGAGGGATTGTATAGCATGACATATAGAGGGATTGTATAGCGTGACATATAGAGGGATTGTATAGCATGACATATAGAGGGATTGTATAGCATGACATATAGAGGGATTGTATAGCATGACATATAGAGGGATTGTATAGCATGACATATAGAGGGATTGTATAGTGTGATATATAGAGGGATTGTATAGCATGACATATAGAGGGATTGTATAGCATGACATATAGAGGGATTGTATAGCATGACATATAGAGGGATTGTATAGCATGACATATAGAGGGATTGTATAGCGTGACATATAGAGGGATTGTATAGCATGACATATAGAGGGATTGTATAGCGTGACATATAGAAGGATTGTATAGCGTGACATATAGAGGGATTGTATAGCATGACATATAGAGGGATTGTATAGCATGACATATAGAGGGATTGTATAGTGTGACATATAGAGGGATTGTATAGCGTGACATATAGAGCAGGGCTCGACAAACCCCGGGCGCCAGGTCGCCATGGCGACCAGGAAATCAGACCTGGCGCCCGGGTGCTGTTTGTCACAGGGAGCCCTTGCCGGCTGCCATCCGTTTTTCTTTTTCAGCGCGAGGGGAGAAAGTCTGTGCGGATCACACAGACTGTAAGCTCCGCCCCCTCGCGCAACACGCTGTAGTGCCGATTGTCACGTGACAACACGGCACAGGAACAGAAAGAGATCGGGCTCCAGCATAAATGTCACCCTCCCCTGCAATGAGGTAAGCAGCAGGGAGGGAGGACACTGTAAGAAATATTATTTTGTTCTTTAAAAAAAAAAAAGAAAAAGGTGTGTATGTGTGTATATAACTGGCTGCGTATGTGGTCTGTATGTATGTATGAGTGAATGTAACTGACTGTATGTGGTGTGTGTGTGAATGTAACTGACTGTGTATGTATGTGTGAATGTATGTGAATGTAACTGGCTGTGTATGTGTGAATGTAACTGGCTGTGTATGTATGTGTGAATGTAACTGGCTGTGTATGTATGTGTGAATGTAACTGGCTGTGTATGTATGTGTGAATGTAACTTGCTGTATGTGGTGTGTGTGAATGTAACTGGCTGTGTATGTGGTCTGTGTGTGTGAATGTAACTGACTGTATGTGGTGTGTGTGTGTGAATGTAACTGACTGTATGTGGTGTGTGTGTGTGTGTGTGTGAATGTAACTGACTGTATGTGGTGTGTGTGTGTGAATGTAACTGACTGTATGTGGTGTGTGTGTGAATGTAACTGACTGTATGTGGTGTGTGTGTGTGAATGTAACTGACTGTATGTGGTGTGTGTGTGTGAATGTAACTGACTGTATGTGGTGTGTGTGTGTGTGTGAATGTAACTGACTGTATGTGGTGTGTGTGTGAATGTAACTGACTGTATGTGGTGTGTGTGTGTGTGAATGTAACTGACTGTATGTGGTGTGTGTGTGAATGTAACTGACTGTATGTGGTGTGTGTGTGAATGTAACTGACTGTATGTGGTGTGTGTGTGTGTGTGTGTGTGTGTGTGTGTGTGAATGTAACTGGCTGTGTATGTGGTGTGTGTGAATGTAACTGGCTGTGTATGTGGTGTGTGTGAGTGTAACTGGCTGTGTATGTGGTGTGTGTGAATGTAACTGGCTGTGTATGTGGTGTGTGTGTATGTAACTGGCTGTGTATGTGGTGTGTGTGTATGTAACTGGCTGTGTATGTGAGGTGGGTGTATGCCACTGTGTCCGTGCGATTTTGTGATGTGCCGTTGTCTGGCTCCTAAATTTTTTGGCTGGCTCCTAAAACTAAATTAAATTTGTCAAGCCCTGATATAGAGGGATTGTATAGCATGACATATAGAAGGATTGTATAGTGTGACATATAGAGGGATTGTATAGCGTGACATATAGAGGGATTGTATAGCATGACATATAGAGGGATGGTTTAGAGGGATTGTATAGAGGGGTATTTGGAAAGTAGAAATGCATTTGTGATCCACATTGGGAAGATTTAGGCCACGTCTCATGGTCTCCGAGCTGCCTGGGCTTTTTATAGACTGTGCTGCTAATAGTGAGAGCTGTGTGTGTTATACAGAGTGACAGATAGCTGAGTGTGTTATACAGAGTGACAGATAGCTGTGTGTGTTATACAGAGAGGTGTGACAGATAGCTATGTGTGTTATACAGAGAGGTGTGACAGATAGCTATGTGTGTTATACAGAGAGGTGTGACAGACAGCTGTGTGTTATACAGAGAGGTGTGACAGACAGCTGTGTGTTATACAGAGAGGTGTGACAGATAGCTATGTGTGTTATACAGAGAGGTGTGACAGATAGCTGTGTGTGTTATACAGAGAGGTGTGACAGATAGCTATGTGTGTTATACAGAGAGGTGTGACAGATAGCTATGTGTGTTATACAGAGAGGTGTGACAGATAGCTGTGTGTGTTATACAGAGAGGTGTGACAGATAGCTGTGTGTGTTATACAGAGAGGTGTGATAGATAGCTATGTGTGTTATACAGAGAGGTGTGACAGATAGCTATGTGTGTTATACAGAGAGGTGTGACAGATAGCTCTGTGTGTTATACAGAGAGGTGTGACAGATAGCTATGTGTTATACAGAGAGGTGTGACAGATAGCTGTGTGTTATACAGAGAGGTGTGACAGATAGCTGTGTGTGTTATACAGAGAGGTGTGACAGACAGCTGTGTGTTATACAGAGAGGTGTGACAGATAGCTGTGTGTGTTATACAGAGAGGTGTGACAGATAGCTATGTGTGTTATACAGAGAGGTGTGACAGACAGCTGTGTGTTATACAGAGAGGTGTGACAGATAGCTATGTGTGTTATACAGAGAGGTGTGACAGACAGCTGTGTGTTATACAGAGAGGTGTGACAGATAGCTGTGTGTGTTATACAGAGAGGTGTGACAGATAGCTATTTGTGTTATACAGAGAGGTGTGACAGATAGCTCTGTGTGTTATACAGAGAGGTGTGACAGATAGCTGTGTGTGTTATACAGAGAGGTGTGACAGATAGCTATGTGTGTTATACAGAGAGGTGTGACAGATAGCTGTGTGTGTTATACAGAGAGGTGTGACAGATAGCTATGTGTGTTATACAGAGAGGTGTGACAGATAGCTATGTGTGTTATACAGAGAGGTGTGACAGATAGCTCTGTGTGTTATACAGAGAGGTGTGACAGATAGCTATGTGTGTTATACAGAGAGGTGTGACAGATTGCTGTATATCAGATACCCTTTGCTAAACATGACTGATGTCTTTTTATCTTGTTTTTGACCAAAAGAGCTTTCAATCTAATTCTCTGTCCTGACACATGTCAGCATTACACTTCCAGTTGCCCCCCCAGCTGACCCCACGGTTGGACTCCTACCCTGGCCATGTCACTCACACATTCCCTGCACCCCACCCCCCTCCTGTCAAAGAGCCGGTGACAGCCCCCAACAGGTGTCTGTCCCCAAATCAGCTCAGCTGTGTCATCCCCCTCCCCCTGCCAGCCACATTAACCTGTTACCTCCCTCTCATCCCCCAGGAAGGGGCCACCCCTCCCCATCATATTACATTAATTGGGGTTCAGCACCCCCACTATGGGGCTCTGTATGAAGGTCAATTATCTGGCAAAGTTCTAAAAGTGATGTAATCAGCAGGAACATTCCATTGGTTTCCATGGTGACTGCGGAACATTCCATGGTGACTGCGGAACATTCCACCGGTTTCCATGGAGAATGCGGAACATTCCACCGGTTTCCATGGAGAATGCGGAACATTCCACCGGTTTCCATGGTGATTGCGGAACATTCCACTGGTTTCCATGGGGACTGGACCAGTTTTGGATCTGTGACACACAAGTGACCTGTATACAGAGCCCTTTTTTTCGGGAACCAGACACGGCCCTCCCCATTAAAAAGTTGGACAGCTTTAGAAAGAATGATTTCCCAAAGACCCCCTGACTTCCTAATGAGACCCCTCTCTGGATCCCGGCGGCCGCACTCACTCACCGTGCGGAGGAACTGGATTTCATCCTCACTCTCTCCTCCGTCGGCCATGGTTTGGTGGGCGCCCTGTCACCGTGTGGGGGTCTGTCGCTGTATGCGGGGGGAGAGAGAGAGGCTGCCGTCCTCTTCTATCTCTGTGCAGAGAGATGACACACAGATCCAGACAGCTCCTGTCAGCCCCTCCTCTGCGCCCTGATTGGACTACCAGCTGCCCACAGAGGGTCCGGCTACAGCCACAGGAACAGATGGGGGGGAAGCAGTGCCCAAAGGAGGAATATATCCCACACGTCAGTCATGAGAGGGTTAATAGTGAGCTTCAGGTAACTAGTGCAAAGGGGTAAATAGCAGATAGCCCCCCTGCCAAGACAAGAGGGTCTAATTTACGGAGCCTGTGACAGGAGAGGAGTCAGGGGATATCAGCACAGGGGTCTACTCAATAAAGAGAGCTGCAGGGATTGAAGTATTACAGGAGGGGCGACATGACTTGGACCAGATCAGGGGATTTCCCCTAAGAGTTACAATGTGTAAGGTGGTTAAACATTACCCAGGTCAGGCTGGGTATCCATTGGGGCAAAAAGTGGTATAATAAGTGTGTGTGGGGGGGGGGAGGGGGCTGTTAGATTTCTCATTACAACAATTTTACCATAAGAGTTTTCCCTCCCTCCCCATTTTTGGCTTCGGATTCCCGTGTTGTGAAAGGGGGTCCTAAGAGAATTGGCTCCTGAGCCAAGGAGGAGGTGGTCCTCACAGGGAGGGCTACGCTGGGTGCACTGTCCAATGGGCGGCAGTGCACAATCTCCTCCAGGGCAGGTTCCTGAGGAGTTATCTGGGTGGTCCTCACAGGGTGGGCTACGCCGGGTGCACTGTCCAATGGGCGGCAGTGCACAATCTCCTCCAGGGCAGGTTCCTGAGGAGTTATCTGGGTGGTCCTCACAGGGAGGGCTACGCTGGGTGCACTGTCCAATGGGCGGCAGTGCACAATCTCCTCCAGGGCAGGTTCCTGAGGAGTTATCTGGGTGGTCCTCACAGGGAGGGCTACGCTGGGTGCACTGACCAATGGGCAGCAGTGCACAATCTCCTCCAGGGCAGGTTCCTGAGGAGTTATCTGGGTGCTTAATGCAGGCTCCCCATGCTTAATGCAGGCTCCATGCTTAATGCAGGCTCCCCATGCTTAATGCAGGCTCCATGCTTAATGCAGGCTCCCCATGCTTAATGCAGGCTCCCCATGCTTAATGCAGGCTCCCCATGCTTAATGCAGGCTCCATGCTTAATGCAGGCTCCCCATGCTTAATGCAGGCTCCATGCTTAATGCAGGCTCCATGCTTAATGCAGGCTCCCCATGCTTAATGCAGGCTCCATGCTTAATGCAGGCTCCCCATGCTTAATGCAGGCTCCCCATGCTTAATGCAGGCTCCCCATGCTTAATGCAGGCTCCCCATGCTTAATGCAGGCTCCCCGTGCTTAATGCAGGCTCCCCATGCTTAATGCAGGCTCCATGCTTAATGCAGGCTCCATGCTTAATGCAGGCTCCCCGTGCTTAATGCGGGCTCCCCGTGCTTAATGCAGGCTCCATGCTTAATGCAGGCTCCATGCTTAATGCAGGCTCCATGCTTAATGCAGGCTCCCCATGCTTAATGCAGGCTCCCCATGCTTAATGCAGGCTCCCCGTGCTTAATGCAGGCTCCCCATGCTTAATGCAGGCTCCCCATGCTTAATGCAGGCTCCATGCTTAATGCAGGCTCCCCATGCTTAATGCAGGCTCCATGCTTAATGCAGGCTCCCCATGCTTAATGCAGGCTCCCCGTGCTTAATGCAGGCTCCATGCTTAATGCAGGCTCCCCGTGCTTAATGCAGGCTCCCCATGCTTAATGCAGGCTCCATGCTTAATGCAGGCTCCCCATGCTTAATGCAGGCTCCCCGTGCTTAATGCAGGCTCCCCATGCTTAATGCAGGCTCCCCGTGCTTAATGCAGGCTCCCCATGCTTAATGCAGGCTCCCCATGCTTAATGCAGGCTCCCCATGCTTAATGCAGGCTCCCCGTGCTTAATGCAGGCTCCCCGTGCTTAATGCAGGCTCTCCATGCTTAATGCAGGCTCCATGCTTAATGCAGGCTCCCCATGCTTAATGCAGGCTCCATGCTTAATGCAGGCTCCCCGTGCTTAATGCAGGCTCCCCGTGCTTAATGCAGGCTCTCCATGCTTAATGCAGGCTCCATGCTTAATGCAGCCTCCATGCTTAATGCAGCCTCCATGCTTAATGCAGGCTCCATGCTTAATGCAGGCTCCCCATGCTTAATGCAGGCTCCCCATGCTTAATGCAGGCTCCATGCTTAATGCAGGCTCCCCATGCTTAATGCAGGCTCCCCATGCTTAATGCAGGCTCCCCATGCTTAATGCAGGCTCCCCATGCTTAATGCAGGCTCCATGCTTAATGCAGGCTCCATGCTTAATGCAGGCTCTCCGTGCTTAATGCAGGCTCCCCATGCTTAGTGCAGGCTCCCCGTGCTTAATGCAGGCTCCATGCTTAATGCAGGCTCCCCATGCTTAATGCAGGCTCCCCATGCTTAATGCAGGCTCCATGCTTAATGCAGGCTCCCCGTGCTTAATGCAGGCTCCCCGTGCTTAATGCAGGCTCCCCGTGCTTAATGCAGGCTCCCCATGCTTAATGCAGGCTCCATGCTTAATGCAGGCTCCATGCTTAATGCAGGCTCCATGCTTAATGCAGGCTCCATGCTTAATGCAGGCTCCCCATGCTTTATGCAGGCTCCCCATGCTTTATGCAGGCTCCATGCTTAATGCAGGCTCCATGCTTAATGCAGGCTCCATGCTTAATGCAGGCTCCATGCTTAATGCAGGCTCCATGCTTAATGCAGGCTCCATGCTTAATGCAGGCTCCCCATGCTTAATGCAGGCTCCCCATGCTTAATGCAGGCTCCCCATGCTTAATGCAGGCTCCCCATGCTTAATGCAGGCTCCCCATGCTTAATGCAGGCTCCATGCTTAATGCAGGCTCCATGCTTAATGCAGGCTCCCCATGCTTTATGCAGGCTCCATGCTTAATGCAGGCTCCATGCTTAATGCAGGCTCCATGCTTAATGCAGGCTCCCCATGCTTAATGCAGGCTCCATGCTTAATGCAGGCTCCCCATGCTTAATGCAGGCTCCATGCTTAATGCAGGCTCCATGCTTAATGCAGGCTCCCCATGCTTAATGCAGGCTCCATGCTTAATGCAGGCTCCCCATGCTTAATGCAGGCTCCATGCTTAATGCAGGCTCCCCATGCTTAATGCAGGCTCCCCGTGCTTAATGCAGGCTCCATGCTTAATGCAGGCTCCCCATGCTTAATGCAGGCTCCATGCTTAATGCAGGCTCCATGCTTAATGCAGGCTCCCCGTGCTTAATGCAGGCTCCCCGTGCTTAATGCAGGCTCCCCGTGCTTAATGCAGGCTCCCCATGCTTAATGCAGGCTCCCCGTGCTTAATGCAGGCTCCCCGTGCTTAATGCAGGCTCCCCGTGCTTAATGCAGGCTCCCCATGCTTAATGCAGGCTCCCCGTGCTTAATGCAGGCTCCCCGTGCTTAATGCAGGCTCCCCATGCTTAATGCAGGCTCCATGCTTAATGCAGGCTCCCCATGCTTAATGCAGGCTCCATGCTTAATGCAGGCTCCCCATGCTTAATGCAGGCTCCATGCTTAATGCAGGCTCTCCGTGCTTAATGCAGGCTCCCCATGCTTAATGCAGGCTCCCCGTGCTTAATGCAGGCTCCCCGTGCTTAATGCAGGCTCCCCATGCTTAATGCAGGCTCCATGCTTAATGCAGGCTCCCCATGCTTAATGCAGGCTCCATGCTTAATGCAGGCTCCCCATGCTTAATGCAGGCTCCATGCTTAATGCAGGCTCTCCGTGCTTAATGCAGGCTCCCCATGCTTAATGCAGGCTCCCCGTGCTTAATGCAGGCTCCATGCTTAATGCAGGCTCCCCATGCTTAATGCAGGCTCCATGCTTAATGCAGGCTCCCCGTGCTTAATGCAGGCTCCCCATGCTTAATGCAGGCTCCCCGTGCTTAATGCAGGCTCCCCGTGCTTAATGCAGGCTCCCCGTGCTTAATGCAGGCTCCCCATGCTTAATGCAGGCTCCCCATGCTTAATGCAGGCTCCATGCTTAATGCAGGCTCCCCATGCTTAATGCAGGCTCCATGCTTAATGCAGGCTCCCCATGCTTAATGCAGGCTCCCCATGCTTAATGCAGGCTCCCCGTGCTTAATGCAGGCTCCCCGTGCTTAATGCAGGCTCCCCATGCTTAATGCAGGCTCCATGCTTAATGCAGGCTCCCCATGCTTAATGCAGGCTCCATGCTTAATGCAGGCTCCCCATGCTTAATGCAGGCTCCATGCTTAATGCAGGCTCTCCGTGCTTAATGCAGGCTCCCCATGCTTAATGCAGGCTCCCCGTGCTTAATGCAGGCTCCATGCTTAATGCAGGCTCCCCATGCTTAATGCAGGCTCCATGCTTAATGCAGGCTCCCCATGCTTAATGCAGGCTCCCCATGCTTAATGCAGGCTCCCCGTGCTTAATGCAGGCTCCCCGTGCTTAATGCAGGCTCCCCGTGCTTAATGCAGGCTCCCCATGCTTAATGCAGGCTCCCCATGCTTAATGCAGGCTCCATGCTTAATGCAGGCTCCCCATGCTTAATGCAGGCTCCCCATGCTTAATGCAGGCTCCCCATGCTTAATGCAGGCTCCATGCTTAATGCAGGCTCTCCGTGCTTAATGCAGGCTCTCCGTGCTTAATGCAGGCTCCCCATGCTTAATGCAGGCTCCATGCTTAATGCAGGCTCCCCATGCTTAATGCAGGCTCCATGCTTAATGCAGGCTCCATGCTTAATGCAGGCTCCATGCTTAATGCAGGCTCCCCATGCTTAATGCAGGCTCCATGCTTAATGCAGGCTCCCCATGCTTAATGCAGGCTCCCCATGCTTAATGCAGGCTCCCCATGCTTAATGCAGGCTCCCCATGCTTAATGCAGGCTCCCCGTGCTTAATGCAGGCTCCCCATGCTTAATGCAGGCTCCATGCTTAATGCAGGCTCCATGCTTAATGCAGGCTCCCCGTGCTTAATGCAGGCTCCCCGTGCTTAATGCGGGCTCCCCGTGCTTAATGCAGGCTCCATGCTTAATGCAGGCTCCATGCTTAATGCAGGCTCCATGCTTAATGCAGGCTCCCCATGCTTAATGCAGGCTCCCCATGCTTAATGCAGGCTCCCCATGCTTAATGCAGGCTCCCCGTGCTTAATGCAGGCTCCCCATGCTTAATGCAGGCTCCCCATGCTTAATGCAGGCTCCATGCTTAATGCAGGCTCCCCATGCTTAATGCAGGCTCCATGCTTAATGCAGGCTCCCCATGCTTAATGCAGGCTCCCCGTGCTTAATGCAGGCTCCATGCTTAATGCAGGCTCCCCGTGCTTAATGCAGGCTCCCCATGCTTAATGCAGGCTCCCCGTGCTTAATGCAGGCTCCCCATGCTTAATGCAGGCTCCCCGTGCTTAATGCAGGCTCCCCATGCTTAATGCAGGCTCCCCATGCTTAATGCAGGCTCCCCGTGCTTAATGCAGGCTCCCCGTGCTTAATGCAGGCTCTCCATGCTTAATGCAGGCTCCATGCTTAATGCAGGCTCCCCATGCTTAATGCAGGCTCCATGCTTAATGCAGGCTCCCCGTGCTTAATGCAGGCTCCCCGTGCTTAATGCAGGCTCCCCGTGCTTAATGCAGGCTCTCCATGCTTAATGCAGGCTCCATGCTTAATGCAGCCTCCATGCTTAATGCAGCCTCCATGCTTAATGCAGGCTCCATGCTTAATGCAGGCTCCCCATGCTTAATGCAGGCTCCCCATGCTTAATGCAGGCTCCATGCTTAATTCAGGCTCCATGCTTAATGCAGGCTCCCCATGCTTAATGCAGGCTCCCCATGCTTAATGCAGGCTCCCCATGCTTAATGCAGGCTCCATGCTTAATGCAGGCTCCATGCTTAATGCAGGCTCCATGCTTAATGCAGGCTCTCCGTGCTTAATGCAGGCTCCCCATGCTTAGTGCAGGCTCCCCGTGCTTAATGCAGGCTCCATGCTTAATGCAGGCTCCCCATGCTTAATGCAGGCTCCATGCTTAATGCAGGCTCCCCGTGCTTAATGCAGGCTCCCCGTGCTTAATGCAGGCTCCCCGTGCTTAATGCAGGCTCCCCATGCTTAATGCAGGCTCCATGCTTAATGCAGGCTCCATGCTTAATGCAGGCTCCATGCTTAATGCAGGCTCCATGCTTAATGCAGGCTCCCCATGCTTTATGCAGGCTCCCCATGCTTTATGCAGGCTCCATGCTTAATGCAGGCTCCATGCTTAATGCAGGCTCCATGCTTAATGCAGGCTCCATGCTTAATGCAGGCTCCATGCTTAATGCAGGCTCCATGCTTAATGCAGGCTCCCCATGCTTAATGCAGGCTCCATGCTTAATGCAGGCTCCCCATGCTTAATGCAGGCTCCCCATGCTTAATGCAGGCTCCCCATGCTTAATGCAGGCTCCCCATGCTTAATGCAGGCTCCATGCTTAATGCAGGCTCCATGCTTAATGCAGGCTCCCCATGCTTTATGCAGGCTCCATGCTTAATGCAGGCTCCATGCTTAATGCAGGCTCCATGCTTAATGCAGGCTCCCCATGCTTAATGCAGGCTCCATGCTTAATGCAGGCTCCCCATGCTTAATGCAGGCTCCATGCTTAATGCAGGCTCCATGCTTAATGCAGGCTCCCCATGCTTAATGCAGGCTCCATGCTTAATGCAGGCTCCCCATGCTTAATGCAGGCTCCATGCTTAATGCAGGCTCCCCATGCTTAATGCAGGCTCCCCGTGCTTAATGCAGGCTCCATGCTTAATGCAGGCTCCCCATGCTTAATGCAGGCTCCATGCTTAATGCAGGCTCCATGCTTAATGCAGGCTCCCCGTGCTTAATGCAGGCTCCCCGTGCTTAATGCAGGCTCCCCGTGCTTAATGCAGGCTCCCCGTGCTTAATGCAGGCTCCCCGTGCTTAATGCAGGCTCCCCGTGCTTAATGCAGGCTCCCCGTGCTTAATGCAGGCTCCCCGTGCTTAATGCAGGCTCCCCATGCTTAATGCAGGCTCCCCGTGCTTAATGCAGGCTCCCCGTGCTTAATGCAGGCTCCCCATGCTTAATGCAGGCTCCATGCTTAATGCAGGCTCCCCATGCTTAATGCAGGCTCCATGCTTAATGCAGGCTCCCCATGCTTAATGCAGGCTCCATGCTTAATGCAGGCTCTCCGTGCTTAATGCAGGCTCCCCATGCTTAATGCAGGCTCCCCGTGCTTAATGCAGGCTCCCCGTGCTTAATGCAGGCTCCCCATGCTTAATGCAGGCTCCATGCTTAATGCAGGCTCCCCATGCTTAATGCAGGCTCCATGCTTAATGCAGGCTCCCCATGCTTAATGCAGGCTCCATGCTTAATGCAGGCTCTCCGTGCTTAATGCAGGCTCTCCGTGCTTAATGCAGGCTCCCCATGCTTAATGCAGGCTCCCCGTGCTTAATGCAGGCTCCATGCTTAATGCAGGCTCCCCATGCTTAATGCAGGCTCCATGCTTAATGCAGGCTCCCCATGCTTAATGCAGGCTCCCCATGCTTAATGCAGGCTCCCCGTGCTTAATGCAGGCTCCCCGTGCTTAATGCAGGCTCCCCATGCTTAATGCAGGCTCCCCATGCTTAATGCAGGCTCCATGCTTAATGCAGGCTCCCCATGCTTAATGCAGGCTCCCCATGCTTAATGCAGGCTCCCCATGCTTAATGCAGGCTCCATGCTTAATGCAGGCTCTCCGTGCTTAATGCAGGCTCTCCGTGCTTAATGCAGGCTCCCCATGCTTAATGCAGGCTCCATGCTTAATGCAGGCTCCCCATGCTTAATGCAGGCTCCATGCTTAATGCAGGCTCCATGCTTAATGCAGGCTCCATGCTTAATGCAGGCTCCATGCTTAATGCAGGCTCCATGCTTAATGCAGGCTCCCCGTGCTTAATGCAGGCTCCATGCTTAATGCAGGCTCCATGCTTAATGCAGACTCCCCATGCTTAATGCAGACTCCCCATGCTTAATGCAGGCTCCATGCTTAATGCAGGCTCCCCATGCTTAATGCAGGCTCCATGCTTAATGCAGGCTCCCCATGCTTAATGCAGGCTCCCCATGCTTAATGCAGACTCCAGGCTTAATGCAGGCTCCAGGCTTAATGCAGGCTCCAGGCTTAATGCAGGCTCCAGGCTTAATGCAGGCTCTCCATGCTTAATGCAGGCTCCCCATGCTTAATGCAGGCTCCCCATGCTTAATGCAGGCTCCCCATGCTTAATGCAGGCTCCCCATGCTTAATGCAGGCTCCCCATGCTTAATGCAGGCTCCATGCTTAATGCAGGCTCCAGGCTTAATGCAGGCTCCAGGCTTAATGCAGGCTCCAGGCTTAATGCAGGCTCCAGGCTTAATGCAGGCTCTCCATGCTTAATGCAGGCTCCATGCTTAATGCAGGCTCCATGCTTAATGCAGGCTCCATGCTTAATGCAGGCTCTCCATGCTTAATGCAGGCTCTCCGTGCTTAATGCAGGCTCCCCATGCTTAATGCAGGCTCCCCATGCTTAATGCAGGTTCCCCGTGCTTAATGCAGGCTCCGTGCTTAATGCAGGCTCCATGCTTAATGCAGGCTCCATGCTTAATGCAGGCTCCATGCTTAATGCAGGCTCCATGCTTAATGCAGGCTCCATGCTTAATGCAGGCTCCATGCTTAATGCAGGTTCCCCAGGCTTAATGCAGGCTCCATGCTTAATGCAGGCTCCCCATGCTTAATGCAGGCTCCATGCTTAATGCAGACTCCCCATGCTTAATGCAGGCTCCATGCTTAATGCAGGCTCTCCATGCTTAATGCAGGCTCCCCATGCTTAATGCAGGCTCCCCATGCTTAATGCAGGCTCCCCATGCTTAATGCAGGCTCTCCATGCTTAATGCAGGCTCCCCATGCTTAATGCAGACTCCCCATGCTTAATGCAGGCTCCCCATGCTTAATGCAGGCTCCAGGCTTAATGCAGGCTCCCCATGCTTAATGCAGGCTCCATGCTTAATGCAGGCTCCCCATGTTTAATGCCGGCTCCATGCTTAATGCAGGCTCCCCATGCTTAATGCAGACTCCCCATGCTTAATGCAGGCTCCCCATGCTTAATGCAGACTCCCCATGCTTAATGCAGGCTCCCCATGCTTAATGCAGGCTCCATGCTTAATGCAGGCTCCATGCTTAATGCAGGCTCCCCATGCTTAATGCAGGCTCCCCATGCTTAATGCAGGCTCCATGCTTAATGCAGGCTCCCCATGCTTAATGCAGGCTCCCCATGCTTAATGCAGGCTCCCCATGCTTAATGCAGGCTCCCCATGCTTAATGCAGGCTCCATGCTTAATGCAGGCTCCATGCTTAATGCAGGCTCCCCATGCTTAATGCAGGCTCCCCATGCTTAATGCAGGCTCCCCATGCTTAATGCAGGCTCCCCATGCTTAATGCAGGCTCCATGCTTAATGCAGGCTCCATGCTTAATGCAGGCTCCCCATGCTTAATGCAGGCTCCCCATGCTTAATGCAGGCTCCCCATGCTTAATGCAGGCTCCATGCTTAATGCAGGCTCCCCATGCTTAATGCAGGCTCCCCATGCTTAATGCAGGCTCCATGCTTAATGCAGACTCCCCATGCTTAATGCAGGCTCCATGCTTAATGCAGGCTCTCCATGCTTAATGCAGGCTCCCCATGCTTAATGCAGGCTCCCCATGCTTAATGCAGGCTCCATGCTTAATGCAGGCTCTCCATGCTTAATGCAGGCTCCCCATGCTTAATGCAGGCTCCCCATGCTTAATGCAGGCTCCAGGCTTAATGCAGGCTCCCCATGCTTAATGCAGGCTCCATGCTTAATGCAGGCTCCCCATGCTTAATGCAGGCTCCCCATGCTTAATGCAGGCTCCATGCTTAATGCAGGCTCCCCATGCTTAATGCAGGCTCCCCATGCTTAATGCAGGCTCCCCATGCTTAATGCAGGCTCCATGCTTAATGCAGGCTCCCCATGCTTAATGCAGGCTCCATGCTTAATGCAGGCTCTCCGTGCTTAATGCAGGCTCTCCGTGCTTAATGCAGGCTCCCCATGCTTAATGCAGGCTCCATGCTTAATGCAGGCTCCCCATGCTTAATGCAGGCTCCCCATGCTTAATGCAGGCTCCATGCTTAATGCAGGCTCCATGCTTAATGCAGGCTCCATGCTTAATGCAGGCTCCATGCTTAATGCAGGCTCCATGCTTAATGCAGGCTCCCCATGCTTAATGCCGGCTCTCCATGCTTAATGCAGGCTCCATGCTTAATGCAGGCTCCCCATGCTTAATGCAGGCTCCCCATGCTTAATGCAGGCTCCCCATGCTTAATGCAGGCTCCCCATGCTTAATGCAGGCTCCATGCTTAATGCAGGCTCCATGCTTAATGCAGGCTCCATGCTTAATGCAGGTTCCCCAGGCTTAATGCAGGCTCCATGCTTAATGCAGGCTCCCCATGCTTAATGCAGGCTCCATGCTTAATGCAGACTCCCCATGCTTAATGCAGGCTCCATGCTTAATGCAGGCTCTCCATGCTTAATGCAGGCTCCCCATGCTTAATGCAGGCTCCATGCTTAATGCAGGCTCTCCATGCTTAATGCAGGCTCCCCATGCTTAATGCAGGCTCCCCATGCTTAATGCAGGCTCCCCATGCTTAATGCAGGCTCCAGGCTTAATGCAGGCTCCCCATGCTTAATGCAGGCTCCATGCTTAATGCAGGCTCCATGCTTAATGCAGGCTCCATGCTTAATGCAGACTCCCCATGCTTAATGCAGGCTCCATGCTTAATGCAGGCTCCCCATGCTTAATGCCGGCTCCCCATACTTAATGCCGGCTCCCCAGGCTTAATGCAGACTCCCCATGCTTAATGCAGGCTCCATGCTTAATGCAGACTCCCCATGCTTAATGCAGACTCCCCATGCTTAATGCAGGCTCCATGCTTAATGCAGGCTCCCCATGCTTAATGCAGGCTCCATGCTTAATGCAGGCTCCCCATGCTTAATGCAGGCTCCCCATGCTTAATGCAGACTCCATGCTTAATGCAGGCTCCAGGCTTAATGCAGGCTCCAGGCTTAATGCAGGCTCCAGGCTTAATGCAGGCTCTCCATGCTTAATGCAGGCTCCCCATGCTTAATGCAGGCTCCCCATGCTTAATGCAGGCTCCCCATGCTTAATGCAGGCTCCCCATGCTTAATGCAGGCTCCATGCTTAATGCAGGCTCCATGCTTAATGCAGGCTCCCCATGCTTAATGCAGGCTCCCCATGCTTAATGCAGGCTCCATGCTTAATGCAGGCTCCCCATGCTTAATGCAGGCTCCATGCTTAATGCAGGCTCCATGCTTAATGCAGGCTCCATGCTTAATGCAGGCTCCATGCTTAATGCAGGCTCCATGCTTAATGCAGGCTCCAGGCTTAATGCAGGCTCCAGGCTTAATGCAGGCTCCAGGCTTAATGCAGGCTCCATGCTTAATGCAGGCTCCATGCTTAATGCAGGCTCCCCATGCTTGATGCAGGCTCCATGCTTAATGCAGGCTCCATGCTTAATGCAGGCTCCATGCTTAATGCAGGCTCCCCATGCTTAATGCAGGCTCCCCATGCTTAATGCAGGCTCCATGCTTAATGCAGGCTCTCCATGCTTAATGCAAGCTCTCCGTGCTTAATGCAGGCTCCCCATGCTTAATGCAGGCTCCCCATGCTTAATGCAGGCTCCCCATGCTTAATGCAGGCTCCCCATGCTTAATGCAGGCTCCCCGTGCTTAATGCAGGCTCCGTGCTTAATGCAGGCTCCATGCTTAATGCAGGCTCCATGCTTAATGCAGGCTCCATGCTTAATGCAGGCTCCATGCTTAATGCAGGCTCCCCATGCTTAATGCAGGCTCCATGCTTAATGCAGGCTCTCCATGCTTAATGCAGGCTCCAGGCTTAATGCAGGCTCTCCATGCTTAATGCAGGCTCCATGCTTAATGCAGGCTCCATGCTTAATGCAGGCTCCATGCTTAATGCAGGCTCCATGCTTAATGCAGGCTCCCCATGCTTAATGCAGGCTCCATGCTTAATGCAGGCTCTCCATGCTTAATGCAGGCTCCCCATGCTTAATGCAGGCTCCATGCTTAATGCAGGCTCTCCATGCTTAATGCAGGCTCTCCATGCTTAATGCAGGCTCTCCATGCTTAATGCAGGCTCCCCATGCTTAATGCAGGCTCCAGGCTTAATGCAGGCTCCCCATGCTTAATGCAGGCTCCATGCTTAATGCAGGCTCCCCATGCTTAATGCAGGCTCCCCATGCTTAATGCAGGCTCCCCATGCTTAATGCAGGCTCCATGCTTAATGCAGGCATGGGGAGCCGAGCAGCACTTTGTCTTGCTGCCCATGGCTCCCCGTGAAGCAGACGCTGCTCTGCTTCCCGGGTGGGGGCGGAGCTACACCGCTCAGCCGGTTAGCTCCGCCCCCTCCCCGGACCAAGCAGAGCATGGCGAGCAGAGGGCTGGTGAGGGGGGATCTTTTGATCTCCCCCAGTCAGTGCCTCTACCGGCTTTTATTTTATTTTTTTACTTTTTTTTTTTCTTTCTACCGGCCGGGCGGGCGCCCCCTAGGGTGTTGCGCCCTGTGCGCTCGCACAGGTCGTACACCCCTAAGGCCGGCCCTGGCTGTGAGTAAAGCGTTGTGCGCTCCCCTCCAGCCGCGAGGATCAATAAAGTTTGTTGAAAAAAAAAGTTTAAACAAACTTCATTGATCCGCGCGGCTGGAGGGGAGCGCACAACGCTTCCCTCACAGCCACGGACCTGCACCGGGAGACAGAGCAGCAAGGAGGTAAGTACTGACTGGGGAAGGGGGGAGGAGGGTGGCATAACGAGCATACTGAGGGGCAAAATCCTGGAATATTAATTGGTTATATCCTGGCATATTAAATGGCAATATCCTGGCATATTAAATGGCATATTGAGGGGCAAAATCCTGGCATATTAAATTGAATATTGGGGGCAAAAACGTGTTTGGGTGACACAGTCACAGTACAAGCGGCGTTTGGGTGACACAGTCACAGTAAGCAGTGTTTGGATGATACAGTCACAGTATAAGCAGCGTTTGGGTGATACAGTCACAGTATAAGCAGCGTTTGGGTGATACAGTCACAGTATAAGCAGCGTTTGGGTGACACAGTCACAGTACAAGCAGCGTTTGGGTGACACAGTCACAGTACAAGCAGCGTTTGGGTGATACAGTCACAGTATAAGCAGTGTTTGGGTGATACAGTCACAGTATAAGCAGTGTTTAGGTGATACAGTCACAGTATAAGCAGTGTTTGGGTGATACAGTCACAGTATAAGCAATGTTTGGGTGATGCGGTCACAGTACAAGCGGCGTTTGGGTGACACAGTCACAGTATAAGCGGTGTTTGGGTGATACAGTTACAGTATAAGCAGTGTTTAGGTGATACAGTCACAGTATAGGCAGTGTTTAGGTGATACAGTCACAGTATAAGCAGTGTTTAGGTGATACAGTCACAGTATAAGCAGTGTTTGGGTGACAGTCACAGTATAAGCAGTGTTTGGGTGACAGTCACAGTATAAGCAGTGTTTGGATGATACAGTCACAGTATAGGCAGTGTTTAGGTGATACAGTCACAGTATAAGCAGTGTTTGGGTGACAGTCACAGTATAAGCAGTGTTTGGGTGACAGTCACAGTATAAGCAGTGTTTGGATGATACAGTCACAGTATAAGCAGTGTTTGGGTGATACAGTCACAGTATAAGCAGTGTTTGGGTGATACAGTCACAGTATAAGCAGTGTTTGGATGATACAGTCACAGTATAAGCAGTGTTTGGGTGATACAGTCACGGTATAAGCAGTGTTTGGGTGATACAGTCACGGTATAAGCAGTGTTTGGGTGATACAGTCACGGTATAAGCAGTGTTTGGGTGATACAGTCACAGTATAAGCAGTGTTTAGCTGATACAGTCACAGTATAAGCAGTGTTTAGCTGATACAGTCACAGTATAAGCAGTGTTTAGGTGACAGTAGTTTTGTTTTGGGATATTTATTTTTTTACACTTTGCAGATTGAGTTAATTGCTGGTTTTGCCACAAATGACAAGTACTTGTGTTTCTGAGCAGATAGTGGTCTCATTCCACTTTGTAGCAGGTCGAGGCTGGGGTACACACTGATGGACGTGGGGGGAAACGGGGCGTTATAATGGGTTTTATAATAGTCAATATCCTGTAGAAATTCCCAATGCTGTAACGTTTTCAAATGAGCCAGATGCCGGGCGTCTGTGTCCAGAATTTGTACCTTTTCATCTTTCATCTCAGACAGTACTTTACATACACACATGGGAACGCACAGGGTCACAGGGTCTCCAGACCCCAAAAAGGAGCATCTTTCTCTGCAGCCCCTTCCACAAAAGCTGGTGGTTGCTGCCCACACAAAGGTCAATGAGACCACTGTACATTATAAGTGTTTGCTCAATAAATATATATTCTACAGGAAAATGTTATTTATTGTTAAAACATTAAATAGATAAAATCATTTTTTTTTTTAAAATACATATAAAAATAAAAAAATGGACAAAAGACAGAAAACCACAACAGAGAGAGACAAATGGATACAACTTAATTTCCTGTTGTGCTAAATACAGTTTGGGGGGGTTAAAAACCCATCTAATGAAGCACAGTATTAATCACACTGGATACTGCAGCGGAGGAGTCTGGGTAAAAAGGGTGTAGCACTGAGATATTAGCTTGTTGCCCATCAAGGAGCCTATATACCCACCCAGCAAAAAGCCAGGACAGAGACAAACCAAAAGAAAAGTTCTTAAAGACAGACACGAAATACCATTCAGGGCAGAAAGTATGATCTGCTACGGAGAGTCCTTCAAACCACCTGAGACCAATGTCCCGCTCGCTAGAAGTCCAGAGTATCGCTGGGGAGTTCGGTCACATAGACGGGGTTTTCCTCCATCTTTGGAATAAGCTCCAGGTTCTCCTGTAGACGGATGTCCCCGGCAGGGGGGTCGTCTGTATCTGCTGGCTCCTCATCCAGACAGCCTTGGTTCTGGATGTCCCAATTCCTCTGGCCCATGCTGCTCAGGGTGATATTTTTGCGACTGATAAAGACTTGCCGATTGCGGTAAATCAGAGGGGCGCCGCCGGTCTCTGGGTTTTCTCCTCCACCGGTTTCTTCTGCCAAACCAATGCCACTTTCATGACTCAGCGAGCGCCCAAACCGCCTGGCCCCTTTGCGTTGGATGGGGTGGGCCGGTCGTTCTTCACAATCTCTCTGCAGATTATCTGGAAGACGCGACACGCACAGTAAGCTTGCACACGCTGAGCCACGTGACCCCCGCAGGGGACCTCTGTGACAAGTCATGTGGTCATGGGAAATGGCCTTACCTGGGGACGCCACGGCGTAGGGATCAGTAACGTCAAGCTGTGGAATAGATTCCAGCTTCCAAGCGTCACTGCCATCCTGTACCATCACTTCCTCTATGTCTGGGGACGGGGGAGGCTCCTCCGTCTGGTGCACAGCGTGCCCATCTCCCTCTGCCTTCCCACAGTCCACTAGACTTTCGGGCATGCTCAGGGAACGGCGCAAGGATCTGGACTTCTTACCAGAGGAGGCGACCATCTTTGGGGGATGCAAGGAAGAGCGAGAAGAGGAAATGTCCAAACCTGCTAAGGAAAAACAACATGCTAGATTGTATTACACATGTAACACTGCCTGAGCCTGTCCTGATAATGTGCAGTCAGATCCCCCTACATTCCATCCAAACCCAGCATTGTCTGAGCCTGTCCTGATAATGTGCAGTCAGATCCCCCTACATTCCATCCAAACCCAGCATTGTCTGAGCCTGTCCTGATAATGTGCAGTCAGATCCCCCTACATTACGTCCAAACCCAGCACTGTCTGAGCCTGTCCTGATAATGTGCAGTCAGATCCCCCTACATTACGTCCAAACCCAGCACTTTCTGAGCCTGTCCTGATAATGTGCAGTCAGATCCCCCTACATTACGTCCAAACCCAGCACTGTCTGAGCCTGTCCTGATAATGTGCAGTCAGACCTCCCTACATTACATCCACACCCAGCACTGTCTGAGCCTGTCCTGATAATGTGCAGTCAGACCTCCCTACATTCCATCCAAACCCAGCACTGTCTGAGCCTGTCCTGATAATGTGCACTGTCTGAGCCTGTCCTGATAACGTGCACTGTCTGAGCCTGTCCTGATAACGTGCAGTCAGGAGATCCCCCTACATTACATCCAAACCCAGCACTGTCTGAGCCTGTCCTGACAACGTGCACTGTCTGAGCCTGTCCTGATAACGTGCACTGTCTGAGCCTGTCCTGATAACGTGCAGTGAGCAGAGACCCCCGGTTGGCTGCATGGATCAGGGGACATACTGTTCGCTGATTTTATGGACGAGGAGTTGAGCCAGAAATCCCTCCCATTGAATATTGGACCCTCGAGAGCCTCGGACACCAATCTCTTCACGAGATTCCAGTTACTCTCCTCCCCACTCCTCGTATCCGCCGTCTGCGGGAGAAAGGGAGGGACATTATACAAGGGGGGGGCAGGGGGTACACCCACCGACCAGGAGATAAGGGGGGGGGCAGGGGGTACACCCACCGACCAGGAGATAAGGGGGGGGGCAGGGGGTACACCCACCGACCAGGAGATAAGGGGGGGGCAGGGGGTACACCCACCGACCAGGAGATAAGGGGGGGGCAGGGGGTACACCCACCGACCAGGAGATAAGGGGGGGGCAGGGGGTACACCCACCGACCAGGAGATAAGGGGGGGGGGCAGGGGGTACACCAACAGACCAGGAAATAAGGGGGGGGGCAGGGGGTACACCCACCGACCAGGAGATAAGGGGGGGGCAGGGGGTACACCCACCGACCAGGAGATAAGGGGGGGGCCAGGGGGTACACCCACCGACCAGGAGATAAGGGGGGGGGCAGGGGGTACACCAACAGACCAGGAGATAAGGGGGGGGGGGCAGGGGGTACACCCACCGACCAGGAGATAAGGGGGGGGGGCAGGGGGTACACCCACCGACCAGGAGATAAGGGGGGGGGCAGGGGGTACACCAACAGACCAGGAAATAAGGGGGGGGGGCAGGGGGTACACCCACCGACCAGGAGATAAGGGGGGGGGCAGGGGGTACACCCACCGACCAGGAGATAAGGGGGGGGCAGGGGGTACACCCACCGACCAGGAGATAAGGGGGGGGGGGCAGGGGGTACACCCACCGACCAGGAGATAAGGGGGGGGGGCAGGGGGTACACCCACCGACCAGGAGATAAGGGGGGGGGGCAGGGGGTACATCCACCGACCAGGAGATAAGGGGGGGGGCAGGGGGTACACCAACAGACCAGGAGATAAGGGGGGGGCAGGGGGTACACCCACCGACCAGGAGATAAGGGGGGGGCAGGGGGTACACCCACCGACCAGGAGATAAGGGGGGGGCAGGGGGTACACCCACCGACCAGGAGATAAGGGGGGGGGGGCAGGGGGTACACCCACCGACCAGGAGATAAGGGGGGGGCAGGGGGTACACCCACCGACCAGGAGATAAGGGGGGGGGGGCAGGGGGTACACCCACCGACCAGGAGATAAGGGGGGGGCAGGGGGTACACCCACCGACCAGGAGATAAGGGGGGGGCAGGGGGTACACCCACCGACCAGGAGATAAGGGGGGGGGGGCAGGGGGTACACCCACCGACCAGGAGATAAGGGGGGGGCAGGGGGTACACCCACCGACCAGGAGATAAGGGGGGGGCAGGGGGTACACCCACCGGGTCTTTAACTGGACGACTCCGGTTGAAAAGCCGCATTGAATTCCGAACTTTGTCTTTTCTTTCCAGGGGAGGAACCAAACCAGACCTGCGGAGACGGGAGATTCAGGACTGGGGGGGGGGGGGGGCACAGCGGCCTAGGGGAGGCCACCACTGGGGGGAGGGCACAGCGGCCGAGGGGAGGCCATCACTGGGGGGAGGGCGGGGACAGCGGCCGAGGGGAGGCCACGGGGGAGGGCGGGCACAGCGGCCTAGGGGGGGCCACGAGGGAGGGGGGCACAGCGGCCAAGGGGCGGGGCAGCGGCGAGACCAGCGGGGGAGGGGGGGATTTATTCTGAAATACATACTCTCATGGTGTGTGCAGGGGGTCACCATGGTCACTCACCTGTGTGCCCTCTTGTTCTCTTTCTTGCCCCTTGCACGTGGCACGTGGCTTGGTGGATCTGAGGTTGGTGGAATAACAAGGGGTAATGCTATAAGCTCCAATACTGCTCCCGGGCTGAGGGGCGGCACATCCAGAAACACCTCTGCCCCTCGCCCCCTATCTACAAAGGAGAGATTAAACCATCACCGGGTCGTCCACGTGTCTCCAGACTGGGGCGACTCCGAGTTACCCACCTGCTAATGGGGACACGGGATTCACCAAGTCACAGGGCTCCAGACCTGAAGTAAGATCATCTGCCACTCCCAGCAGGGACTTCCTATTGGGGGAGAGGAGGATATAGAGGGATCAGTCAGTACATGAATAGGTGCACAGGGTCATATAGGATGTGAGTCATTAAACTGCATACCTCCAAACATGTCAAATGGACAAAGAGGGACTCTTGTTTTTGGTGGGAGTGGCCAAGGATGTGGCATTTGTAGGTGACTATGTGCAGTTTAAACATTATATGTTGAGTATTATTGCTGAGGAGTCTGTGATACACACACACTGCACATTACTGTGATACACTCACACACCGCACCTTACTGTGATACACTCACACACCGCACCTTACTGTGATACACTCACACACTGCACCTTACTGTGATACACTCACACACCGCACATTACTGTGATACACTCACACACACTGCACCTTACTGTGATACACTCACACACTGCACCTTACTGTGATACACTCACACACCGCACATTACTGTGATACACTCACACACACTGCACCTTACTGTGATACACTCACACACT
Organism: Pelodytes ibericus; assembly: GCA_036172795.1. NCBI lineage: Eukaryota > Metazoa > Chordata > Amphibia > Anura > Pelodytidae > Pelodytes > Pelodytes ibericus. The sequence continues at coordinate 2,530,774 of CM069861.1, read as the reverse complement.
GCACCTTACTGTGATACACTCACACACCGCACATTACTGTGATACACTCACACACACTGCACCTTACTGTGATACACTCACACACTGCACCTTACTGTGATACACACACACACCGCACCTTACTGTGATACACTCACACACCGCACATTACTGTGATACACTCACACACTGCACCTTACTGTGATACACTCACATGCTGTATATTATTGGTATATATTGTGTTACTGATAACCAGCACACAAAAATCCGGCTTTACTGGATTCCCTATTCTGGGCAGTGCCTGCCCCCAATCACTATATCCAGTCCATACCGTTTCTTGGCGGTGCATTGGTCTGCGCAGCCAGAGTCCTCGGACGCCTTGCGTTTGGTTTTGCCCCTCGGGGGAGGATCCGGCTGATCTGCTAAAAGAAGAAGAGGTGCAAAATGGAAACTGATGGGGAGATTCTCCCCCCCATGAAGACCCCAAAATGTTTGGTGGAGAAATGTCTCACCTGTTGCAGCCGCCGCCCTCTCTGGGGTCACACTGGACGAGCCAAGTCCAGACTTCAGCTTGTTCAGAGCATCGTTCACGAGCCCTGGAATAACCGCGCGAGAGAGCGCGAGAGCGAGAGATGAGAGAGAGAGCGAGAGATGAGAGAGAGAGATGAGAGATGAGAGAGAGAGAGAGCGAGAGATGAGAGCGAGAGCGAGAGATGAGAGCGAGAGCGAGAGCGAGAGATGAGAGCGAGAGATGAGAGCGAGAGATGAGAGAGAGAGATGAGAGATGAGAGAGAGAGAGAGCGAGAGATGAGAGCGAGAGCGAGAGCGAGAGATGAGAGCGAGAGATGAGAGCGAGAGATGAGAGAGAGAGATGAGAGATGAGAGAGAGAGAGAGCGAGAGATGAGAGCGAGAGCGAGAGATGAGAGCGAGAGCGAGAGATGAGAGCGAGAGCGAGAGATGAGAGAGAGAGCGAGAGATGAGAGAGAGAGCGAGAGATGAGAGAGAGAGCGAGAGCGAGAGATGAGAGATGAGAGAGAGAGCGAGAGATGAGAGCGAGAGATGAGAGCGAGAGATGAGAGAGAGAGCGAGAGATGAGAGAGAGAGCGAGAGATGAGAGAGAGAGCGAGAGCGAGAGATGAGAGCGAGAGATGAGAGCGAGAGCGAGAGATGAGAGAGAGAGCGAGAGATGAGAGAGAGAGCGAGAGATGAGAGAGAGAGCGAGAGATGAGAGAGAGAGCGAGAGATGAGAGAGAGAGCGAGAGATGAGAGAGAGAGCGAGAGATGAGAGCGAGAGATGAGAGCGAGAGATGAGAGCGAGAGATGAGAGCGAGAGATGAGAGCGAGAGATGAGAGCGAGAGATGAGAGAGAGAGATGAGAGAGAGAGAGAGCGAGAGATGAGAGCGAGAGCGAGAGATGAGAGCGAGAGATGAGAGCGAGAGCGAGAGATGAGAGAGAGAGCGAGAGCGAGAGATGAGAGCGAGAGCGAGAGATGAGAGCGAGAGCGAGAGATGAGAGAGAGAGCGAGAGATGAGAGAGAGAGCGAGAGATGAGAGAGAGAGCGAGAGATGAGAGAGAGAGCGAGAGATGAGAGCGAGAGATGAGAGCGAGAGCGAGAGCGAGAGATGAGAGATGAGAGCGAGAGCGAGAGATGAGAGCGAGAGATGAGAGAGAGAGCGAGAGATGAGAGATGAGAGATGAGAGAGAGAGCGAGAGATGAGAAAGAGAGCGAGAGCGAGAGATGAGAGCGAGAGCGAGAGATGAGAGCGAGAGATGAGAGAGAGAGCGAGAGCGAGAGATGAGAGCGAGAGCGAGAGATGAGAGCGAGAGATGAGAGAGAGAGCGAGAGATGAGAGATGAGAGAGAGAGCGAGAGCGAGAGAGCGAGACAGAGTGAGAGCGAGAGCGAGAGCGAGAGCGCGAGAGCGAGAGATGAGAGAGAGAGTGAGAGATGAGAGCGAGAGATGAGAGCGAGAGATGAGAGATGAGAGAGAGAGAGCATTAAAGAAACCGCCATTTACCAACAGACAGAGCAAACGCTCACCAACAACTAGGGGCAGACAGATTGTGTACCGGGACCCCAGGGTCATGTCTTTGTCCATTGAACATCAATAAACAGTCACAGACCCCAACAAGTGTCCAGCATCATATAATATGGTTTGTATTATCTAACAAGAGACCGTTGTGCACTGGCCCCAAATCACCAGCAGAGGGAGCCACTGATCACAGCACCAGATACAGGAGAGGAGCAAATAATCCTTAAAGGGACAACAAGAAATATACTTCTGTTTGACTGAAAGATTTATACAGAAATTCCTTAATGTAAGGTTAATAATATGATTAGCTCTATCAGGGGGCGGACAGGTTTAGAATCTTTGCTCTGTATAGCTCTATCAGGGGGCGGACAGGTTTAGAATCTTTGCTCTGTATAGCTCTATCAGGGGGCAGACATGTTGTTTAGAATCTTTGCTCTGTATAGCTCTATCAGGGGAGGACATGTTGTTTAGAATCTTTGCTCTGTATAGCTCTATCAGGGGAGGACATGTTGTTTAGAATCTTTGCTCTGTATAGCTCTATCAGGGGAGGACATGTTGTTTAGAATCTTTGCTCTGTATAGCTCTATCAGGGGAGGACATGTTGTTTAGAATCTTTGCTCTGTATAGCTCTATCAGGGGGCAGACATGTTGTTTAGAATCTTTGCTCTGTGTAGCTCTATCAGGGGGCGGACATGTTTAGAATCTTTGCTCTGTATAGCTCTATCAGGGGGCGGACATGTTTAGAATCTTTGCTCTGTATAGCTCTATCAGGGGGCGGACAGGTTTAGAATCTTTGCTCTGTATAGCTCTATCAGGGGGCGGACAGGTTTAGAATCTTTGCTCTGTATAGCTCTATCAGGGGAGGACATGTTGTTTAGAATCTTTGCTCTGTATAGCTCTATCAGGGGGCGGACAGGTTTAGAATCTTTGCTCTGTATAGCTCTATCAGGGGGCGGACAGGTTTAGAATCTTTGCTCTGTATAGCTCTATCAGGGGGCGGACAGGTTTAGAATCTTTGCTCTGTATAGCTCTATCAGGGGGTGGACATGTTGTTTAGAATCTTTGCTCTGTATAGCTCTATCAGGGGGTGGATATGTTGTTTAGAATCTTTGCTCTGTATAGCTCTATCAGGGGGAGGACATGTTGATTAGAATCTTTGCTTTGTATAGCTTTATCAGGGGGCAGTCATGTTGTTTACAATCTTTGCTCTGTATAGCTCTATCAGGGACAGACATGTTGTTTAGAATCTTTGCTCTGTATAGCTCTATCAAGGGGCAGACATGTTGGTTAGAATATTTGCTCTGTATAGCTCTATCAAGGGGCAGACATGTTGGTTAGAATATTTGCTCTGTATAGCTCTATCAAGGGGCAGACATGTTGTTTAGAATCTATGCTCTGTATAGCTCTATCAGGGGGCGGACATGTTGGTTAGAATCTTTGCTCTGTATAGCTCTATCAGGGGGCGGACATGTTTAGCTCTGTATAGCTCTATCAAGGGGCACTGGGGCAGACATGTTTAGAATCTATGCTCTGTATAGCTCTATCAGGGGGGCGGACATGTTGTTTAGAATCTTTGCTTTGTATAGCTCTATCAGCGGGCTGACTTGTTGTTTAGAATTTATGCTCTGTATAGCTCTATCAGGGGGGCGGACATGTTGGTTAGAATCTTTGCTCTGTATAGCTCTATCAGCGGGCTGACTTGTTTAGAATTTATGCTCTGTATAGCTCTATCAGCGGGGCGGACATGTTGGTTAGAATCTTTGCTCTGTATAGCTCTATCAGGGGGCGGACATGTTGTTTAGCTCTGTATAGCTCTATCAAGGGGCAGATATGTTGGTTAGAATCTTTGCTCTGTATAGCTCTATCAGGGGGGCGGACATGTTGGTTAGAATCTTTGCTCTGTATAGCTCTATCAGGGGGGCGGACATGTTGGTTAGAATCTTTGCTCTGTATAGCTCTATCAAGGGGCAGACATGTTGTTTAGAATCTATGCTCTGTATAGCTCTATCAGGGGGCGGACATGTTGGTTAGAATCTTTGCTCTGTATAGCTCTATCAGGGGGCGGACATGTTGTTTAGCTCTGTAGAGCTCTATCAGGGGGCGGACATGTTGTTTAGCTCTGTATAGCTCTATCAGGGGGTAGACATGTTGGTTAGAATCTTTGCTCTCTATGGCTCTATCAGGGAGCGGACATGTTGTTTGGAATCTTTGCTCTGTATAGCTCTATCAGGGGGCGGACATGTTGTTTAGAATCTTTGCTCTGTATAGCTCTATCAGGGGGCAGACATGTTGTTTAGCTCTGTATAGCTCTATCAGGGGGCAGACATGTTGTTTAGCTCTGTATAGCTCTATCAGGGGGCAGACATGTTGTTTAGCTCTGTATAGCTCTATCAGGGGGCAGACATGTTTAGCTCTGTATAGCTCTATCAGGGGGCAGACATGTTGTTTAGCTCTGTATAGCTCTATCAGGGGGCAGACATGTTGTTTAGCTCTGTATAGCTCTATCAGGGGGCAGACATGTTGTTTAGCTCTGTAGAGCTCTATCAGGGGGCAGACATGTTTAGCTCTGTATAGCTCTATCAGGGGGCGGACATGTTGTTTAGCTCTGTATAGCTCTATCAGGGGCGGACATGTTGTTTAGCTCTGTATAGCTCTATCAGGGGGCAGACATGTTGTTTAGCTCTGTATAGCTCTATCAGGGGGCAGACATGTTTAGCTCTGTATAGCTCTATCAGGGGGTAGACATGTTGGTTAGAATCTTTGCTCTGTATAGCTCTATCAGGGGGCAGACATGTTGTTTAGCTCTGTATAGCTCTATCAGGGGGCGGGCATGTTGTTTAGCTCTGTAGAGCTCTATCAGGGGGCGGGCATGTTGTTTAGCTCTGTATAGCTCTATCAGGGGGCAGACATGTTGTTTAGCTCTGTATAGCTCTATCAGGGGGCGGACATGTTGTTTAGCTCTGTAGAGCTCTATCAGGGGGCGGACATGTTGTTTAGCTCTGTATAGCTCTATCAGGGGGTAGACATGTTGGTTAGAATCTTTGCTCTCTATGGCTCTATCAGGGAGCGGACATGTTGTTTGGAATCTTTGCTCTGTATAGCTCTATCAGGGGGCGGACATGTTGTTTAGAATCTTTGCTCTGTATAGCTCTATCAGGGGGCAGACATGTTGTTTAGCTCTGTATAGCTCTATCAGGGGGCGGACATGTTGTTTAGCTCTGTATAGCTCTATCAGGGCGCAGACATGTTGTTTAGCTCTGTATAGCTCTATCAGGGGGCAGACATGTTGTTTAGCTCTGTAGAGCTCTATCAGGGGGCAGACATGTTGTTTAGCTCTGTAGAGCTCTATCAGGGGGCAGACATGTTTAGCTCTGTATAGCTCTATCAGGGGGCGGACATGTTGTTTAGCTCTGTATAGCTCTATCAGGGGCGGACATGTTGTTTAGCTCTGTATAGCTCTATCAGGGGGCAGACATGTTGTTTAGCTCTGTATAGCTCTATCAGGGGGCAGACATGTTTAGCTCTGTATAGCTCTATCAGGGGGTAGACATGTTGGTTAGAATCTTTGCTCTGTATAGCTCTATCAGGGGGCAGACATGTTGTTTAGCTCTGTATAGCTCTATCAGGGGGCGGGCATGTTGTTTAGCTCTGTAGAGCTCTATCAGGGGGCGGACATGTTGTTTAGCTCTGTATAGCTCTATCAGGGGGTAGACATGTTGGTTAGAATCTTTGCTCTGTATAGCTCTATCAAGGGGCAGACATGTTGTTTAGAATCTATGCTCTGTATAGCTCTATCAGGGGGCGGACATGTTGGTTAGAATCTTTGCTCTGTATAGCTCTATCAGGGGGCGGACATGTTGTTTAGCTCTGTATAGCTCTATCAGGGGGCGGACATGTTGTTTAGCTCTGTATAGCTCTATCAGGGGGCAGACATGTTGTTTAGCTCTGTATAGCTCTATCAGGGGGCAGACATGTTGTTTAGCTCTGTATAGCTCTATCAGGGGGCAGACATGTTGTTTAGCTCTGTAGAGCTCTATCAGGGGGCAGACATGTTTAGCTCTGTATAGCTCTATCAGGGGGCGGACATGTTGTTTAGCTCTGTATAGCTCTATCAGGGGCGGACATGTTGTTTAGCTCTGTATAGCTCTATCAGGGGGCGGACATGTTGTTTAGCTCTGTATGGCTCTATCAGGGGCGGACATGTTGTTTAGCTCTGTATAGCTCTATCAGGGGGCGGACATGTTGTTTAGCTCTGTATAGCTCTATCAGGGGGCGGACATGTTGTTTAGCTCTGTATGGCTCTATCAGGGGCGGACATGTTGTTTAGCTCTGTATAGCTCTATCAGGGGGCGGACATGTTGTTTAGCTCTGTATAGCTCTATCAGGGGGCGGACATGTTGTTTAGCTCTGTATAGCTCTATCAGGGGGCGGACATGTTGTTTAGCTCTGTATAGCTCTATCAGGGGGCGGACATGTTGTTTAGCTCTGTATAGCTCTATCAGGGGCGGACATGTTGTTTAGCTCTGTATGGCTCTATCAGGGGGCGGACATGTTGTTTAGCTCTGTATGGCTCTATCAGGGGGCGGACATGTTGTTTAGCTCTGTATGGCTCTATCAGGGGGCGGACATGTTGTTTAGCTCTGTATGGCTCTATCAGGGGGCGGACATGTTGTTTAGCTCTGTATAGCTCTATCAGGGGGCAGACATGTTGTTTAGCTCTGTATAGCTCTATCAGGGGGCAGACATGTTGTTTAGCTCTGTATAGCTCTATCAGGGGGATAGAATCTTATGTAGAGTTTTGTTCCCATTTTACCCAGAAGCACACATGGAACGTCTGTAAATGTCAGGACTTGGTCCGTACAGCAATATACATAGAGGAGGCAGAAATGATCCCAATAAAGTGTTTTACAAAAACACATACTGAATAAAGATTGTGCAACTTACATAATCATCAAACAGCCAAGGACAACGCAAGAGACAACATTTCTGCATGAAAAGTCTTTATCAAGAGATGATTACACCTCCCCTATATATTCTGCCCCACAGGGAGGGGTTACATCTTACCTCCCACACGGCGTCTCCGCCGGCTTACACCCTCCTTAGGCGTCACTACTTCATCTTCTACCACACTGGGCGAGAGAGACATCTTCTCCAAGACAAACATGGGAGGCTGTCCTACCAAAATAGAGCAAACAGAACACACATTACCCCCACTGGAGGGCGGGGGGGCAACCCAGAGTCGTGCCCCTCCCACTGCGGGGCAACCCGGAGTCGTGCCCCTCCCACTGCGGGGCAACCCAGACTCGTGCCCCTCCCACTGCGGGGCAACCCAGAGTCGTGCCCCTCCCACTGCGGGGCAACCCAGAGTCGTGCCCCTCCCACTGCGGGGCAACCCAGAGTCGTGCCCCTCCCACTGCGGGGCAACCCAGAGTCGTGCCCCTCCCACTGCGGGGCAACCCAGAGTCGTGCCCCTCCCACTGCAGGGCAACCCAGAGTTGTGCCCCTCCCACTGCAGGGCAACCCAGAGTTGTGCCCCTCCCACTGCAGGACAACCCAGAGTTGTGCCCCTCCCACTGCAGGACAACCCAGAGTTGTGCCCCTCCCACTGCAGGGCAACCCAGAGTCGTGCCCCTCCCACTGCAGGGCAACCCAGAGTCGTGCCCCTCCCACTGCAGGGCAACCCAGAGTCGTGCCCCTCCCACTGCGGGGCAACCCAGAGTCGAAGTGCCCTTTGCAGGCTGTACCTATAGTCTCAGCTTGTTCAATCAGAGTTTGCATGACACAAGCCTGTATCTGGAGTTGCCGCTCTGTACCGAGTGTCAGCTTCTCTCCCAAGCCACTGTTGGAAAACAGATTTGGTGCCAAAACTACAGCCAGATTCCCAGAATCCATCAGATTCTCATGACTCCTAAAAAGCAAGAAACACACAGGTTAATCCAGCATGAGGGGCCCGGGGGCAGCCCACCCAGGAAAACCTACAGGAATACATGAGATCCCAGTACAGGGCGCCACCTGGTGGGACGTGGTATTTATGACTCGCCTGGAAGCCACGCTTTGCAGGAAGGAGCAGAAGTAGCGCAGGGTGCTCTGGTAGATGGAGGGGAGCAGACACGTAACTAGGATGATAGCCACTCCTCGGTGCTCCTCAGACAGGGTCTCCTGAATCTGGCACAAGGGATCCTGCAGCTCAGGGGGGATGAGGGGATGGGGCAACTCTCTAAAAAACTGCTTGAGCAGACAAGCCACGTCCCCAGGGTGAGCAGAGAGCAAGCTGGCCTCGCCGGATTCCAGCTGAGCCTGGGGCAAAAGGGGCAAAAGATGCGCTCGATATTAATAATCACCATCTCTCTCCCCCAGACAGGACTGATCCATAACAGCCCCCCCAATTTTAATGCGGAAGCAGTAAAGGCTGACATTGTAACAAGTAGTATATACCTGGAATAACCTTCCAGTGGAAGCAGTGAAGGCTGACACTGTAAAGAGTAGTAGATACCTGGAATAACCTCCCAGCGGAAGCAGTAAATGCTGACATTGTAAGGAGTAGTAGATACCTGGAATAACCTCCCAGAGGAAGCAGTAAAGGCCGACACTGTAAAGAGTAGTAGATACCTGGAATAACCTTCCAGAGGAAGCAGTAAAGGCCGACACTGTAAGGAGTAGTAGATACCTGGAATAACCTTCCAGAGGAAGCAGTAAAGGCTGACACTGTAAGGAGTAGTAGATACCTGGAATAACCTTCCAGAGGAAGCAGTAAAGGCTGACATTGTAAAGAGTAATAGATACCTGGAATAACCTCCCAGAGGAAGCAGTAAAGGCTGACACTGTAAGGAGTAGTAGATACCTGGAATAACCTTCCAGAGGAAGCAGTAAAGGCTGACATTGTAAAGAGTAATAGATACCTGGAATAACCTCCCAGAGGAAGCAGTAAAGGCTGACACTGTAAAGAGTAGTAGATACCTGGAATAACCTTCCAGAGGAAGCAGTAAAGGCTGACATTGTAAAGAGTAATAGATACCTGGAATAACTTTTCAGTACTGTAAACATATTGCAGACTGCCTGGCTTGTGTATAATAAATTAAGGGGATTGTTTTTTATGGTCTGATATAAGTTATATCACAGACAGGGAGTGAGAACACTTGCCCTGCTCTCACAGACCGTCTGCCGGACCCCAGCAGGTGGACCCCCCAGTCTGCAAACTTGTGACTTCATCAGAGGCCCTCCGATTGCTCAAACATCCTACTCCTCCCCCCTGCGGTCACTTGTCAAACCATCTCTTCCTCCAGTCAGACTGTCAGAGTCTTACACAAGCCAACCATTTACTGGAGATCAGACAGACTGAAATCAGGGACTTAGCTCTGTAGGGGGGAATTACCGTATTGTCCTATGTATAAGATGACCCCTACTTTGTGAGCCTGAAATTTAGAATTTATAAGAAATACACCCCGACACACACTCACTCACACCCTCCCCGACTCTCACACACAATTAATATAAAATAAACTTGCCCCAGTGCCCATATTGTGCCCATTGATATTTGCCTTCCCCTCAGTACTGTAGCTTCCCCGTGTTGCCATGCTGGGTGAGTAGGGTTCCATGTCAGTCCCACGGCCGCCCGTTGTAGCAGCCGGTACTTTAGGCAAAGACTTTGTTCGCCGTTAAATGGTAGCGCCAGCTCTGGCATTTCAGCCTCAGCCGAACTGCTTAAAGCGGCCTACTGGGAATTTCCATTAAGAAGACCCCCAATTTTAAACTTAAAAAAATTTGGTAAAAAATATTGTCTTATACACTGACAAAATACAGTAAATTATAATCCTGGGTCAGTGTCCCATGCAGACACTCTATACCATACACTAGATTGCAAGCTCTGTGAGCAAGGTCTCAGCACCATCAGTATCATATGTATCTGGGCAGAGGGATCACATCACATCTTTATCAGAGTGATTAACACATGAGATCATCCTAAACCCCAGTAACCACACGATCCTTCAGAGCAGACTGTGCAAGGATCCGAGATCTACTGGTATGGCCCATGTGATCCTTCAGAGCAGACTGTGCAAGGATCCGAGATCTACTGGTATGACCCAGCAGATCATTCATAATGCTCCCACCCTCCCCAACCCAAAATACAGGGTCACCAAGAGATGCACTGACCTCTGATACTCCGCAAACTGGGAGAAAAACAGAATAAAAGAACATTACTTATACTGTGCTTCTATATATTCTATACATTGTGCAGGGCCAGCTGAGCGCTTCTATATATTCTATACATTGTGCAGGGCCAGCTGAGCGCTTCTAGATATTCTATACATTGTGCAGGGCCAGCTGAGCGCTTCTAGATATTCTATACATTGTGCAGGGCCAGCTGAGCGCTTCTAGATATTCTATACATTGTGCAGGGTCAGCTGAGCGCTTCTAGATATTCTATACATTGTGCAGGGTCAGCTGAGCGCTTCTAGATATTCTATACATTGTGCAGGGTCAGCTGAGCGCTTCTAGATATTCTATACATTGTGCAGGGCCAGCTGAGCGCTTCTAGATATTCTATACATTGTGCAGGGTCAGCTGAGCGCTTCTAGATATTCTATACATTGTGCAGGGTCAGCTGAGCGCTTCTAGATATTCTATACATTGTGAAGGGTCAGCTGAGCGCTTCTAGATATTCTATACATTGTGCAGGGTCAGCTGAGCGCTTCTAGATATTCTATACATTGTGAAGGGTCAGCTGAGCGCTTCTATATATTCTATACATTGTGCAGGGCCAGCTGAGAGCTTCTCGATATTCTATACATTGTGCAGGGCCAGCTGAGAGCTTCTATATATTCTATACATTGTGCAGGGTCAGCTGAGGGCTTCTAGATATTCTATACATTGTGCAGGGCCAGCTGAGGGCTTCTATATATTCTATACATTGTGGAGGGTCAGCTGAGGGCTTCTAGATATTCTATACATTGTGCAGGGTCAGCTGAGGGCTTCTAGATATTCTATACATTGTGCAGGGCCAGCTGGGAACGTAGAGCATAACAAATGATCGATACATTGTGTTGGCAGAACTGCAGCAAACACAGACAATAAGGGGGGCTGGGGGGGGGGGTCTCCATTGGGCTTTAATTATACAGCACAACTCCGGGGTAAAGTTCTAATAGTGATGTAATCAGCAGGAACATTCCATCGGCTTCATGGCCATCGCTCCACTTCCAGATCTTTACCCCAGAACTGCTCGGAATAAAATATCACATATGTATTGTGGGTCTGCGGAAATAAGGGCTGGAATTTAACCAACACGAGTAGAGTTGAGCAGACACCTGGATGTTCGGCTGAACTTGACCCCGAATCCGAATCCCCAGTCAATGGGGACACAAACTTTTGGCCACTAAAATGCCTCTAAAAAAAGTCCTGGAAAGGGCTAGAGGGCTGCAAAAGGAAGTAAAATGTGGGTAAGAGTAGGACAAGTGCCCTGCAAACAAATGTGGATTGGGAAATAACTTCAAATAACATAAAATACATACAAATTAAAAATACAGCTGAGCCATAAAATAGCACTTGATGGAATCTTTGATTTTAGCTTTGGAAGAAAATAAATCTAAAGCATGGCTGCCAGGAGGATCAACAGAATTATCCATTTGAGAGAGGGTTGGAGTGCAGGGTATTCTCTTTCAGTTTATACTAAGTGACCCATAGGTTGAGGAGGCGGTGACCGTGGCGGTGTAGGTGGAAGTGGCGCTGGAGGAGGAGGAGGAGGAGGAGGAGGAAGCCAGAATTTTTCAAAGTGCGCTGTAAGCAGAGTATGTGACGGTTCTATTTGACTCTCAGATGTAATACATGTAATGCTATTGGCTTTCTATAAACCGAAATAGAGTCTCCATTCATAAGAAATTCTTATGAATGGGGACTCTATTTCTGTTTATAGAAATAGCATTACATACAATGTAATCGCCGAACTCCAACACGGACATACAGTGAAATGTGTTCGGGACCAGGGTCCAAAACCCGTAATGTTCGGTACGAACCCTGAATAGTGCAGTTCGGTTTCGCTCAACACGAGTCAATTTATACAAATCTCATGAAAGGAAATGCACATTAATAAAGGAAACATTACCTTCAGAGCTTTGATCCGGACCACGGAGCCAGATTTGCGGAACAGACCCTCCGTGCAGAGATGGTTACAGAGAAACTGGCAAAGGTCTACCAATAACCTGACAGAGGAGACAAGGGACAGGGATTACTGACAGCAATCAGCTGACTGACAACATTGTGCAGGGCCAGCTGAGCACTTCTAGATATCCTATACATTGTGCAGGGCCAGCTGAGCGCTTCTAGATATCCTATACATTGTGCAGGGCCAGCTGAGCGCTTCTAGATATTCTATACATTGTGCAGGGCCAGCTGAGCGCTTCTAGATATTCTATACATTGTGCAGGGCCAGCTGAGCGCTTCTCGATATTCTATACATTGTGCAGGGCCAGCTGAGCGCTTCTAGATATTCTATACATTGTGCAGGGCCAGCTGAGCGCTTCTAGATATTCTATACATTGTGCAGGGCCAGCTGAGGGCTTCTAGATATCCTATACATTGTGCAGGGCCAGCTGAGCGCTTCTAGATATTCTATACATTGTGCAGGGCCAGCTGAGGGCTTCTAGATATCCTATACATTGTGCAGGGCCAGCTGAGGGCTTCTAGATATTCTATACATTGTGCAGGGCCAGCTGAGCGCTTCTAGATATTCTATACATTGTGCAGGGCCAGCTGAGCGCTTCTAGATATTCTATACATTGTACAGGGTCAGCTGAGGGCTTCTAGATATTCTATACATTGTGCAGGGCCAGCTGAGCGATATTCTATACATTGTGCAGGGCCAGCTGACTGATATTCTATACATTGTGCAGGGCCAGCTGACTGATATTCTATACATTGTACAGGGCCAGCTGACTGATATTCTATACATTGTACAGGGCCAGCTGACTGATATTCTATACATTGTACAGGGCCAGCTGACTGATATTCTATACATTGTGCAGGGCCAGCTGAGCGCTTCTAGATATTCTATACATTGTGCAGGGTCAGCTGAGAGTTTCTAGATATTCTATACATTGTGCAGGGCCAGCTGAGCGCTTCTATATATTCTATACATTGTGCAGGCCCAGCTGAGCACTTCTAGATATCCTATACATTGTGCAGGGCCAGCTGAGCGCTTCTAGATATTCTATACATTGTGCAGGGCCAGCTGAGCGCTTCTAGATATTCTATACATTGTGCAGGGCCAGCTGAGCGCTTCTAGATATTCTATACATTGTGCAGGGCCAGCTGAGCGCTTCTAGATATTCTATACATTGTGCAGGGCCAGCTGAGCGCTTCTAGATATTCTATACATTGTGCAGGGCCAGCTGAGCGCTTCTAGATATTCTATACATTGTGCAGGGCCAGCTGAGGGCTTCTAGATATCCTATACATTGTGCAGGGCCAGCTGAGCGCTTCTAGATATTCTATACATTGTGCAGGGCCAGCTGAGGGCTTCTAGATATCCTATACATTGTGCAGGGCCAGCTGAGGGCTTCTAGATATTCTATACATTGTGCAGGGCCAGCTGAGCGCTTCTAGATATTCTATACATTGTGCAGGGCCAGCTGAGCGCTTCTAGATATTCTATACATTGTACAGGGTCAGCTGAGGGCTTCTAGATATTCTATACATTGTGCAGGGCCAGCTGAGCGATATTCTATACATTGTGCAGGGCCAGCTGACTGATATTCTATACATTGTGCAGGGCCAGCTGACTGATATTCTATACATTGTACAGGGCCAGCTGACTGATATTCTATACATTGTACAGGGCCAGCTGACTGATATTCTATACATTGTACAGGGCCAGCTGACTGATATTCTATACATTGTGCAGGGCCAGCTGAGCGCTTCTAGATATTCTATACATTGTGCAGGGTCAGCTGAGAGTTTCTAGATATTCTATACATTGTGCAGGGCCAGCTGAGCGCTTCTATATATTCTATACATTGTGCAGGCCCAGCTGAGCGCTTCTAGATATTCTATACATTGTGCAGGGCCAGCTGAGCGCTTCTCGATATTCTTTACATTGTGCAGGGTCAGCTGAGAGATTCTATATATTCTTTACATTGTGCAGGGCCTGGTGAGTTTCTCCTGCTAGAAGAACAGAGTTGGTCCTGTATAATGCATTGTTATAAAGTGACAGTGTGTAAAGATGTAACACTGCATTATCCATGGCCAGCTGAGCTCTTCTATATATTCTTCTATACATTGTGCAGGGTTTGGTGAGTTTCTCCTGCTAGAAGAACAGAGTTGGTCCTGTATAATGCATTGTTATAAAGTGACAGTGTGTAAAGATGTAACTCTGCATTATCCATGGCCAGCTGAGCTCTTCTATATATTATCTATACATTGTGCAGGGTCTGGTGAGTTTCTCCTGCTAGAAGAACAGAGTTGGTCCTGTATAATGCATTGTTATATAGTGACAGTGTGTAAAGATGTATCTCTGTATTATCCATGGCCAGCTGAGCTCTTCTATATATTCTTCTATACATTGTGCAGGGTCCGGTGAGTTTCTCCTGCTAGAAGAACAGAGTTGGCCCTGTATAATGCTTTGTTATAAAGTGACAGTGTGTAAAGATATAACTCTGCATTATCCATGGCCAGCTGAGCTCTTCTATATATTCTTCTATACATTGTGCAGGGTCCGGTGAGTTTCTCCTGCTAGAAGAACAGAGTTGGCCCTGTATAATGCATTGTTATAAAGTGACAGTGTGTAAAGATGTAACTCTGCATTATCCATGGCCAGCTGAGCTCTTCAATATATTCTTCTATACATTGTGCAGGGTCCGGTGAGTTTCTCCTGCTAGAAGAACAGAGTTGGTCCTGTATAATGTATTGTTATATAGTGACAGTGTGTAAAGATGTATCTCTGTATTATCCATGGCCAGCTGAGCTCTTCTATATATTGTGCAGGGCCTGGTGAGTTTCTCCTGCTAGAAGAACAGAGTTGGCCCTGTATAATGCATTGTTATATAGTGACAGTGTGTAAAGATGTAACTCTGCATTATCCATGGCCAGCTGAGCTCTTCTATATATTCCTCTATACATTGTGCAGGGTCTGGTGAGTTTCTCCTGCTAGAAGAACAGAGTTGGCCCTGTATAATACATTGTTATAAAGTGACAGTGTGTAAAGATGTAACTCTGCATTATCCATGGCCAGCTGAGCTCTTCTATATATTCCTCTATACATTGTGCAGGGTCTGGTGAGTTTCTCCTGCTAGAAGAACAGAGTTGGTCCTGTATAATGCATTGTTATATAGTGACAGTGTGTAAAGATGTATCTCTGTATTATCCATGGCCAGCTGAGCTCTTCTATATATTCTTCTATACATTGTGCAGGGTCCGGTGAGTTTCTCCTGCTAGAAGAACAGAGTTGGCCCTGTATAATGCTTTGTTATAAAGTGACAGTGTGTAAAGATATAACTCTGCATTATCCATGGCCAGCTGAGCTCTTCTATATATTCTTCTATACATTGTGCAGGGTCCGGTGAGTTTCTCCTGCTAGAAGAACAGAGTTGGCCCTGTATAATGCATTGTTATAAAGTGACAGTGTGTAAAGATGTAACTCTGCATTATCCATGGCCAGCTGAGCTCTCCTATATATTCTATACATTGTGCAGGGTCTGGTGAGTTTCTCCTGCTAGAAGAACAGAGTTGGCCCTGTATAATGCATTGTTATAAAGTGACAGTGTGTAAAGATGTAACTCTGCATTATCCATGGCCAGCTGAGCTCTTCAATATATTCTTCTATACATTGTGCAGGGTCCGGTGAGTTTCTCCTGCTAGAAGAACAGAGTTGGTCCTGTATAATGTATTGTTATATAGTGACAGTGTGTAAAGATGTATCTCTGTATTATCCATGGCCAGCTGAGCTCTTCTATATATTGTGCAGGGCCTGGTGAGTTTCTCCTGCTAGAAGAACAGAGTTGGCCCTGTATAATGCATTGTTATATAGTGACAGTGTGTAAAGATGTAACTCTGCATTATCCATGGCCAGCTGAGCTCTTCTATATATTCCTCTATACATTGTGCAGGGTCTGGTGAGTTTCTCCTGCTAGAAGAACAGAGTTGGCCCTGTATAATACATTGTTATAAAGTGACAGTGTGTAAAGATGTAACTCTGCATTATCCATGGCCAGCTGAGCTCTTCTATATATTCCTCTATACATTGTGCAGGGTCTGGTGAGTTTCTCCTGCTAGAAGAACAGAGTTGGCCCTGTATAATACATTGTTATAAAGTGACAGTGTGTAAAGATGTAACTCTGCATTATCCATGGCCAGCTGAGCTCTTCTATATATTCCTCTATACATTGTGCAGGGCCTGGTGAGTTTCTCCTGCTAGAAGAACAGAGTTGGTCCTGTATAATGTATTGTTATAACGTGACAGTGTGTAACGATGTAACTCTGCATTATCCATGGCCAGCTGAGCTCTTCTATATATTCTATACATTGTGCAGGGCCTGGTGAGTTTCTCCTGCTAGAAGAACAGAGTTGGCCCTGTATAATGCATTGTTATATAGTGACAGTGTGTAAAGGTGTAACTCTGCATTATCCATGGTCAGCTGAGCTCTTCTATATATTCCTCTATACATTGTGCAGGGTCTGGTGAGTTTCTCCTGCTAGAAGAACAGAGTTGGCCCTGTATAATGCATTGTTATAAAGTGACAGTGTGTAAAGATGTAACTCTGCATTATCCATGGCCAGCTGAGCTCTTCTATATATTCTTCTATACATTGTGCAGGGTCTGGTGAGTTTCTCCTGCTAGAAGAACAGAGTTGGCCCTGTATAATGTATTGTTATATAGTGACAGTGTGTAAAGATGTAACTCTGCATTATCCATGGCCAGCTAAGCTCTTCTATATATTCTTCTATACATTGTGCAGGGCCTGGTGAGTTTCTAGCCATCTTGCACTGACACTTGCCCCTGGTGCCCATGTATAGGAGGTTTAAGGTATAGGTGTTCCCGCTGGCGCGCTGTGTGGAAGGATACACGTGGCATGCCCTGCCGCAGTCACTGCGCACTGGATGATTTTGAGACATTGTGGTGCCCCTGATGCAGCCAGACGCCGGCCTCCTGAACGGATAGTGGTGCCGGTTACTTGATCTGCACCACATAATGTATAAACCCAAAACATTGCTAAAAAAATAAGACGACCCCCAAAACTCTTACATAATGAAAAAGCCTAAATATAAGGCGATCGTATAAAACAACATTCATGCTTAAATTGTACAGTGTGCAGAGCTAGAGGAGACCAAGTCCTGTTGGTAGAATATTTTGGGATTCATGAATACTCACTGTGGAATATCCCCCTCCTTCTTACAGAGCGGTAATGAGGGCAGAGGTACTCCGAACAATCCCTCCCCAGACTTCTTCTGTAAGAAAAGATGGGTGCAACGCGTTGTCCAAATAATGGGTGGGACACACATGAAATAGTAAAAGATACACACGAGAAAGTGCTAGTTATCCATCACATAGACCACCATTAAAATAGTCCAAAAGATATCCAGTCAGAGCAAACAAGTGACACAATAAGACACACAGACAGACATGTAGCAATGTATCACAGACAGTACAGCCGACACTTACCCACCTCTGCCATACCACCTCTGCCATCCTCTGCCCCCCCCCCCCACCTCTGCCATCCTCTGCCCCCCCCACCTCTGCCATCCTCTCCCCCCCCCCCCCACTTCTGCCATCCTCTTCCCCCCCCCCACTTCTGCCATCCTCTTCCCCCCCCCACTTCTGCCATCTTCTGCCCCCCACCACCTCTGCCATCCTCTGCCTACCTACCCCTGTCATCCTCTGCCTACCTACCTCTGCCATCCTCTGCCTACCTACCTCTGCCATCCTCTGCCTACCTACCTCTGCCATCCTCTGCCTACCTACCCCTGTCATCCTCTGCCTACCTACCCCTGTCATCCTCTGCCTACCTACCCCTGTCATCCTCTGCCTACCTACCCCTGTCATCCTCTGCCTACCTACCCCTGTCATCCTCTGCCTACCTACCCCTGCCATCCTCTGCTTCCTACCTCTGCCATCCTCTGCCTACCTACCCCTGCCATCCTCTGCCTACCTACCTCTGCCATCCTCTGCCTACCTACCTCTGCCATCCTCTGCCTACCTGAGAATCCAAACTGAAAGCCTTCTTCAGGGGTCGGATCTTAATGCCCAGAGACTTCAGATACTGGATGATCACCCCAGAGGGTCTTGTGGCCCCCATTGTGCCTTTAATTATCATGGATCAAGGCTCTTGGGTCAATTATTTTCAGTTCCTACAACATGAACCAGAAATTCACTTTATAGATCTAATTAACATACAGCAGGATACAAAAAACAATATTCCCCACCTCTTTATACAGGAGAATTCCTGAAACTCTGCTCTTTTGGCCTTACGTTTGCAATTGCCTTTTCAATTCCCTATTTTATGACTAAAGCACAATATGTACTCATTCTACATATCTGTATAAATATATAGCGCTGGTGAGACCTCACTCGGAGTATTGTACAGAGCGCTGGTGAGACCTCACTTGGAGTATTGTACAGAGCGCTGGTGAGACCTCACTTGGAGTATTGTACAGAGCGCTGGTGAGACCTCACTCGGAGTATTGTACAGAGCGCTGGTGAGACCTCACTCGGAGTATTGTACAGAGCGCTGGTGAGACCTCACTCGGAGTATTGTACAGAGCGCTGGTGAGACCTCACTCGGAGTATTGTACAGAGCGCTGGTGAGACCTCACTCGGAGTATTGTACGGAGTACTGGAGAGACCTCACTCGGAGTATTGTACAGAGCGCTGGTGAGACCTCACTCGGAGTATTGTACAGAGCGCTGGTGAGACCTCACTCGGAGTATTGTACAGAGCGCTGGTGAGACCTCACTCGGAGTATTGTACAGAGCGCTGGTGAGACCTCACTCGGAGTATTGTACAGAGCGCTGGTGAGACCTCACTCGGAGTATTGTACAGAGCGCTGGTGAGACCTCACTCGGAGTATTGTACAGAGCGCTGGTGAGACCTCACTTGGAGTATTGTACGCAGCCCTGGTGAGACCTCACTTGGAGTATTGTACAGAGCGCTGGTGAGACCTCACTTGGAGTATTGTACAGAGCGCTGGTGAGACCTCACTTGGAGTATTGTACAGAGCGCTGGTGAGACCTCACTTGGAGTATTGTACGCAGCCCTGGTGAGACCTCACTTGGAGTATTGTACAGAGCACTGGTGAGACCTCACTTGGAGTATTGTACAGAGCGCTGGTGAGACCTCACTTGGAGTATTGTACAGAGCGCTGGTGAGACCTCACTTGGAGTATTGTACAGAGCACTGGTGAGACCTCACTTGGAGTATTGTACAGAGCGCTGGTGAGACCTCACTTGGAGTATTGTACAGAGCACTGGTGAGACCTCACTTGGAGTATTGTACAGAGCGCTGGTGAGTCCTCACTTGGAGTATTGTACAGAGCGCTGGTGAGACCTCACTTGGAGTATTGTACAGAGTGCTGGTGAGTCCTCACTTGGAGTATTGTACAGAGCGCTGGTGAGACCTCACTTGGAGTATTGTACAGAGCGCTGGTGAGACCTCACTGGGAGTATTGTGCAGAGCGCTGGTGAGACCTCACTTGGAGTATTGTACAGAGCGCTGGTGAGACCTCACTGGGAGTATTGTACAGAGCGCTGGTGAGACCTCACTTGGAGTATTGTACAGAGCGCTGGTGAGACCTCACTTGGAGTATTGCACGCAGCCCTGGTGAGACCTCACTTGGAGTATTGTACAGAGCGCTGGTGAGACCTCACTTGGAGTATTTTACAGAGCGCTGGTGAGACCTCTCTTGGAGTATTGTACAGAGCGCTGGTGAGACCTCACTTGGAGTATTGTACAGAGCACTGGTGAGACCTCACTTGGAGTATTGTACAGAGCGCTGGTGAGACCTCACTTGGAGTATTGTACAGAGCACTGGTGAGACCTCACTTGGAGTATTGTACACAGCGCTGGTGAGACCTCACTTGGAATATTGTACAGAGCGCTGGTGAGACCTCACTTGGAGTATTGTACAGAGCGCTGGTGAGACCTCACTTGGAGTATTGTACAGAGCGCTGGTGAGACCTCACTTGGAGTATTGCACGCAGCCCTGGTGAGACCTCACTTGGAGTATTGTACAGAGCGCTGGTGAGACCTCACTTGGAGTATTTTACAGAGCGCTGGTGAGACCTCTCTTGGAGTATTGTACAGAGCGCTGGTGAGACCTCACTTGGAGTATTGTACAGAGCACTGGTGAGACCTCACTTGGAGTATTGTACAGAGCGCTGGTGAGACCTCACTTGGAGTATTGTACAGAGCACTGGTGAGACCTCACTTGGAGTATTGTACGCAGTACTGGAGACCGTATCTCCAGAAGGATATTGATACTTTGGAGAGAGTTCAGAGAAGGGCTACTAAACTGGTACATGGGTTGAAAGATAAAACTTACCAGGAAAGGTTAAAGCATCTTAACATGTATAGCTTGGAGTAAAGACGTAACAGGGGGGATATGATAGAAACATTTATATACATAAAGGGAATCAACACAGTAACGGAGGAGAGTATATTTAAAGGAAGAAAAACTACCACAACTAGAGGACATTGTCTGAAATTAGAGGGGCAACGATTTAATGTAATATCAGGAAGTATTACTTTACTGAGAGGGTAGTGGATGTATGGAATAGTCTTCCAGTAGAAGTGGTAGAGGTTAATACAGTGAGGGAGTTTAAGCATGCATGGGATAGGTATAAGGCTATCCTAGATATAAGATAAGGTCAGGGACTAATGAAAGTATTACATTACTGAGAGGGTAGTGGATGCATGGAATAGTTTTCCAGTAGAAGTGGTAGAGGTTAATACAGTGAAGGAGTTTAAGCATGCGTGGGATAGGTATAAGGCTATCCTAGATATAAGATAAGGCCAGGGACTAATGAAAGTATTACTTTACTGAGAGGGTAGTGGATGCGTGGAATAGTCTTCCAGTAGAAGTGGTAGAGATTAATACAGTGAAGGAGTTTAAGCATGCATGGGATAGGTATAAGGCTATCCTATATATAAGATAAGGCCAGGGACTAATGAAAGTATTACATTACTGAGAGGGTAGTGGATGTATGGAATAGTCTTCCAGTAGAAGTGGTAGAGGTTAATACAGTGAAGGAGTTTAAGCATGCGTGGGATAGGTATAAGGCTATCCTAGCTATAAGATAAGGCCAGAGACTAATGAAGGTATTACATTACTGAGAGGGTAGTGGATGTATGGAATAGTCTTCCAGTAGAAGTGGTAGAGGCTAATACAGTTTAAGCATCCATGGGATAGGTATAAGGCTATCCTAGATATAAGATAAGGCCAGGGACTAATGAAAGTATTACTTTACTGAGAGGGTAGTGGATGTATGGAATAGTCTTCCAGTAGAAGTGGTAGAGGTTAATACAGTGAAGGAGTTTAAGCATGCGTGGGATAGGTATAAGGCTATCCTAGATATAAGATAAGGCCAGGGACTAATGATAGTATTACTTTACTGAGAGGGTAGTGGATACATGAAATAGTCTTCCAGTAGAAGTGGTAGAGGTTAATACAGTGAAGGAGTTTAAGCATGCATGGGATAGGTATAAGGCTATCCTAGATATAAGATAAGGTCAGGGACTAATGAAAGTATTACATTACTGAGAGGGTAGTGGATGTATGGAATAGTCTTCCAGTAGAAGTGGTAGAGGTTAATACAGTGAAGGAGTTTAAGCATGCATGGGATAGGTATAAGGCTATCCTAGATATAAGATAAGGTCAGGGACTAATGAAAGTATTACATTACTGAGAGGGTAGTGGATGTATGGAATAGTCTTCCAGTAGAAGTGGTAGAGGTTAATACAGTGAAGGAGTTTAAGCATGCATGGGATAGGTATAAGGCTATCCTAGATATAAGGTAAGGCCAGGGACTAATGAAAGTATTACTTTACTGAGAGGGTAGTGGATGCATGGAATAGTCTTCCAGTAGAAGTGGTAGAGGTTAATACAGTGAAGGAGTTTAAGCATGCATGGGATAGGTAGAAGGCTATCCTAGATATTAGATAAGGCCAGGGACTAATGAAAGTATTACATTACTGAGAGGGTAGTGGATGCATGGAATAGTCTTCCAGTAGAAGTGGTAGAGGTTAATACAGTGAAGGAGTTTAAGCATGCGTGGGATAGGTATAAGGCTATCCTAAGGAACTGGAGACTAAGGAAATGATTCAGATTATTGGTCAGACCAGATGGACCGAATGGATCTTATCTGCCAGTGACACAGTCTATGTTTATAGATTTAATATACCTTCACCACCAAACAGTTTTTAAGTTAAATATAATGGAGGGGGAAAGTGAGAAGTTAACCCTTCGCATAAAACCAATGACACAAAATTAAACCCAATCCAGTAAAGGCTTAACTTTTATTACTAAAATGTTAAGATGCCAAAACAGGGAGAGGAGAGTCTGTAACACTCACCTGAAACTCACAGACAACAACATGGAACAATTCCAGTGAAAAAACCCCCAGTGCAAAGTGAATCAGATAAAACCAATTACAGCATCAACTTAGTGACTGAAATAATGACTTTTCCATAGGTTTGTGCAAAGCTAAATAAACACAGCTAATGACAAGACATGTTGTAAATATATATACACACAGCTAATGACAAGACATGTAATATATATACATATACACACAGTGTCAGATATCAAGTCAACATACTGGAACTCTGTGTAATGTGTAAGTAATTCAGCAGCAGTGCTAGCTGTTCAATCAGTGCCCTGGACCTCTGTATACACAGCAGCAAAGGGACAAAACTATTTTTCAAGCCAACTAGTGAAAGCAATCAGCCATGCAGCTCAAATATCCTCAAGGTTCAATTAATGCATTAGCAGGGGTCATTTCTGCCCCAAACTCCCCCCTACAGTCTAAACATTTCCCTTTTTTCAGAATTAATTTCAATGTGATAAATTGAGTATATTATGGGGGTGACTGGGTATAGTGGCAGAGAAAAACCAAACATCTTCAGGGGAAAACATTGTCTAGGAGAGGTTTGCAGCCACCTCACCCTATTTATTATATTTTAGTAATATAAATGAAGTCTTAACCCATTAGGTCGTTATGCATTGCTGTGTGCCATTCAGTTATTTATGAAGCATTACCCCCCCCCCCCCCCCCCCCCCCCCAAACCTGCTGCTCTGCAGACATCTCCTCTATGAATCTCCCAGACATCCTCAGCTCACACACCTATTACTTGACCCAAATCACTGCACCCTGGGAATCAGCCCCTTGTTTCACCTGAGTGCGGGGTAAGAACCGGCCCAGACTTCCTGGGAGTCAATATATGAAATAACAGGCAGTGTCTGAGCCAGTCCCTTTACACAGGGTCCAAACTGGTCATTGTAAGGAGACAGAAGTGCACTGATTGGGCATCATTTAAACATATTAGGACCTAGCCGCTCCAACAGTAATAAACAGCCAGCATTACAGGATAAATGAACTTGTTTTAATCCTTACTTCCCTGGAGCTCACACTGCTCTGGTTGGGCTCATTGTCCCTCTCTGCGCTAACCTATAGACGCATTGTGGCTGCCGGTCAGAGGATACGCTGACATGTACATTAAAGATACGCTGACATGCCAGTTAAAGAGACTGTCTGGGGCCCCAAATGTATCTTCCAAATATCAATGCATATTAATGTGCTCTCAGAGTACTTTAATATGAATGTCTTACATTTTGCATTTCTTAAAATATAAAATACTTACAGTTAGATGAAACTGTGAGATTACAGAAACTTGCAAGAAACCAGGACTGCCCACACTAGGCGAGTAAAAATCATTTCCTTTTTTTTTTTTGATGCAGGAACCAATGAGATAAATTTAATTTAAATGAAAAATGGAATTTCCTGCCTCTCCAGTGATGTCATCAGTCAGTATGTTGCACTGATAAGAGATCCTACTTTGTCCAGTACACAGTCCATACAATGCATTTTATTCCAGCAGCACAAGAAGTGAATAAATGTAATAAAACGTTATATCCTCAGTGTCTATATAATCAGTGCTGCTGCACCTGCAGTAACCATGCAGAGTAATCACTGGGGAGGGCTTGAGTCAAATATTAAATATGTGATTTATACAGAATGACTGCATCAAATCACACAGGGATAAACCCTGGGCACTATACAAGCAGTGATCTTCATACTGCACCAATGTGAGTTTGGGGACTGTCCCTTTAATTCTCATGTTAGGGACAATCCTTTTATTACTTTTGCTTCTAAATTAGTAGCACAAGTGCAAAAAATGATTTGTGTCTCTTTAAGGGGCTTCTGTCTCGAGACAGAGAGGGGCGTGATATAATTTAGGGGTTTGCACTGGGTAGAAAGAAGACTACAGGCTGGTCTCCATGAATTACAGGTTGAGCAACCCTCCTACCCCATCACGGGTGCTCCACAAAATGTATCAGAGAAACCTATGTATGGAACATGTGTCGCGGTATGTGTAACATAGGAAACTCTTTGGTAGGTAATATATATATATATTATAGATTAATCTCCATACCGGATTGCAATGGTGCAGTGCTGGCCTAAGCATGATTTCACCATACAATAGTACGTAATCTTACAAAGGTGCAAGTAGCTTTCATGAAAACTGTACCATTTATTGCAGCCCAGGAATATGTATTTTTCCAAAACCACTGTATAACCCATTGGACACACTGCTGTTGTACATTGTGCAGGTAAAAGTTATATGTCCAGCAAAACACTGTCTGACCTGCAACCCTAACTGTTCAACTGTGAGTACCATGAAAATGTGTGTCTGTATAGGCTCCTGTGTAATATATGTATGCACACACTGCAAGTATAGTTATCATTCACCTGGTATTATTATATGTCTGCTCTGTACAGACTCCTGTGTAATATATGTATGCACACACTGCAAGTATAGTTATCATTCACCTGGTATTATTATATGTCTGCTCTGTACAGACTCCTGTGTAATATATGTATGCACACACTGCAAGTATAGTTATCATTCACCTGGTATTATTATATGTCTGCTCTGTACAGGCTCCTGTGTAATATCTGTATGCACACACTGCAAGTATAGTTATCATTCACCTGGTATTATTATATGTCTGCACTGTACAGACTCCTGTGTAATATATGTATGCACACATTGCTAGTATAGTTATCATTCACCTGGTATTATTATATGTCTGCTCTGTACAGACTCCTGTGTAATATATGTCTGCACACACTGCAAGTATAGTTATCATTCACCTGGTATTATTATATGTCTGCTCTGTACAGACTCCTGTGTAATATATGTATGCACACACTGCAAGTATAGTTATCATTCACCTGGTATTATTATATGTCTGCTCTGTACAGACTCCTGTGTAATATATGTATGCACACACACTGCAAGTATAGTTATCATTCACCTGGTATTATTATATGTCTGCTCTGTACAGACTCCTGTGTAATATATGTATGCACACACACTGCAAGTATAGTTATCATTCACCTGGTATTATTATATGTCTGCTCTGTACAGACTCCTGTGTAATATATGTATGCACACACACTGCAAGTATAGTTATCATTCACCTGGTATTATTATATGTCTGCTCTGTACAGACTCCTGTGTAATATATGTATGCACACACACTGCAAGTATAGTTATCATTCACCTGGTATTATTATATGTGTGCTCTGTACAGGCTCCTGTGTAATATATGTATGCACACATGGCAAGTATAGTTATCCTTCACCTGGTATTATTATATGTCTGCTCTGTACAGACTCCTGTGTAATATATGTATGCACACACTGCAAGTATAGTTATCCTTCACCTGGTATTATTATATGTCTGCTCTGTACAGACTCCTGTGTAATATATGTATGCACACATTGCAAGTATAGTTATCATTCACCTGGTATTATTATATGTTTGCTTTGTACAGGCTCCTGTGTAATATATGTATGCACACACTGCAAGTATAGTTATCATTCACCTGGTATTATTATATGTGTGCTCTGTACAGGCTCCTGTGTAATATATGTATGCACACACTGCAAGTATAGTTATCATTCACCTGGTATTATTATATGTCTGCACTGTACAGACTCCTGTGTAATATATGTATGCACACACTGCAAGTATAGTTATTATTCACCTGGTATTATTATATGTCTGCTCTGTACAGACTCCTGTGTAATATATGTATGCACACACTGCAAGTATAGTTATCATTCACCTGGTATTATTATATGTGTGCTCTGTACAGGCTCCTGTGTAATATGTATGCACACACTGCAAGTATAGTTATCATTCACCTGGTATTATTATATGTCTGCTCTGTACAGGCTCCTGTGTAATATATGTATGCACACACTGCAAGTATAGAACCCTGGGAAATTATGCAAATGAATTGTACAGGACATGTATGGGCGAGGGGGAGGCAAGAGATGACTGACGGGGGCTGGGGGGAGGGGCTTCAGGGGGGAGCAGCCATTTTAATCTGTAAACGCACCTGGTAGCAATTTTTTGCAGCTCTGGTGTTTCATTCACGGCCCAGGCATGGAGATTGAGGCAATGCTCGCTGCCCTGAGGGCTGGGGCCCTTACAGATGGTGGCAGACGGTTGAGGCAGCAGTTTGCAGCGCTGCAGGCTGCTACACCCGCGGTGGCATCGCCTCCCGCGGGTCCTCGTGGCGGGGCGCGGCGGGTGTCCCGCCCGCCCGCTCGACTGAGCCCGGACGCCGGCTCCATCCAGCCTCATCGGAGCAGGAGCGGAGCTGGGCGAAGGAGCGGCCTTCGCCCGTCGGCCGCGCGGCCCGCTCCGTCCGGCGGCGGGCCTGCTGGTTCAGCCACGCGACCATCCCAGGTGGCTGGTGGGATCGGGGATCGCAGGCCGCGCCCCTCCCCTCGGGGTTTGGAGCGCGACGGACGGAGGACATCCAGGGCTGTGACCAGGTCCGGTACAGCCCTGCTACCTTCCCCCCCGCGTCCGGATGCGGGGCCTAGCAGGAGGAGGAGCACGGATCGGCAGGCCAGGGTGGTGAGTAGGCCTCAGGGCCTAAAACGGGGGTCCCTTCGATTACCCTCCCGGGCGGGGGGCAGCGGGGAGGCTGTGGGCAGCTGCAGTGGGTCTTCTGGGGATGAGGATCCGGCCCTGGGTCTCTTACTGCCCCCTACCCCGTCCCCTACTCCTACCCCTGTCACTACTTACCAGGTTCCCTTGGCTGGGCTTCTCTCTCCTCCTGATCTGGCGTTGTATTCACCTGTCTCTCCTTCACAGGCTCCAGCTACTAGTGCTGTGCCACTCCACGTCCCCCATCCTGCTTCCCAGGTTGCGGGTGATTCAGCGGCCTCCCGGGCCTCCACGCCGGCTCTGGGCGCGGTTCAGGGAGACACTGGTGAGTCCACGGGGCAACCTTTGGCGGGGTTTTTCGGGGGTGGGTGGGGTGGGGTCTACTGTTACTCCTGCTAGTCAGCCATGGGTGGATTTGTTGCGTTGCTTGCGGGGGGCGATAGAGCAAGTGAGCCGGGTGGCTGGGCCTTCTGGTAGTGCGGCCCTGCAGGGCATCGATAGTACGATGGGCGGCGTGTGGGGTTCCACGGGGGGTTCACTGGGGATGGTTTCTGGTTTGCCGGGCACGGCGGGGGTCCCACAGTCCCCCTTATTACCGCCCCCTTTGTTGCTGCCGGCGGCCACTGCTGCGGCGCTCCCTGCGGTTCCCTTGTCAATACCTAGTACATCGGCGGCACCGAGTACGTCGGCGTCAATGGTTGGGGCGGCTGATTTGACACACCCTGTTGCACCGATGGCGCATGGGGCCGCGTATTTATGTTGGTCGGGCCCCTTAGGCCTTCATCTTAAACCGGAGGTGAGGGAGCGTATTTGGAAGGGCGAGTATGTGGAAATCTATTCGCTCCTTCCCATGGAGGACGTTCCTCCTCCTGAGAAGGAGTTGAAGGAGGCCGAGAAAGAAAAGGAGAAGTACCGTTATCGCAAAATCCCAAAGAATTATGGGAATTGGATTCGGGCTTTCTCCATCTTGGCCAGCGTCATTGGGGAAAAATCCCCTG
The DNA here is from genome assembly GCA_036172795.1 of Pelodytes ibericus. Classification (NCBI taxonomy): domain Eukaryota; kingdom Metazoa; phylum Chordata; class Amphibia; order Anura; family Pelodytidae; genus Pelodytes; species Pelodytes ibericus. Next base: position 2,502,595 of record CM069861.1, on the reverse strand, counting down.
AAAAATGTTGCTCCTTGTTTTGTTACCAGGATCAAATCTGGAATGCGTGCAGGATTTATGGGGGTCTCAGCTGGTGGCGCTATGATGAGCAATTCCGGCAACGGATTGCTTTACGGCCTACTTTGGGTTGGGACCAAATGGACGTGGGGCTGTGGCTGGCCATTATGACCCGGCCAGCCTCGCATCAGGGGGGTTTGACGTCCTTTCTTGGGGGGGGTCGGGGGACTGGGTTCGCCCTCTCCCTCGGCCACAACCCAACGACGACCGGGAGGGTGCTGGCAATTTAATGAGGGTCAGTGCAAGTTTGGCGGTGGTTGTCGCTTCAAACATGAGTGTTCCGGTTGCGGGGGTAGTCAAGCGTCAGAGAGGTGGGGACAAGTCTGACGTGGGCGGAAAGGGGGATGACGCCGGTGGACGTCGGGGCAATGCGCCCATGGCTAAGCCGGTATAGGAATCGTAGGGCGGCGGACATTTTGTTGCACGGGTTTGAGTTTGGTTTCAGGATCCCCTTTCAGGAGCGGGAGGTTTGTTTGCGGTTGCGTAATTTGCGTTCGGTGGCTGAGCACCCTGAGGTGGTGTGGGATAAGTTGGCTAAGGAAGTGGCTCTGGGCCGTATGGCGGGTCCTTTTGCTTCGCCCCCGTTGGCCGTTTTACGGGTTTCTCCCCTGGGGGTGGTTCCCAAAAAGGAACCGGGAAAGTTCCGGCTGATCCAGCATCTGTCTTACCCCTATGGGGAGTCGGTTAACGATGATATTGATGCGGAATTGTGCCGGGTGTCTTATGCGTCCTTTGATTCGGCAGTTAGGATGGTGAGGGCGGCAGGGGCTGGTGCTTTGATGGCAAAAACCGATGTGGAATCGGCCTTCCGGCTTCTTCCGGTTCATCCAGACTGTCATCACCTCCTCGGGTGCCATTTTGAAGGGAAGTTTTACGTTGACTTGTGCCTTCCCATGGGTTGTTCTATTTCCTGTTTTTATTTTGAGTGCTTTAGCACATTTTTGGATTGGGTAATCAGGGAGGAGTCCGGGTGCAGCTCAGTGATGCATTACCTGGATGACTTCCTGCTGGTGGGTCCCTCGGGTTTGCAAGTCTGTGGCCATTTGTTGAGGACGGCCCAGGTGGTTCTGGCTTCGTTTGGGGTCCCATTGGCGGCAGACAAAACGGAGGGCCCGACTACCTGTATTTCCTTCCTGGGCAATGAGATTGACTCCCTGGCCGGGGAATGCCGGCTTCCTCAGGATAAATTGTTGGGCCTTAGGGCGGACATTTCCAAGGCTTGCGGCTTGAGAAAAATTCAGCTCCGGGCGTTGCAATCTTTATTGGGGAAGCTCAACTTTGCCTGTAAAATTATGCCAATGGGCAGGGTGTTTAGCGGACGTCTGGCAGGGGCTACGGCGGGGGTGTGCCGGCCGCACCATTATGTCAGGCTCACTCGGCCCCTAAGGGATGATCTGGCGGTGTGGGATGATTTTTTGAGCAGGTACAATGGACGGTCGTTGTGGCAGGCTCCGGAGGTGTCCAACGCAGATCTCCATCTGTACACGGATGCCTCAGGATCCGTGGGCTACGGGGCAATTTTGGGGTCCCAGTGGTCTGCTGAGACTTGGCCCCCGTTCTGGGGTTTGGGGGGCCTGACAAAGAATTTAGCTTTTTTGGAGCTATTTCCTATTCTGGTGGCAGTGGTCCTTTGGGGAACTACGTTACGTGATCGCAGGGTGGTCTTCCACTGTGACAACATGGGAGTGGTGTTAGCGGTGAATAACCTGACGGCTTCTTCCCCGCCGGTAGTTCGGCTGTTGCGGCTTCTGGTCCTTAACTGCCTTGATTTTAATGTGACCTTTCGTGCTGTTCATATCCCTGGGGTGCATAACGTAATTGCGGATGCACTTTCTCGTTCGCAGTGGGCAACGTTCCGGGCGGCAGCACCATGGGCGGACCCGGAGGGTATCCCGTGCCCGTCGACGCTGTGGGACCTGGGGTTGGGCGAATAGCACAGTGGGTTAGCCAGTCTGTCACTGGATCCACATGGAAGCGTTACGGTAAAGTTTGAGGGGAATGGTTGGATCTGGAGTCGGCTCGTGGGGGTTTCAGGGATGATGGGGCTCGCTTGGAAGGTTTACTGTGGTTGTTGTGGCATTGGGACGCGGCTGGCTTGTCGCCCGCGGCGGTAACGGCACGGATGTCAGGCCTCAGTTTCTGGTTCAGAGCTTCTGGGCTACGGGACGTGACTAAGGAGTTTTTAGTGCGTCAGGCGTTGAAGGGTTGGAGGAGGGGTGTTCATGCCGTGGATTACCGAAAACCGGTGTCCGGGGCTTTGTTGCTGGGCCTGTGCCACATACTGCCGGTGGTTTGCCACTCGCCTTTTGAGGTGGATCTGTTTCGGTTGGCCCTTTCCATGGCATTGTTTGGGGCTTTGCGTATTGGGGAATTGGTTAGCCAGGCAAAAACGAAGCCAGGGGGTATACTGGCGGCTGATATGGTGCGGGAACCTGGTCTGGTGAGGTTTTTGATCAGGCGCTCCAAAACGGATGTACTTGGGGTTGGGAAGTGGGTCTCCCTGCGGGAGGTCCCCGGTTCTATGGTATGCCCGGTGGCTTGTTTTGACCGGTACGGTTTGGTCCGACCGGCCGGTTTCAATTCATTGCTGGTGCACGCTGATGCGACTCCTTTGTCTAGATTCCAGTTTGTCAGGGTCTTCCGAATGGCAGTTGAGGCCCTGGGCCTTCCGAGCCGGGGGTTCGGGGGTCACTCGTTCAGGATTGGCGCTGCGTCTGAGGCCGCAAGGCTGGGTTATGCTGAGCGGGCTATCAGGCAGATTGGGCGGTGGGAATCCCGCAGGTTTCTATCTTATGTCCGTCCGGCTGGTCTGATCTCAGTTTCCTCTGCTTTACATTCACAGATGTTGCGCCTAGGAGGGTGTGGCTTATAGGCCACTCGTACATATTCTGGGCACGGAGTCGGGCTGCCGTGCGACCTGGAGGAGAGTGCCTGGGCTTTCCGGGAGCCGTGGCGGACGTTCGGTGGTTCGGGTTCCGGGGTATGCGGTGGGTACGCTTGTTACCCGAGGTGGTTCAGTTGTCTCGGCGGTTGGGGCCCCCTGATATTTTACTTATTCATCTGGGGGGCAATGATCTGGGTTCGGTCCCTGTGTGGACCCTGGGGGAGACCATGAAAAGGGATCTGGCGAGGCTGCTGGTGCTCTTTCCTGGTGTGTCGCTGGTGTGGTCAGAGGTGGTGCCACGTAATTATTGGAGGTGTGCGCTCAATCAGAGGGCACTGGAACGGAGCCGGGTGAAATTGAATAAACGAGTGTCTCGTTTTGTGTTGAGTGTGGGGGGCGTGACTATACGCCACAGGGTTTTTGAGTCCGATGCGGCAAGGTATTTCAGGAGTGATGGAGTTCACTTAACTGAGGTGGGCCTTGATCTGTTTATCTTGGCGTTGCAGGAGGGTTTGGAACAGGCCATGGCGGTGGTGGTGGGTGGTCCCCGCTGATTTAAGGTGTTAAACGAGCGGGTCTGTGGCGGGGGTTGGCTGTCCTTGCCAGTAGGGGATATGTTTTGGAAAATGGAGTTGGAGTTATTACAAGGAGAATGGTGCTCGGGTCCTCCCCTTAACCTTAAAAGCAACATGGAAGTTGTTTGTAGTGGACGTGCCCACTGAGCTAAGTGAGTCGGCTAGTGGTAAGCATTGTGGGAGAGATGGGCTAGGTGGAGTTATGGCATCTCAAGGGACGAGGAGGGGAGGCGAGCTTCTGGATTCTGGATTTGGTTGGAAAAAAGTGGCCATATGTAAATATATGGGTGGAAGTTTAAAATGGTTTTACTGGCAAGGGCTTAGTCAATTTGTCAGGCTGTATTCTGTTTTATACATATAAGTATTAAAGGATGGTGGTGGTTTATACAGCCTGATATGTGTTTAATAAAGAAGTGCTGTGGCCTTGTTGTACCATCACAAGTCTCGTGTCCATTTATTGGGGGGAACATGGGCTGGTATGGTTATGGGTGACTGTGGGGTTATGGTATGTCTGAGGAATCGGGCATCTATCCCCTCTGCATACATACAAGTTATCATTTACCTGGTATTATTATATGTCTGCTCTGTACAGACTCCTGTGTAATATATGTATGCACACATTGCAAGTATAGTTATCATTCACCTGGTATTATTATATGTCTGCTCTGTACAGAATCTGTGTAATATATGTATGCACACATTGCTAGTATAGTTATCATTCAACTGGTATTATTATATGTCTGCTCTGTACAGACTCCTGTGTAATATATGTATGCACATATTGCAAGTATAGTTATCATTCACCTGGTCTCATTATATGTTTGCTCTGTACAGACTCCTGTGTAATATATGTATGCACACACTGCAAGGATAGTTATCATTCACCTGGTATTATTATATGTCTGCTCTGTACAGGCTCCTGTGTAATATATGCATGCACACACTGCAAGTATAGTTATCATTCACCTGGTATTATTATATGTCTGCTCTGTACAGGCTCATGTGTAATATATGTATGCACACACTGCAAGTATAGTTATTATTCACCTGGTATTATTATATGTCTGCTCTGTACAGACTCCTGTGTAATTTATGTATGCACACACTGCAAGTATAGTTATCATTCACCTAGTATTATTATGTCTGCTCTGTACAGGCTCCTGTGTAATATATGTATGCACACATTGCAAGTATAGTTATCATTCACCTGGTATTATTATATGTCTGCTCTGTACAGGCTCCTGTGTAATATATGTATGCACACATTGCAAGTATAGTTATCATTCACCTGGTATTATTATATGTCTGCTATGTACAGGCTCCTGTGTAATATATGTCTGCACACACTGCAAGTATAGTTATCATTGACCTGGTATTATTATATGTCTGCTCTGTACAGACTCCTGTGTAATTTATGTATGCACACACTGCAAGTTTAGTTATCATTCACCTGGTATTATTATGTCTGCTCTGTACAGACTCCTGTGTAATATATGTATGCACACACTGCAAGGATAGTTATCATTCACCTGGTATTATTATATGTCTGCTCTGTACAGACTCCTGTGTAATATATGTATGCACACATTGCAAGTATAGTTATCATTCACCTGGTATTATTATATGTCTGCTCTGTACAGACTCCTGTGTAATATATGTATGCACACACTGCAAGTATAGTTATCATTCACCTGGTATTATTATATGTCTGCTCTGTACAGACTCCTGTGTAATATATGTATGCACACACTGCAGGTATAGTTATCATTCACCTGGTATTATTATATGTGTGTCTGTACAGGCTCCTGTGTAATATATGTATGCACACACACTGCAAGTATAGTTATCATTCACCTGGTATTATTATATGTCTGCTATGTACAGGCTCCTGTGTAATATATGTATGCACACACTGCAAGTATAGATATCATTCACCTGGTATTATTATATGTCTGCTCTGTACAGGCTCCTGTGTAATATATGTATGCACACACTGCAAGTATAGATATCATTCACCTGGTATTATGATATGTCTGCTCTGTACAGGCTCATGTGTAATATATGTATGCACACACACTGCAAGTATAGTTATCATTCAACTGGTATTATTATATGTCTGCTCTGAACAGACTCCTGTGATATATACGTATGCACACATTGCAAGTATAGTTATCATTCACCTGGTATTATTATATGTCTGCTCTGTACAGGCTCCTGTGTAATATATGTCTGCACACACTGCAAGTATAGTTATCATTCACCTGGTATTATTATATGTCTGCTCTGTACAGACTCCTGTGTAATATATGTATGCACACACTGCTAGTATAGTTATTATTCACCTGGTATTATTATATGTCTGCTCTGTAAAGACTCCTGTGTAATATATGTATGCACACACTGCAAGTATAGTTATCATTCACCTGGTATTATTATATGTCTGCTCTGTACAGACTCCTGTGTAATATATGTGTGCACACACTGCAAGTATAGTTATCATTCACCTGGTATTATTACATGTCTGCTCTGTACAGGCTCCTGTGTAATATATGTATGCACACACACTGCAAGTATAGTTATCATTCACCTGGTATTATTATATGTCTGCTCTGTACCGGCTCCTGTGTAATATATGTATGCACACATTACAAGTATAGTTATCATTCACCTGGTATTTTTATGTCTGCTCTGTACAGGCTGCTGTGTAATATATGTATACACACATTGCAAGTATAGTTATCATTCACCTGGTATTATTATATGTCTGCTCTGTACAGGCTCCTGTGTAATATATGTATGCACACACTGCAAATATAGTTATCATTCACCTGGTATTATTATATGTCTGCTCTGTACAGGCTCCTGTGTAATATATGTATGCACACACTGCAAGTATAGTTATCATTCACCTGGTATTATATGTGTGCTCTGTACAGACTCCTGTGTAATATATATATGCACACACTGCAAGTATAGTTATCATTCACCTGGTATTATATGTCTGCTCTGTACAGACTCCTGTGTAATATATGTATGCACACATTGAAGTATAGTTATCATTCACCTGGTATTATTATATGTCTGGTCTGTACAGACTCCTGTGTAATATATGTATGCACACACTACAAGTATAGTTATCATTCACCTGGTATTATTATATGTCTGCTCTGTACAGACTCCTGTGTAATATATGTATGCACACACTGCAAGTATAGTTATAATTCACCTGATATTATTATATGTCTGCTCCGTACAGACTCCTGTGTAATATATGTATGCACACACTGCAAGTATAGTTATCATTCACCTGGTATTATTATATGTCTGCTCTGTACAGACTCCTGTGTAATATATGTATGCACACACTGCAAGTATAGTTATCATTCACCTGGTATTATTATATGTCTGCTCTGTACAGACTCCTGTGTAATATATGTATGCACACACTGCAAGTATAGTTATCATTCACCTGGTATTATTATATGTCTGCTCTGTACAGACTCCTGTGTAATATATGTATACACACATTGCAAGTATAGTTATCATTCACCTGGTATTATTATATGTCTGCTCTGTACAGACTCCTGTGTAATATATGTATGCACACACTGCAAGTATAGTTATCATTCACCTGGTATTATTATATGTCTGCTCTGTACAGACTCCTGTGTAATATATGTATGCACACATTGCAAGTATAGTTACCATTCACCTGGTATTATTATATGTCTGCTCCGTACAGACTCCTGTGTAATATATGTATGCACAGACTGCAAGTATAGTTATAATACTGCCAGTGCTGAGAGCTGAGTGAGAGGATCAGTAGAAGCTGCAAACCTGATATTTGGGATTAAATGAAGCATTATTAATACAGATATTACAAATTGAATGAATCCAGTTTGTGGAGTATTTCGCAAGTGTCTGTGTGCGTTTGTAATGCTCTGACATGCTGTGTCTTTACTGGTAACACACACAGTTCCTGTTCAGTGCAGACACACCCATATCTCACACTGTGCAGCCCATGTCACGGGTCTCTGTACAGAGGTAACAAGTCCGAGCAGGGGGGTCACTGCGTCCACTCAGACCCCCACAGCTGGCCCACTCTGTGCTTCACCATGAATCGCAAGGACAGCAAAAGGTAAGCCTGTTTGGCTGGCTGAGGGTTACGGGGAGGTCTATTCCCCGCTAATGTAAGGTGGTCCGCGATGGTTGGGGTCAGACTGCGGCTCCCTGACTCACTGCAGCTTCTGCTTTTCCAGTTTCAGTAGAGAGGAAGGGACAGGAATCCTGCTCCTCACAGGGGTGGAGGCCAATATATATACTGACAGACCTCCTCCCCGGTATATGTTACCGATACTGACAGACCTCCTCCCCGGTATATGTTACCGATACTGACAGACCTCCTCCCCGGTATATGTTACCGATACTGACAGACCTCCTCCCCGGTATATGTTACCGATACTGACAGACCTCCTCCCCGGTATATGTTACCGATACTGACAGACCGCCTCCCCGGTATATGTTACCGATACTGACAGACCTCCTCCCCGGTATATGTTACCGATACTGACTGACCTCCTCCCCGGTATATGTTACCGATACTGACAGACCTCCTCCCCGGTATATGTTACCGATACTGACAGACCTCCTCCCCGGTATATGTTACCGATACTGACAGACCTCCTCCCCGGTATATGTTACCGATACTGACAGACCTCCTCCCCGGTATATGTTACCGATACTGACAGACCTCCTCCCCGGTATATGTTACCGATACTGACTGACCTCCTCCCCGGTATATGTTACCGATACTGACAGACCTCCTCCCCGGTATATGTTACCGATACTGACTGACCTCCTCCCCGGTATATGTTACCGATACTGACTGACCTCCTCCCCGGTATATGTTACCGATACTGACAGACCTCCTCCCCGGTATATGTTACCGATACTGACAGACCTCCTCCCCGGTATATGTTACCGATACTGACTGACCTCCTCCCCGGTATATGTTACCGATACTGACAGACCTCCTCCCCGGTATATGTTACCGATACTGACAGACCTCCTCCCCGGTATATGTTACCGATACTGACTGACCTCCTCCCCGGTATATGTTACCGATACTGACTGACCTCCTCCCAGGTATTTGTTACCGATGCTGACTGACAGACCTCCTCTCCGGTATATGTTACCGATACTGACAGACCTCCTCTCCGGTATTTGTTACCGATACTGACAGACCTCCTCCCCGGTATATGTTACCGATACTGACTGACTGACCTCCTCCCCGGTATTTGTTACCGATGCTGACTGACAGACCTCTTCTCCAGTATATGTTACCGATACTGACTGGCAGATATATATATGATACTGGCATGTTAAGTGGCAAAATACTGGCATACTGAATGGCAAAATATTGGCATACTGAATGGCAAAATACTGGCATATTGAATGGCAAAATACTGGCATATTATTGGGCAAATTGTTGGGGCATATTAAATGGCAAAATAATACTGGCATATTAAATGGCTAAATACTGGCATACTGAGTCACAAAATATTGGCATATTAAGTGGCAGAATAATACTGGCATATTATTGGGCAAATTGGCTGTGGCATATTAAATGACAAAACAATACTGGCATATTATTGGGCAAATTGGCGGGGCATATTAAATGGCAAAATAATACTGGCATATTAAATGGCTAAATACTGGCATACTGAGTCACAAAATATTGGCATATTAAGTTGCAGAATAATACTGGCATATTATTGGGCAAATTGGCTGTGGCATATTAAATGACAAAATAATACTGGCATATTATTGGGCAAATTGTCGGGGCATATTAAATGGCAAAATAATACTGGCATATTAAATGGCTAAATACTGGCATACTGAGTCACAAAATATTGGCATATTAAGTGGCAGAATAATACTGGCATATTATTGGGCAAATTGGCTGTGGCATATTAAATGACAAAATAATACTGGCATATTATTGGGCAAATTGTCGGGGCATATTAAATGGAAAAATAATACAGGCATACTGAATGGCAAAATACTGGCATATATTAAATGGCAAACTATTGGAATATTGAGTAGCAAAATACTGGCATATTGAATAGCAAAATTATACTGGCATACTGAATGGCAAAATACTGGCATATTGAATGGCAAAATGATACTGGCATACTGAATGGCAAAATACTGGCATATTGAATGGCATAATACTAGCATATTGAATGGGGAAATACTGGCATATTGAATGGGTAATTAATTCTGGCATATTGAATGGGTAATTAATACTGGCATATTGAGTGGCAAATTGGCTGTGCCATATTTATGGGCAAACTAACACTGGTATATTAATGGGAAAACTGGTTTATTTTAATTGGCAAAGTGATGCTGTGGAATGGTCTGTGGGGCAATATAATATGCACTATGGGAAAGATGACACTGGCTAGTTCTGTGGAACAAAGTGACTGTGGTTTATTCCGTGGGGCATTGGTAGTGTGGCATGCCAAATCAAGCAGTGCTGTGGGTACTCTATAGTGCTGTGTTAAGTCCTTGTGTGTCATAGTTATGGGGCTCCTGTGTATGGCATAGTTATGGGCTCCTGTGTGTGTCATAGTTATGGGGCTCCTGTGTATGGCATAGTTATGGGCTCCTGTGTGTGTCATAGTTATGGGGCTCCTGTGTGTGTCATAGTTATGGGCTCCTGTGTGTGGCATAGTTATTGGGCCATCTGGCATTACTAAGGAATCTGTTTGGCGTGGTATTGGAGGAAATCCAGGGGGTGACACCATGAGTTACCGCACCGGGTGACACCAACCCTAGTGACGCCTCTGTGTGTGTGTATATATATATATATATATATAAATAAAATAAAAAAAAAAATATATATATATATATATATATAGTAGGTGTGTATATATTCTATTTCTATATTATCCATTTTTCATTCCCAGAAAGTCCCGTCTAGACCTCCAGAACCAGACCCTGAGCGGTAATGGGGTTTTTATCACCGTCAAAGGGCGTCCACGGCAGAACAGGAGACGAATGACCTGCCCTTCCCCCGCTGAAATAAATAAAGCAATGGTTGCCGTGACGCTGGCTCCGCTGGGGAGGGGCTGCAGCCTGGAGGAACTGCTGGGGAAATGCATCCAATCATTTGGTAACACCGGCTTCCATTACACGTGTACCATGTGACATCCAGTGGTTACCGACTCATCCACCTCCGGTGCAGGACTCGAGGCAGTCTCAGGAATGCTCCAGATGACACTGATGACCTTTTTCTTTGTTTCCCTCACCCAGATCTGGAAGGAAAGCTCTGGAGGAACGAGGATACGGTCCACATGACCCTGGTCATGCACAGCTGGGTGGTTCCATCTGCCAAGTTTGCACAGACACTTCTCCAACTATATCCTTTGCAGCGTGGGGGCCAATTCCCAAATAAAATCTAACTAGTCCTGGGACGGTCATGTGGGCGGCTGGTTGAAGGGCCTCTACCTGCAGAGATCCTTAACTTCTCGATACATATAAAGACACGTCTCAGAATAACACAAAGATCGCCATATGTCACTTTGCCAGGTGAGAGGTGACACCCGAGATATATCCTTCCTACAATCTGTCCCTAGTCTGTATTTTATCTTTGGTCCTCATGGTGTAGACCCCCCCCCCCCACACACACACACACACACACACACACACCATTATTTTGCTTTTCATTGTGTTATTTACTTGGTGTCTCAAAGGTTTTGGGTCACTCAGTACCCAGAGATGTTCCGGCTGGACAGTAAGCTGGAGGAGTCAATGTCTGTATTTTGGGAGGTGGTAAAGGAAAGCAAAGTAAAGTGTCACAGACGGCCCGTGGCTACATCCTGCATGTAAGGGTTTAACATGTCTTCATGTCTGTACAGAATCCATCTCGCTATTAAACTACCCACCAGCCATTCAGAGATTCGCTATATACCACTCGTTATCTCCCACTATCTCTCTATACCGCTCGTTATCTCCCGCTATCTCTCTATACCGCTCGTTATCTCCCTGCTATCTCTCTATACCACTCGTTATCTCCCACTATCTCTCTATACCACTCGTTATCTCCCACTATCTCTCTCTATACCACTCGTTATCTCCCACTATCTCTCTATACCGCTCGTTATCTCCCGCTATCTCTCTATACCACTCGTTATCTCCCACTATCTCTCTATACCGCTCGTTATCTCCCACTATCTCTCTATACCACTCGTTATCTCCCGCTATCTCTCTCTATACCGCTCGTTATCTCCCGCTATCTCTCTCTATACCGCACGTTATCTCCCACTATCTCTCTATACCGCTCGTTATCTCCCACTATCTCTCTATACCGCTCGTTATCTCCCACTATCTCTCTATACCACTCGTTATCTCCCGCTATCTCTCTCTATACCGCTCGTTATCTCCCGCTATCTCTCTCTATACCGCTCGTTATCTCCCGCTATCTCTCTATACCGCTCGTTATCTCCCGCTATCTCTCTCTATACCGCTCGTTATCTCCCGCTATCTCTCTATACCGCTCGTTATCTCCCGCTATCTCTCTATACCACTCGTTATCTCCCGCTATCTCTCTCTATACCGCTCGTTATCTCCCGCTATCTCTCTCTATACCGCTCGTTATCTCCCGCTATCTCTCTCTATACCGCTCGTTATCTCCCACTATCTCTCTATACCGCTCGTTATCTCCCACTATCTCTCTATACCACTCGTTATCTCCCGCTATCTCTCTCTATACCGCTCGTTATCTCCCGCTATCTCTCTCTATACCGCACGTTATCTCCCACTATCTCTCTATACCGCTCGTTATCTCCCACTATCTCTCTATACCGCTCGTTATCTCCCACTATCTCTCTATACCACTCGTTATCTCCCGCTATCTCTCTCTATACCGCTCGTTATCTCCCGCTATCTCTCTCTATACCGCTCGTTATCTCCCGCTATCTCTCTATACCGCTCGTTATCTCCCGCTATCTCTCTCTATACCGCTCGTTATCTCCCGCTATCTCTCTATACCGCTCGTTATCTCCCGCTATCTCTCTATACCGCTCGTTATCTCCCGCTATCTCTCTATACCGCTCGTTATCTCCCGCTATCTCTCTATACCGCTCGTTATCTCCCGCTATCTCTCTATACCACTCGTTATCTCCCGCTATATCTCTCTATACCGCTCGTTATCTCCCGCTATCTCTCTCTATACCGCTCGTTATCTCCCGCTATCTCTCTCTATACCGCTCGTTATCTCCCACTATCTCTCTCTATACCGCACGTTATCTCCCACTATCTCTCTATACCGCTCGTTATCTCCCGCTATCTCTCTATACCGCTCGTTATCTCCCGCTATCTCTCTATACCGCTCGTTATCTCCCGCTATCTCTCTATACCACTCGTTATCTCCCGCTATCTCTCTCTATACCGCTCGTTATCTCCCGCTATCTCTCTATACCACTCGTTATCTCCCGCTATCTCTCTATACCGCTCGTTATCTCCCGCTATCTCTCTATACCACTCGTTATCTCCCGCTATCTCTCTCTATACCACTCGTTATCTCCCGCTATCTCTCTATACCACTCGTTATCTCCCGCTATCTCTCTCTATACCACTCGTTATCTCCCGCTATCTCTCTATACCACTCGTTATCTCCCGCTATCTCTCTATACCGCTCGTTATCTCCCGCTATCTCTCTATACCGCTCGTTATCTCCCGCTATCTCCCTATACCGCTCGTTATCTCCCTGCTATCTCTCTCTATACCGCACGTTATCTCCCGCTATCTCTCTATACCGCTCGTTATCTCCCGCTATCTCTCTCTATACCGCTCGTTATCTCCCGCTATCTCTCTCTATACCGCTCGTTATCTCCCGCTATCTCTCTCTATACCGCTCGTTATCTCCCGCTATCTCTCTATACCGCTCGTTATCTCCCGCTATCTCTCTATACCGCTCGTTATCTCCCGCTATCTCTCTATACCACTCGTTATCTCCCGCTATCTCTCTCTATACCGCTCGTTATCTCCCGTTATCTCTCTCTATACCGCTCGTTATCTCCCGTTATCTCTCTCTATACCGCTCGTTATCTCCCGCTATCTCTCTCTATACCGCTCGTTATCTCCCACTATCTCTCTCTATACCGCTCGTTATCTCCCGCTATCTCTCTCTATACCGCTCGTTATCTCCCGCTATCTCTCTCTATACGCTCGTTATCTCCCGCTATCTCTCTCTATACCGCACGTTATCTCCCGCTATCTCTCTATACCGCTCGTTATCTCCCGCTATCTCTCTCTATACCGCACGTTATCTCCCACTATCTCTCTATACCACTCGTTATCTCCCGCTATCTCTCTCTATACCGCTCGTTATCTCCCGCTATCTCTCTCTATACCACTCGTTATCTCCCGCTATCTCTCTCTATACCGCTCGTTATCTCCCGCTATCTCTCTATACCGCTCGTTATCTCCCGCTATCTCTCTCTATACCGCACGTTATCTCCCGCTATCTCTCTATACCGCACGTTATCTCCCGCTATCTCTCTCTATACCGCTCGTTATCTCCCGCTATCTCTCTATACCGCTCGTTATCTCCCACTATCTCTCTATACCGCTCGTTATCTCCCGCTATCTCTCTATACCACTCGTTATCTCCCGCTATCTCTCTATACCACTCGTTATCTCCCGCTATCTCTCTCTATACCGCTCGTTATCTCCCGCTATCTCTCTCTATACCGCTCGTTATCTCCCGCTATCTCTCTCTATACCGCTCGTTATCTCCCGCTATCTCTCTCTATACCGCTCGTTATCTCCCGCTATCTCTCTCTATACCGCTCGTTATCTCCCGCTATCTCTCTCTATACCGCTCGTTATCTCCCGCTATCTCTCTCTATACCGCTCGTTATCTCCCGCTATCTCTCTCTATACCGCTCGTTATCTCCCGCTATCTCTCTCTATACCGCTCGTTATCTCCCGCTATCTCTCTCTATACCGCTCGTTATCTCCCGCTATCTCTCTCTATACCGCTCGTTATCTCCCGCTATCTCTCTCTATACCGCTCGTTATCTCCCGCTATCTCTCTCTATACTGCTCGTTATCTCCCGCTATCTCTCTCTATACCGCTCGTTATCTCCCTGCTATCTCTCTATACCGCTCGTTATCTCCCGCTATCTCTCTATACCGCTCGTTATCTCCCGCTATCTCTCTCTATACCGCTCGTTATCTCCCGCTATCTCTCTCTATACCGCTCGTTATCTCCCGCTATCTCTCTCTATACCGCTCGTTATCTCCCTGCTATCTCTCTCTATACCGCTCGTTATCTCCCTGCTATCTCTCTCTATACCGCTCGTTATCTCCCGCTATCTCTCTATACCGCTCATTATCTCCCACTATCTCTCTCTATACCGCTCGTTATCTCCCGCTATCTCTCTCTATACCGCTCGTTATCTCCCGCTATCTCTCTATACCGCTCATTATCTCCCACTATCTCTCTCTATACCGCTCGTTATCTCCCGCTATCTCTCTCTATACCGCACGTTATCTCCCGCTATCTCTCTATACCGCACGTTATCTCCCGCTATCTCTCTATACCACTCGTTATCTCCCGCTATCTCTCTATACCGCTCGTTATCTCCCGCTATCTCTCTCTATACCGCACGTTATCTCCCACTATCTCTCTATACCGCTCGTTATCTCCCGCTATCTCTCTCTATACCGCTCGTTATCTCCCGCTATCTCTCTATACCGCTCGTTATCTCCCGCTATCTCTCTCTATACCGCTCGTTATCTCCCGCTATCTCTCTATACCGCTCGTTATCTCCCGCTCGTCATCTCCCGCTATCTCTCTCTATTCCACTCGTTATCTATCCACTATCTCTCTATTCCGTTCATTATATCCCGCTATCTCTCTCTCTATTCTGCTCGTTATCTCCCTTTGTTCTGCTCGTTATCTCCCCGCTACCTCTCTCTTTATACAGCTCGTTATCTCTCCACTATCGTTCTCTCTCTATTCCGCTCGTTATCTCCTCGTTACCTCTTTCTATACAGTTTGTTTTTCTCTCTGCTATTGTTCTCTCTCTTATGCTCGTTATCTTTCTCTATTCTGCTCATTATATACCCGCTATCTGTCTCTCTTTTCCACTCATTATCTCACGCTCTCTCTCTTTTCCGCCCGTTATCTCACGCTCTCTCTCTCTTTTCCGCCCGTTATCTCACGCTCTCTCTCTTTTCCGCCCGTTATCTCACGCTCTCTCTCTTTTCCGCTCGTTATCTCACGCTCTCTCTCTTTTCCGCTC
The DNA here is from genome assembly GCA_036172795.1 of Pelodytes ibericus. Lineage (NCBI taxonomy): Eukaryota > Metazoa > Chordata > Amphibia > Anura > Pelodytidae > Pelodytes > Pelodytes ibericus. Next base: position 2,486,762 of record CM069861.1, on the reverse strand, counting down.
GTTCTCACGCTCTCTCTCTTTTCCGCTCGTTATCTCACGCTCTCTCTCTTTTCCGCTCGTTCTCACGCTCTCTCTCTTTTCCGCTCGTTATCTCTCGTTATCTCCTTTTCCGCCCGTTTATCTCACGCTCTCTCTCTTTTCCGCCCGTTATCTCACGCTCTCTCTCTTTTCCGCTCGTTATCTCACGCTCTCTCTCTTTTCCGCCCGTTATCTCACGCTCTCTCTCTCTTTTCCGCCCGTTATCTCACGCTCTCTCTCTTTTCCGCCCGTTATCTCACGCTCTCTCTCTCTTTTCCGCCCGTTATCTCACGCTCTCTCTCTTTTCCGCTCGTTATCTCACGCTCTCTCTCTTTTCCGCTCGTTCTCACGCTCTCTCTCTTTTCCGCTCGTTATCTCTCGTTATCTCCTTTTCCGCCCGTTATCTCACGCTCTCTCTCTTTTCCGCCCGTTATCTCACGCTCTCTCTCTTTTCCGCTCGTTATCTCACGCTCTCTCTCTTTTCCGCTCGTTAACTCACGCTCTCTCTCTTTTCCGCCCGTTATCTCACGCTCTCTCTCTTTTCCGCCCGTTATCTCTCTTTTCCGCCCGTTATCTCACGCTCTCTCTCTTTTCCGCCCGTTATCTCACGCTCTCTCTCTTTTCCGCCCGTTATCTCACGCTCTCTCTCTTTTCCGCTCGTTATCTCACGCTCTCTCTCTTTTCCGCCCGTTATCTCACGCTCTCTCTCTTTTCCGCCCGTTATCTCTCTTTTCCGCCCGTTATCTCACGCTCTCTCTCTTTTCCGCTCGTCATCTCCCGCTATCTCTCTCTATTCCACTCGTTATCTATCCACTATCTCTCTATTCCGTTCATTATATCCCGCTATCTCTCTCTCTATTCTGCTCGTTATCTCCCTTTGTTCTGCTCGTTATCTCCCCGCTACCTCTCTCTTTATACAGCTCGTTATCTCTCCACTATCGTTCTCTCTCTATTCCGCTCGTTATCTCCTCGTTACCTCTTTCTATACAGTTTGTTTTTCTCTCTGCTATTGTTCTCTCTCTTATGCTCGTTATCTTTCTCTATTCTGCTCATTATATACCCGCTATCTGTCTCTCTTTTCCACTCATTATCTCACGCTCTCTCTCTTTTCCGCCCGTTATCTCACGCTCTCTCTCTTTTCCGCCCGTTATCTCACGCTCTCTCTCTTTTCCGCCCGTTATCTCACGCTCTCTCTCTTTTCCGCTCGTTCTCACGCTCTCTCTCTTTTCCGCTCGTTATCTCACGCTCTCTCTCTTTTCCGCTCGTTCTCACGCTCTCTCTCTTTTCCGCTCGTTATCTCTCGTTATCTCCTTTTCCGCCCGTTATCTCACGCTCTCTCTCTTTTCCGCCCGTTATCTCACGCTCTCTCTCTTTTCCGCCCGTTATCTCACGCTCTCTCTCTTTTCCGCTCGTTATCTCACGCTCTCTCTCTTTTCCGCCCGTTATCTCACGCTCTCTCTCTCTTTTCCGCCCGTTATCTCACGCTCTCTCTCTTTTCCGCCCGTTATCTCACGCTCTCTCTCTCTTTTCCGCCCGTTATCTCACGCTCTCTCTCTTTTCCGCTCGTTCTCACGCTCTCTCTCTTTTCCGCTCGTTATCTCTCGTTATCTCCTTTTCCGCCCGTTATCTCACGCTCTCTCTCTTTTCCGCCCGTTATCTCACGCTCTCTCTCTTTTCCGCTCGTTATCTCACGCTCTCTCTCTTTTCCGCTCGTTAACTCACGCTCTCTCTCTTTTCCGCCCGTTATCTCACGCTCTCTCTCTTTTCCGCCCGTTATCTCTCTTTTCCGCCCGTTATCTCACGCTCTCTCTCTTTTCCGCCCGTTATCTCACGCTCTCTCTCTTTTCCGCCCGTTATCTCACGCTCTCTCTCTTTTCCGCTCGTTATCTCACGCTCTCTCTCTTTTCCGCCCGTTATCTCACGCTCTCTCTCTTTTCCGCCCGTTATCTCTCTTTTCCGCCCGTTATCTCACGCTCTCTCTCTTTTCCGCCCGTTATCTCACGCTCTCTCTCTTTTCCGCCCGTTATCTCACGCTCTCTCTCTTTTCCGCCCGTTATCTCACGCTCTCTCTCTCTTTTCCGCCCGTTATCTCACACTCTCTCTCTTTTCCGCCCGTTATCTCATGCTCTCTCTCTTTTCGGCCCGTTATCTCACACTCTCTCTCTTTTCCGCCCGTTATCTCACGCTCTCTCTCTTTTCCGCCCGTTATCTCACGCTCTCTCTCTTTTCCGCTCGTTATCTCACGCTCTCTCTCTTTTTCGCCCGTTATCTCACGCTCTCTCTCTTTTTCGCCCGTTATCTCACGCTCTCTCTCTTTTTCGCCCGTTATCTCACGCTCTCTCTCTTTTCCGCTCCTTATCTCACGCTCTCTCTCTTTTCCGCTCGTTATCTCTCGTTATCTCTCTTTTCCGGTCGTTATCTCACGCTTTCTCTCTTTTCCGCTCGTTATCTCACGCTCTCTCTCTTTTCCGCTCGTTATCTCTCTTTTCCGCTCGTTATCTCACGCTCTCTCTCTTTTCCGCTCGTTATCTCTCGCTCTCTATCTATTCCGCTCGTTATCTCACGCTCTCTCTCTTTTCCGGTCGTTATCTCACGCTTTCTCTCTTTTCCGCTCGTTATCTCACGCTCTCTCTCTTTTCCGGTCGTTATCTCACGCTTTCTCTCTTTTCCGCTCGTTATCTCTCGCTCTCTATCTATTCCGCTCGTTATCTCACGCTCTCTCTCTTTTCCGCCCGTTATCTCACGCTCTCTCTTTTTCGCCCGTTATCTCACGCTCTCTCTCTTTTCCGCTCGTTATCTCACGCTCTCTCTCTTTTCCGCTCGTTATCTCACGCTCTCTCTCTTTTCCGCTCGTTATCTCACGCTCTCTCTCTTTTCCGCTCGTTATCTCTCGTTATCTCTCTTTTCCGCTCGTTATCTCACGCTCTCTCTCTTTTCCGCTCGTTATCTCTCTTTTCCGCCCGTTATCTCACGCTCTCTCTCTTTTCCGCCCGTTATCTCACGCTCTCTCTCTTTTCCGCCCGTTATCTCACGCTCTCTCTCTTTTCCGCCCGTTATCTCACGCTCTCTCTCTCTTTTCCGCCCGTTATCTCACACTCTCTCTCTTTTCCGCCCGTTATCTCATGCTCTCTCTCTTTTCGGCCCGTTATCTCACACTCTCTCTCTTTTCCGCCCGTTATCTCACGCTCTCTCTCTTTTCCGCCCGTTATCTCACGCTCTCTCTCTTTTCCGCTCGTTATCTCACGCTCTCTCTCTTTTTCGCCCGTTATCTCACGCTCTCTCTCTTTTTCGCCCGTTATCTCACGCTCTCTCTCTTTTCCGCTCGTTATCTCACGCTCTCTCTCTTTTCCGCTCGTTATCTCACGCTCTCTCTCTTTTCCGCTCGTTATCTCTCGTTATCTCTCTTTTCCGGTCGTTATCTCACGCTTTCTCTCTTTTCCGCTCGTTATCTCACGCTCTCTCTCTTTTCCGCTCGTTATCTCTCTTTTCCGCTCGTTATCTCACGCTCTCTCTCTTTTCCGCTCGTTATCTCTCGCTCTCTATCTATTCCGCTCGTTATCTCACGCTCTCTCTCTTTTCCGGTCGTTAACTCACGCTCTCTCTCTTTTCCGCCCGTTATCTCACGCTCTCTCTCTTTTCCGCCCGTTATCTCACGCTCTCTCTCTCTTTTCCGCCCGTTATCTCACGCTCTCTCTCTTTTCCGCTCGTTCTCACGCTCTCTCTCTTTTCCGCTCGTTATCTCTCGTTATCTCCTTTTCCGCCCGTTATCTCACGCTCTCTCTCTTTTCCGCCCGTTATCTCACGCTCTCTCTCTTTTCCGCTCGTTATCTCACGCTCTCTCTCTTTTCCGCTCGTTAACTCACGCTCTCTCTCTTTTCCGCCCGTTATCTCACGCTCTCTCTCTTTTCCGCCCGTTATCTCTCTTTTCCGCCCGTTATCTCACGCTCTCTCTCTTTTCCGCCCGTTATCTCACGCTCTCTCTCTTTTCCGCCCGTTATCTCACGCTCTCTCTCTTTTCCGCTCGTTATCTCACGCTCTCTCTCTTTTCCGCCCGTTATCTCACGCTCTCTCTCTTTTCCGCCCGTTATCTCTCTTTTCCGCCCGTTATCTCACGCTCTCTCTCTTTTCCGCCCGTTATCTCACGCTCTCTCTCTTTTCCGCCCGTTATCTCACGCTCTCTCTCTTTTCCGCCCGTTATCTCACGCTCTCTCTCTCTTTTCCGCCCGTTATCTCACACTCTCTCTCTTTTCCGCCCGTTATCTCATGCTCTCTCTCTTTTCGGCCCGTTATCTCACACTCTCTCTCTTTTCCGCCCGTTATCTCACGCTCTCTCTCTTTTCCGCCCGTTATCTCACGCTCTCTCTCTTTTCCGCTCGTTATCTCACGCTCTCTCTCTTTTTCGCCCGTTATCTCACGCTCTCTCTCTTTTTCGCCCGTTATCTCACGCTCTCTCTCTTTTCCACTCGTTATCTCACGCTCTCTCTCTTTTCCGCTCCTTATCTCACGCTCTCTCTCTTTTCCGCTCGTTATCTCTCGTTATCTCTCTTTTCCGGTCGTTATCTCACGCTTTCTCTCTTTTCCGCTCGTTATCTCACGCTCTCTCTCTTTTCCGCTCGTTATCTCTCTTTTCCGCTCGTTATCTCACGCTCTCTCTCTTTTCCGCTCGTTATCTCTCGCTCTCTATCTATTCCGCTCGTTATCTCACGCTCTCTCTCTTTTCCGGTCGTTATCTCACGCTTTCTCTCTTTTCCGCTCGTTATCTCACGCTCTCTCTCTTTTCCGGTCGTTATCTCACGCTTTCTCTCTTTTCCGCTCGTTATCTCTCGCTCTCTATCTATTCCGCTCGTTATCTCACGCTCTCTCTCTTTTCCGCCCGTTATCTCACGCTCTCTCTTTTTCGCCCGTTATCTCACGCTCTCTCTCTTTTCCGCTCGTTATCTCACGCTCTCTCTCTTTTCCGCTCGTTATCTCACGCTCTCTCTCTTTTCCGCTCGTTATCTCACGCTCTCTCTCTTTTCCGCTCGTTATCTCTCGTTATCTCTCTTTTCCGCTCGTTATCTCACGCTCTCTCTCTTTTCCGCTCGTTATCTCTCTTTTCCGCCCGTTATCTCACGCTCTCTCTCTTTTCCGCCCGTTATCTCACGCTCTCTCTCTTTTCCGCCCGTTATCTCACGCTCTCTCTCTTTTCCGCCCGTTATCTCACGCTCTCTCTCTCTTTTCCGCCCGTTATCTCACACTCTCTCTCTTTTCCGCCCGTTATCTCATGCTCTCTCTCTTTTCGGCCCGTTATCTCACACTCTCTCTCTTTTCCGCCCGTTATCTCACGCTCTCTCTCTTTTCCGCCCGTTATCTCACGCTCTCTCTCTTTTCCGCTCGTTATCTCACGCTCTCTCTCTTTTTCGCCCGTTATCTCACGCTCTCTCTCTTTTTCGCCCGTTATCTCACGCTCTCTCTCTTTTCCGCTCGTTATCTCACGCTCTCTCTCTTTTCCGCTCGTTATCTCACGCTCTCTCTCTTTTCCGCTCGTTATCTCTCGTTATCTCTCTTTTCCGGTCGTTATCTCACGCTTTCTCTCTTTTCCGCTCGTTATCTCACGCTCTCTCTCTTTTCCGCTCGTTATCTCTCTTTTCCGCTCGTTATCTCACGCTCTCTCTCTTTTCCGCTCGTTATCTCTCGCTCTCTATCTATTCCGCTCGTTATCTCACGCTCTCTCTCTTTTCCGGTCGTTATCTCACGCTTTCTCTCTTTTCCGCTCGTTATCTCACGCTCTCTCTCTTTTCCGGTCGTTATCTCACGCTTTCTCTCTTTTCCGCTCGTTATCTCTCGCTCTCTATCTATTCCGCTCGTTATCTCACGCTCTCTCTCTTTTCCGCCCGTTATCTCACGCTCTCTCTCTTTTTCGCCCGTTATCTCACGCTCTCTCTCTTTTCCGCTCGTTATCTCACGCTCTCTCTCTTTTCCGCTCGTTATCTCACGCTCTCTCTCTTTTCCGCTCGTTATCTCACGCTCTCTCTCTTTTCCGCTCGTTATCTCTCGTTATCTCTCTTTTCCGCTCGTTATCTCACGCTCTCTCTCTTTTCCGCTCGTTATCTCACGCTCTCTCTCTTTTCCGCTCGTTATCTCACGCTTTCTCTCTTTTCCGCTCGTTATCTCTCGCTCTCTATCTATTCCGCTCGTTATCTCCCGGTGTCTGACTGGCTTTGCCATCCCTCATTAGCAACCTGGAAAGTGATATAACAAGGAGGCTTCAGGATTCTCCCTGTTTCAATAAGAAGAGGAAGGTTTCTCTGCTCTTTGATCACCTGGATCCCTCTGAACTGGCCGATCACCTCAGCTACCTGGACTTCAAATTCTTCTGCCGGATTTCGGTAATGTCTGAATCCTCCTATGAACGGGAATTGACTGGGGACCCATTATATACCCCGGGACCTGAATATGATAGGGGAGCATAGGGAGAGCCACCATTTTTATTATAGATAGGTTTAAACCTTTCAGTTTTGTGCTCCCTGCAGCACTGAGAGGGGTAATGTGCATATATATCGGCCAGTGCCATTAACTTGTGTATTTGAGGCAGTTAGGTGAGTTTTAGCAGCTCTGGCTGAATCAGTTTGGTTGGCATTTACCGTACAAGTCACAGTATAAGCAGCGTTTAGGTGATACAGTCACAGTATAAGCAGTGTTTGGGTGATACAGTCACAGTATAAGCAGTGTTTAGGTGATACAGTCACAGTATAAGCAGTGTTTGGGTGATACAGTCACAGTATATGCAGTGTGTAGGTGATACAGTCACAGTATAAGCAGTGTTTAGCTGATAGTCACAGTATAAGCAGTGTTTGGGTGATACAGTCACAGTATAAGCAGTGTTTAGGTGATACAGTCACAGTATAAGCAGTGTTTGGATGATACAGTCACAGTATAAGCAGTGTTTGGGTGATACAGTCACAGTATAAGCAGTGTTTGGGTGATACAGTCTCAGTATAAGCAGTGTTTAGGTGATACAGTCACAGTATAAGCAGTGTTTGGGTGATACAGTCACAGTATAAGCAGTGTTTGGATGATACAGTCACAGTATAAGCAGTGTTTGGGTGATACAGTCACAGTATAAGCAGTGTTTGGATGATCCAGTCACAGTATAAGCAGTGTTTGGATGATCCAGTCACAGTATAAGCAGTGTTTGGATGATCCAGTCACAGTATAAGCAGTGTTTGGGTGATACAGTCACAGTATAAGCAGTGTTTGGGTGATACAGTCACAGTATAAGCAGTGTTTGGGTGATACAGTCACAGTATAAGCAGTGTTTAGGTGATACAGTCACAGTATAAGCAGTGTTTGGGTGATACAGTCACAGTATAAGCAGTGTTTAGATGATACAGTCACAGTATAAGCAGTGTTTAGGTGATACAGTCACGGTATAAGCAGTGTTTAGGGGATACAGTCACAGTATAAGCAGTGTTTGGGTGACACAGTCACAGTATAAGCAGTGTTTGGGTGACACAGTCACAGTATAAGCAGTGTTTGGGTGACACAGTCACAGTATAAGCAGTGTTTGGGTGATCCAGTCACAGTATAAGCAGTGTTTGGGTGATCCAGTCACAGTATAAGCAGTGTTTGGGTGATACAGTCACAGTATAAGCAGTGTTTGGGTGATACAGTCACAGTATAAGCAGTGTTTGGGTGATACAGTTACAGTATAAGCAGTGTTTGGGTGATACAGTCACAGTATAAGCAGTGTTTGGGTGATACAGTCACAGCATAATTAGTGTTTAGATGATGCAGTCACAGTATAAGTGATGTTTAGGCGACAGAGCCTCCAGTGTTCCCCGGTATATGTTTCAGCACTGTGGCCCTAACAGGATAAATCACAGTCATGTTCTCCAGACATACTGCAGGACACGCTTATCTCTGATAACATACATGTTATTTACTTCCCTGTGCAGCATGGGAAATGTAGTCCGCAAAAGCTGGATTATCAAACATCTTAATAGCTAACCATTGCCACACCTTCACATCATGCTCAGCCAGCACAGCTCTAGCCAAGCAGCTCCGCTGATAGAGACAGGAGGTATTAAGGGAGAGATCTACTAAGCTGTGTTAATATGACAGGAAGTCTGTAACCTGTCTCCACCAGTGACCCGCTGGGACATGTTTCATTAAACATTCCTTCTCCTTGTACAGCATTTAGACTATCGGAGTTACACCCTGCACAATTCCCTGCATGACATCCCCCGTCTGGAGACCTCCGTCACCTTGTGTAACAGCATCTCCCAGTGGGTGCAGATAATGATCCTGAACCGCCCGACCCCACAGCAGAGAGCAGAAGTCTTTACCAAATTCATCCACGTCACACAGGTGAGATACACAACCCCCAAATCAGTCCCCAGCCGAGGCTCCCAATTACACGTCAGCTTTTACTGGATACTGAACCATGCATTGTAGACACTGATTATCAGTATTATTGGATATTGATACCCTGCATTGTAGACACTGATTATCAGTATTATTGGATATTGATACCCTGCATTGCTAGACACTGATTATCAGTATTATTGGATATTGATACCCTGCATTGCTAGACACTGATTATCAGTATTATTGGATATTGATACCCTGCATTGCTAGACACTGATTATCAGTATTATTGGATATTGATACCATGCATTGCTAGACACTGATTATCAGTATTATTGGATATTGATACCCTGCATTGCTAGACACTGATTATCAGTATTATTGGATATTGATAACATGCATTGCTAGACACTGATTATCAGTATTATTGGATATTGATACCCTGCATTGCTAGACACTGATTATCAGTATTATTGGATATTGATACCCTGCATTGCTAGACACTGATTATCAGTATTATTGGATATTGATACCATGCATTGCTAGACACTGATTATCAGTATTACTGGATATTGATACCATGCATTGCTAGACACTGATTATCAGTATTATTGGATATTGATACCATGCATTGCTAGACACTGATTATCAGTATTATTGGATATTGATACCATGCATTGCTAGACACTGATTATCAGTATTATTGGATATTGATAACATGCATTGCTAGACACTGATTATCAGTATTATTGGATATTGATACCCTGCATTGTAGACACTGATTATCAGTATTATTGGATATTGATACCCTGCATTGTAGACACTGATTATCAGTATTATTGGATATTGATACCATGCATTGCTAGACACTGATTATCAGTATTATTGGATATTGATACCATGCATTGCTAGACACTGATTATCAGTATTATTGGATATTGATACCATGCATTGCTAGACACTGATTATCAGTATTATTGGATATTGATACCATGCATTGCTAGACACTGATTATCAGTATTATTGGATATTGATACCATGCATTGCTAGACACTGATTATCAGTATTATTGGATATTGATAACATGCATTGCTAGACACTGATTATCAGTATTATTGGATATTGATAACATGCATTGCTAGACACTGATTATCAGTATTATTGGATATTGATACCATGCATTGCTAGACACTGATTATCAGTATTACTGGATATTGATACCCTGCATTGCTAGACACTGATTATCAGTATTATTGGATATTGATACCATGCATTGCTAGACACTGATTATCAGTATTATTGGATATTGATACCATGCATTGCTAGACACTGATTATCAGTATTATTGGATATTGATACCATGCATTGCTAGACACTGATTATCAGTATTATTGGATATTGATACCATGCATTGCTAGACACTGATTATCAGTATTATTGGATATTGATACCATGCATTGCTAGACGCTGATTATCAGTATTATTGGATATTGATACCATGCATTGCTAGACACTGATTATCAGTATTATTGGATATTGATACCCTGCATTGTAGACACTGATTATCAGTATTATTGGATATTGATACCATGCATTGCTAGACACTGATTATCAGTATTATTGGATATTGATACCATGCATTGCTAGACACTGATTATCAGTATTATTGGATATTGATACCATGCATTGCTAGACACTGATTATCAGTATTATTGGATATTGATACCATGCATTGCTAGACACTGATTATCAGTATTATTGGATATTGATACCCTGCATTGCTAGACACTGATTATCAGTATTATTGGATATTGATACCATGCATTGCTAGACACTGATTATCAGTATTACTGGATATTGATACCATGCATTGCTAGACACTGATTATCAGTATTACTGGATACTGAACCATGCATTGCTAGACACTGATTATCAGTATTATTGGATATTGATACCATGCATTGTAGACACTGATTATCAGTATTATTGGATATTGATACCATGCATTGCTAGACACTGATTATCAGTATTATTGGATATTGATACCCTGCATTGCTAGACACTGATTATCAGTATTACTGGATACTGAACCATGCATTGCTAGACACTGATTATCAGTATTATTGGATATTGATACCATGCATTGCTAGACACTGATTATCAGTATTATTGGATATTGATACCATGCATTGCTAGACACTGATTATCAGTATTACTGGATACTGAACCATGCATTGCTAGACACTGATTATCAGTATTACTGGATATTGATACCATGCATTGCTAGACACTGATTATCAGTATTATTGGATATTGATACCATGCATTGCTAGACACTGATTATCAGTATTATTGGATATTGATACCATGCATTGCTAGACACTGATTATCAGTATTATTGGATATTGATACCATGCATTGCTAGACACTGATTATCAGTATTATTGGATATTGATAACATGCATTGCTAGACACTGATTATCAGTATTATTGGATACTGATACACTGCATTGATTTACTTTATTACAGAAGCTCCGCAAGTTGCAGAATTTTAACACTCTTATGGCTGTGATAGGTGGTCTGTGTCACAGCGCTATCTCACGCCTGAAAGACACGCACACCTTCCTGTCCCAGGACGTCCTGAAGGTGAGTGTATTGGGGGAGGGCTGCAGGGGGTCTAGAGCTCTGATAAAGAAATGTTTTAAGAGACACAATAGCTTTTTATCAAAGTATAATTAATGGAAAATGAAACTTTTATGCCATAAAAGGAAGGAAGGTTTCCTGGGGCATCTGTCACTTACAGGGGGTTACTCACTGAATCCTCACCTTACACATGACCTGGATAAAGCAGGTATTAATAGCCGAGCTGGGGAGAGACCCTATTCATTAGAATGTCCCTTTAACCCCACAGACGCTGAGTGAGATGACGGAGCTGCTCTCGTCCAGCAGTAATTACAGCACGTACCGGAGGGTCTACACAGAGTGCGGGGGGTTTAAGATCCCGATTCTCGGAGTGCAGCTCAAGGACCTGGTTTCTCTAAACGAAGCTCTGCCAGACTATCTGGATAACGGGAAAATTAATGTCAGCAAACTGCACAGCGTTTACCAGCACATCCTGGAACTACGCCAACTCCAGAAAACGCAGCCGCCATTCAGCGCAGACAAGGAGGTTATATTACTGCTAACCGTGAGTCTACACACTGCGTGTACCACGGTGTGAGAGGGGGAGGCTGGCACTGTGCTGTGTGTGAGGGGGAGGCTGGCACTGTGCTGTGTGTGAGGGGGAGGCTGGCACTGTGCTGTGTGTGAGGGGGAGGCTGGCACTGTGCTGTGTGTGAGGGGGAAGCTGGCACTGTGCTGTGTGTGAGGGGGAAGCTGGCACTGTGCTGTGTGTGAGGGGGAGGCTGGCACTGTGCTGTGTGTGAGGGGGAAGCTGGCACTGTGCTGTGTGTGAGGGGGAGGCTGGCACTGTGCTGTGTGTGAGGGGGAGGCTGGCACTGTGCTGTGTGTGAGGGGGAGGCTGGCACTGTGCTGTGTGTGAGGGGGAGGCTGGCACTGTGCTGTGTGTGAGGGGGAGGCTGGCACTGTGCTGTGTGTGAGGGGGAGGCTGGCACTGTGCTGTGTGTGAGGGGGAGGCTGGCACTGTGCTGTGTGTGAGGGGGAAGCTGGCACTGTGCTGTGTGTGAGGGGGAGGCTGGCACTGTGCTGTGTGTGAGGGGGAGGCTGGCGCTGTGTGTGAGGGAGAGGCTGGCACTGTGCTGTGTGTGAGGGGGAGGCTGGCACTGTGCTGTGTGTGAGGGGGAGGCTGGCACTGTGCTGTGTGTGAGGGGGAGGCTGGCACTGTGCTGTGTGTGAGGGGGAGGCTGGCACTGTGCTGTGTGTGAGGGGGAAGCTGGCACTGTGCTGTGTGTAAGGGGGAGGCTGGCGCTGTGTGTGAGGGAGAGGCTGGCACTGTGCTGTGTGTGAGGGGGAGGCTGGCACTGTGCTGTGTGTGAGGGGGAGGCTGGCACTGTGCTGTGTGTGAGGGGGAAGCTGGCACTGTGCTGTGTGTGAGGGGGAGGCTGGCACTGTGTGTGAGGGAGAGGCTGGCACTGTGCTGTGTGTGAGGGGGAGGCTGGCACTGTGCTGTGTGTGAGGGGGAGGCTGGCACTGTGCTGTGTGTGAGGGGGAGGCTGGCACTGTGCTGTGTGTGAGGGAGAGGCTGGCACTGTGCTGTGTGTGAGGGGGAAGCTGGCACTGTGCTGTGTGTGAGGGGGAGGCTGGCACTGTGCTGTGTGTGAGGGGGAGGCTGGCACTGTGCTGTGTGTGAGGGGGAGGCTGGCACTGTGCTGTGTGTGAGGGGGAGGCTGGCACTGTGCTGTGTGTGAGGGGGAGGCTGGCACTGTGCTGTGTGTGAGGCGGAGGCTGGCACTGTGCTGTGTGTGAGGGGGAGGCTGGCACTGTGCTGTGTATACATGTCATTGTGTGTGAGGGGGAGGCTGGCATTGTGCTGTGTATACACGTCATGGTGTAGCTGTGTGTGTGAGTTGGAGGCTGGCACTGTGCTGTGTGTGAGGGGGAGGCTGGCACTGTGCTGTTTGTGAGGGGGAGGCTGGCACTGTGCTGTGTATACATGTCATTGTGTGTGAGGGGGAGGCTGGCATTGTGCTGTGTATACACGTCATGGTGTAGCTGTGTGTGTGAGTTGGAGGCTGGCACTGTGCTGTGTGTGAGGGGGAGGCTGGCACTGTGCTGTTTGTGAGGGGGAGGCTGGCACTGTGCTGTGTATACATGTCATTGTGTGTGAGGGGGAGGCTGGCATTGTGCTGTGTATACACGTCATGGTGTAGCTGTGTGTGTGAGTTGGAGGCTGGCACTGTGCTGTGTGTGAGGGGGAGGCTGGCACTGTGCTGTTTGTGAGGGGGAGGCTGGCACTGTGCTGTGTATACATGTCATTGTGTGTGAGGGGGAGGCTGGCATTGTGCTGTGTATACACGTCATGGTGTAGCTGTGTGTGTGAGTTGGAGGCTGGCACTGTGCTGTGTGTGAGTTGGAGGCTGGCACTGTAACATAGTAATTTATGTTGAAAAAAGACACAAGTCCATCAAGTTCAACCCTTCTACCTATCATTCCAGCTTTTGATCCAAAAGAACCAAAAACCCCTAAGGAAGCTGTTTCGAATTTTGCCTCCTGGGGGAAGAATTCCTTCTTGACTCCAAAAGGGCAATCAGATTTCTCCCTGGATCAATAAGCTCTATTATTAATGCTTATTCTATTATTAATACCCCTGTATGTTCTGCTTTCCTAAAAAAAAAACATCCAGACCATGTGTAAATGCATCTATTGTGGTTGATAGCACTACCTCTCTTGGCAGTGAGTTCCATAACTTTATTGTCCTTACCGTAAAGAATCCCTTCCTTTGCTGTCTATGAAATCTTTGCTCTTCCAGTCTCAGGGGGTGACCTCTTGTTCTTTGTACATTTCTATTAATGAACAGGTCCCTGGAGAGCTCCTTATATTGGCCCTGCACATATTTATATAATGTTATCATATCCCCTCTAAGACGCCTTTTTTCTAAAGTAAATAAATGCAATTTTTTAAGTCTCTCTTCATAACTAAGATCCTCCAAACCCCTTATTAATTTTGTAGCTCTCCTTTGCACTTTTTCTAGTTCCTTAATATCCTTTTTAAGGACTGGTGCCCAGAATTGTACTGCATATTCAAGGTGAGGTCTTACCATTGATTTGTAAAGAGGCAAGATGATATCCTCCTCCCGTGAATCTATACCTCGTTTTATACATGCCAATATCTTATTGGCCCTTGCAGCTGTTGACTGGCATTGGGCACTGTTGCCAAGTTTGTTATCTACAATGATTCCTAAATCCTTTTCGTTAGTAGTTTTTCCCAGGGAAAAACCATTTAACGTATATGTTGCTTTGTTATTATTTTTCCCATAATGCATAACTTTACATTTGTCTATATTGAACCTCATTTGCCACTTTACTGCCCATTCCCCCACTCTGTCCAAATCTTCCTGTACAGAACAACCATCAAGATTAGTCTTTATTACCTTACCTAATTTAGTATCGTCCGCAAACATGGAGACATGGCTCTCAGCACAACGTGGGAGATCATTAATAAACATATTAAAAAGAAGAGGTCCCAAAACAGACCCCTGAGGTACAGACCCCTGAGGTACAGACCCCTGAGGTACTCCGCTCAATACCCTGGTCCAATTTGAGGATTTTCCATTTACAACAACCCTCTGTGTTCTATCTTTTAGCCAATTTTCAATCCAAATACATACATTTGCCCCCAATCCTATTTCTCTCAATTTGTAGAGTAACCTTTTGTGTGGAACTGTATCAAATGCTTTAGCAAAATCCAAATAGATCACATCAACTGCCACACCTAGATCTATATTATTACTGACTTAATAGAATGTTATTAAGTTTGTTTGACAAGACCTGTCTATCACAAAACCATGTTGACTTTTACTAATTATATTCTGATTCAAGATGTATTCTTGAGTGTACACCTTTAGCAATCCTTCAAATAGTTTCCCCACTACAGATGTCAAGCTCACTGGCCTATAATTACCCGGCAGAGCTTTTGATCCCTTTTTAAATATTGGAATGACATCCACCTTTCGCCAGTCTGTTGGCACTATACCTGAACTGAACGAATCCCTAAAGATCATAAATATTGGTCTGGCCAGAATTATGCTTAACTCTCTAAGGACCCTTGGGTGTATACCATCTGGCCCTGGGGCCTTGTCTATCTTAACAGAGTGTAATTGCTTAAGCACTTTTTCCTGTGTCAGCCAATCCCATGTTTGCGGCGAATGTCCCATAACTTCCTGTAGCAGGGGCTCATCCATCTGTTCTTCCTTAGTATAAACAGAAGAAAAAAAGTATTTAAAATGTCTGCTTTTTCTCTGTCCTCACTTACCAAATTTCCCATTTGGGATAACAAGGGCCCAACATTTTCCCTCTTTAGCTTTTTTCCATTTATATACTTATAAAACATTTTGGGGTTAGTTTTACTCTCCTTGGCAATCCTTTTCTCGTTTTCCAATTTAGCCATTTTAATTGCCTTTTTGCAGGCTTTGTTGGCCTCTTTGTATTTTATAAATGATAATGTTGATCCCTTGCTTTTATAATGTTTGGATGCCATTTTCTTGTTTTGCATTTCCTGTTTCACGGTACAGGTAAGCCACATTGGTTTTGATTTGTGTCTTTTGTATTTGTTTCCCAAAGGTATATATTGGGATGTGTACTTTTGTAATGTGTGCTTAACCCCTTAGTGACAAGACATTTTCACCTTGACTTTCCCTTGGTGACAATGGCTGTTTTGACATTTCTAGGGTGTTTGTGTTTAGCTGTCATATTTTTTTCTTTCTCACATACAGTACCCACACAAATTATATGTTGTTTTTATCGTCATAAGAAGGGCTTTCATTAGATACCATTATGTTCATCATATCTTATAATTTACTAAAAAACAAATCATAAAATATGATGAAAAATTTTAAAAAACCCACTTTTTCTATCTTTGACCTAAAATATAATTTACACAAATAAAATCATTAAAAAAGACCCCGTCTAAATAGTTTCTAAATGTTGTCCCGAGTTCAAAAATATGTATGTTTCATATTTTTCGGTATTTTTTTTGCGAGTTATGGGGCAAAAACCAAAAATAGTGTTTTCTGTTTTTTTTCCTAAAAAAAAAAAAAGAAATTAGAAGGTGAAAATAAGGAGAAGTAGTGAAGATGGGTAGTAAATAATATACACCAATAGTCATAATAATCATAATCAATATTGTCACAAATAAAACAATATAACATAATATAATATAGAAATAGGATAAATAGAGCCGGTACTATATTAAGACCTAACACCCTGGTAATCGATATGTATATATACAAGCATGAAACAATGAGTCGAAAAGCTTAAGAGACGATCTATTTAGTATATATGCACACACCGGATAGTATAGTGTAAATAGTATGAACATTGGGACCATACATAGTCTGGAGAACAAGAAAGTTCACAAAGTAATAATTAATTAGAACAGCAACACGACACATTTCAGCACTCGCATCCCAGAAAATTTAAATTTTGACGACCTGTGCGTATTGTCTACCTTAGAGGACCTACAGGTCACTCCCAAAGATACTGTTACTATACACACAGGTCTAAAACCTCAATCTTCATTTTACCCAGTAAATAGTAGAAATCATGTCATTGATGCTTATCAAAGATTGGTAGAGGAGGACTTAGTGAAACTAGCACACCAGGAACCCAGACACACAACACGACATAATCTCAGTAAAAAAGAACAGGAAGCTCTAAAACAACTAACCGATAATTCAGATATAGTTATCAAAAATGCTGACAAGGGTGGAGCGGTGGTTATTATGACAAGAGAATACTATATGAAGGAAGCCTACAGGCAACTTCTTGATTTAAAAACCTATAGATGTCTGTCCACCAACCCGACAGAGGCCTGTCAGAAAGAGCTCTCTAAACTATTAGATTTCGGTATATATAGAGGGATTCTAAATATTGATGAAGTTGAATTTATCTATAGAAAATACCCAGTAATGCCAATTTTCTACTTCCTCCCTAAAGTACATAAGACACTGGTGGACCCACCTGGTCGCCCTATAATATCAGGTATTGGTAGTTTGGGAGAAGGCCTCTCCGAGCTGGTTGACCTATATCTACAACCTATTGTAGTGTCGCAAAAAGGTTACATCCAGGATTCAAAGCAGGTCTTACAACAAATGACCTCTATTACCTGGAATAAGAGCTTTTCCTGGCTATCTCTGGATGTTTTCTCATTATATTCTTGTATTCCACACGACAAGGGTCTAGCTGCCATTTCGTGGTGTCTTAATAGGTTTAGCAATTATAGCCCACAAACGATACAATTTTTGCTTATGGCAGTTGAATTCCTTCTCACCCACAACTGCTTCACCTTTGACTCAAAATACTATGTTCAGATACAAGGCACAGCGATGGGGGCACGTTTTGCTCCGTCGTATGCAAATTTGTACATGATTTAAAGGCAGGAACAATATATCTTCTGTAATGAAAACCCTTTTAGATCAAACATTAGGTTCTATGGTCGCTACATAGATGACCTGCTATTGATTTGGACAGGAGGTTACACCGAAATAGAGTCCTTCTTACGTTATGTTAACAACAACTCCTTAAATTTACATTTTACATTTGAGTATAAAGAAAATACTATTGCCTTTCTAGATCTGGAGCTTAGTGGTAATACCACTAATGAGCACGTAGGCACTACTGTCTTCCGCAAAAAGGTGGCAGGTAACACGGTACTTCACGCAAAAAGTTGCCACCCACCTCATGTTATAAGGAGTGTACCCACCGGTCAATTCACTAGACTTAGGCGGAATTGCTCCTCAATGGAGAATTTTGAGACACAGGCTAGAGATCTAAAAAACAGATTTAGAGAGAGAGGATACTCTGAACAAAATATAGAACGTTCCTATAATTTAGCCAAAGCAAGAGATCGTAATGACCTCCTGTCTGGATGCTCATCTCTAAACTCCACACTCCCAAAAAATGAGATCAGGGAACAAATCCACTTCATTACGGAATATAGCATTGAATTTAATAAAATATGCTCTATTTTAAAAAAACACCTACCAATACTTAAAACAGATGAACCACTGTCTAAAATAGTAGACAGAGGTTTCAAATATGTGCCGAGAAAAACTTGTACCTTGGGCAATCGCCTAGCTCCCAGTGCTCTTCCAAAACCCACTAAAAACTTAAAAACCTGGCTCTCAACTGAGGGGATGTATCCCTGTGGCCACAAAGTTTGTAAATGTTGTACCTATATTGATAGGACCAGCAACTTTGTATCCACTGTGGGGGGAAACATGTTCCAGATTAATAACTACATAAATTGTTGCAGTGAATATGTTATCTATCTGATCACTTGCACAAAATGTGGCATACAATACGTGGGTAAAACCACACGGCAACTGAAAGCCCGCATAAGAGAACATCTATCTAGTGTTGAGTTAAGAGATGAGCAATCAGCAATAGGCAAACATTTTTTGAATTGTAATAATGGATGCATAAATTACTTTAGATTCTGTGGCATAGAGAAGATCCACTCTCCCCCTAGAGGGGGCAACCTAAATACTATTTTGAGTCAAAGAGAAGTTTTTTGGATATTCCAATTAAAAACACGCATTCCGTATGGCCTTAATGCTAAGTATGATGTTTCATGTTATACTGGTTAAAATTAATTATTACTTTGTGAACTTTCTTGTTCTCCAGACTATGTATGGTCCCAATGTTCATACTATTTACACTATACTATCCGGTGTGTGCATATATACTAAATAGATCGTCTCTTAAGCTTTTCGACTCATTGTTTCATGCTTGTATATATACATATCGATTACCAGGGTGTTAGGTCTTAATATAGTACCGGCTCTATTTATCCTATTTCTATATTATATTATGTTATATTGTTTTATTTGTGACAATATTGATTATGATTATTATGACTATTGGTGTTTATTATTTACTACCCATCTTCACTACTTCTCCTTATTTTCACCTTCTAATTTCTTCACCCTTTTTCATTTTCACTTATCCTCTTTACTCTTTTCCTCTAATTTAATTAATTTTTTTCATTTTCCTTTCACTCTTCTCTCTTCACTCACATTTATTACATATCATCATTGCGCATTACACATTATCATCATCTTGTCGTTTTTTCATTTTCATTTTCACTTTTGTATTATTTCATTTTATTATTTTTTCTACTTCACTTTTTGTAGCACGTACATATATCCCTCTTCTTTCATCTCTTACTCTATCATCTGCACTTTATCCTATTTCTGTTATTTCACTTATTTTTCACTTTATCTTATTTCATTCATTCACTTACACATTCTTTCATTTCTTGCTTTATCATTTGCACTTTATCCTATTTCTGTTATTTCACTTATTTTTCACTTTATCTTATTTCATTTATTTACCTACACATTTTCACATTTATTGGGTCATCCTCAGGTTCATTAATATTCTATATTCTATCTATTATTGTTATCATTCATTGGCTCTTTATATTTCTCTACAGCTTATTATTTGTCACTTTGCCCCTTTGCCCTCGCTCAAATCGTTTATTCTCCGCATCTCAGCTGTTTACTTTCCATTTCCGCCGCGGTGTGGATGGGAGATGTAGTCCACTGCTCCCTGGGCGGGCGCTTCTCTGCCCGGAGGCGTGCTCAGCCTCTGAGTTCTCAGGCTGGACGCGCCACGTGGTTGGTGTGCGGGCCCGGGAGCACTGACTGCGACGATCGTCTCCCCACTTCACAGCGGCTGAAGGTAAGATACTAATTACGTTTTAATTGTTTGTCATTTGTATTTTCTGTATTTAAACATGTTCTTACCATTTAATGTTAAGACTGCTTTTGATAAAGCACCGTCTGGTGCGAAACGCGTTAAGCGTTTGTCTTTTTGCCTGTCCTCTATCCCTCTGCCTGATGCCTTTTATATATTTTGGACTACAATAAAAGAAGATTTTTCTTTCATGCAACTCAATTTGGATTTACTTTATTTACCTACCGGATGATTACTGCTGACACACACCCTGTTTGCTTCCTGCTTAATCCTGGGCCTTGAGTAGACCCTTTTTGTGTTCCAGCACCTGGAGGTAAAATACTACTACACTCACTACCTATCTGATTTTGGGCTTCTTTGAGCCGGTCAAAGCTGTTTGGATTTAATATAGCTATATAACCTGTTTTTAATTAATTAAATATGTATTTTAAATATTTTCCATTGCAATGCTACTTAACTACCACTAGGGGCAGTCAAGTAGCATATTCAGAGCGACGGAAGTGAAGTTACTTTCACTTCCGAAGCTCAGACCGGCAGAGGACTTAGCCATATTGATGGAGCAGCATGCTCCGTCAATATGGCTCGCCACGATCGCTCCGTGGGCCGATCGTGGGGGTCCCAAAATAGAAATTTTGGTGCTGGCTATTACCTCGACATCGAGGCAATAGACCAGCACCGTTAAAGCGGTTTTCGCGATCCACTGCAGGACGTGCCTGGCACGTCATTTGTCGCGAAGGTGTTAAAGGCATTCCACTTTTCTTCTGTGTTTAGTCCAGAAAACAATCGTTCCCAGTCTAAATGTTCCATTGATGCCCTTAGTCCATCAGAGTTGGCCCTTCTAAAATGAAGTGTTTTGGTGGCGTAGTTACCAATTTGCTTTTTTGCATTAATCTCAAATGAGACCATGTTATGGTCACTATTCCCCAAGTGTTCTCTTACTTTGACGTTTGAGATAAGCTGCTCATTGTTTGTTATTACTAAATCCAGACAGGCATCCATTCTAGTTGGGGTGTCTACTAATTGTGCCATAAATTTGTTATTAAGCAGGTTCAGAAACTTGCTGCCCCTAGCTGAACTAGTTGTGCCACAATTCCAATCTATATCTGGGTAATTAAAATCTCCCATGATTAGAACTTCATTCAGATTTGTAATAAAAGCTGATCTTCTCCATCAATGCTAATATTTGGTGGCTTGTAGCATACACCTACAAGTAATGTGTGATTCTTTTTAGTGTCTAAGTGTCAGGATCTTCCCCGCAGCAGCTCTCCTGAGTACACCCCCTTGCATTGCAGCCAGGATCCGTCTCACGCGCTTGCTAGCCCGTTCACACCGCTAGTTTATCCTTCTACACAGAGGCGCGCGCCTGATGACGTCACGCCCGTCGCATACCCGCGAGGCGCGGGAGGATTTAAAAGGCAGAATCACCAGACAAGCAGTGCTTGGTGATTCTCGTGTTTCCTGAAGCCTAGCGTTTATTATTCCTGATTATCGTTACTGACCCTTGGATTTTCCTGACTAATCTTCTGTCTGCCTGTGCCCCTGACCCTGGCTTGTTCGTCGTTTTGCTGATTCTCTGGTTCTGACCCCGGCTTGTTCATCGTTTTGCTGATTCTCTGGTTCTGACCCCAGCTTGTTCGTCATTTTGCTGATTCTCTGGTTCTGACCCTGGCTTGTTCGTCATTTTGCTGATTCTCTGGTTCTGACCCTGGCTTGTTCGTCGTTTTGCTGATTCTCTGGTTCTGACCCCGGCTTGTTCATCGTTTTTGCTGATTCTCTGGTTCTGACCCCGGCTTGTTCATCGTTTTGCTGATTCTCTGGTTCTGACCCCGGCTTGTTCATCGTTTTGCTGATTCTCTGGTTCTGACCCCGGCTTGTTCATCGTTTTGCTGATTCTCTGGTTCTGACCCTGGCTTGTTCATCGTTTTGCTGATTCTCTGGTTCTGACCCTGGCTTGTTCATCGTTTTGCTGATTCTCTGGTTCTGACCCTGGCTTGTTCATCGTTTTGCTGATTCTCTGGTTCTGACCCCGGCTTGTTCATCGTTTTGCTGATTCTCTGGTTCTGACCCTGGCTTGTTCATCGTTTTGCTGATTCTGTGGCTCTGACCCCGGCTTGTTCATCGTTTTGCTTATTCTCTGGTTCTGACTCTGGCTTGTTCATCGTTTTGCTGATTCTCTGGTTCTGACCCTGGCTTGTTCATCGTTTTGCTGATTCTCTGGTTCTGACCCTGGCTTGTTCATCGTTTTGCTGTCTCTCTGGTTCTGACCCTGGCTTGTTCATCGTTTTGCTGATTCTCTGGTTCAGACCCCGGCTTGTTCATCGTTTTGCTGTCTCTCTGGTTCTGACCCTGGCTTGTTCATCGTTTTGCTGATTCTGTGGTTCTGACCCTGGCTTGTTCATCGTTTTGCTGATTCTCTGGTTCTGACCCTGGCTTGTTCATCGTTTTGCTGATTCTGTGGTTCTGACCCTGGCTTGTTTATCGTTTTGCTGTCTCTCTATTGCCCCTGATCCCGGACTGTTTATCGTGCTGAAGATTGTCTGTCTGTTTTCCTTTGACCATTGCTATCCTCATTAATCTCCAATCACCCCTGCAGTGTGGATTACAAGTGTACATCTTCCTCCAAACAACCTTTGCTACTGTGGATTACAAGTGATATAGTTATTCATTTACCACCTCTGTTATTGCGGATTTCTAGTGACTGTACTTGTATACTACCTATGTTGGTAAGGACTCTATGCTAACGGATTCCTACAGATTATATCCTTATATCAGTGCAAGGTTGATCATCTCTCGTATTTATTACGTTTATACCTTTATATAATATATTGTTGCCCTGCATATTGGTCTCCATCCAGTTCCCATATCATCACACTAAGCTAATCTCCACCCACAGTGTCTCCACATCAGTTCCAGTTACATCATGCACACCTTCTTTAATACTGGGATTTAATTTAGGATTTACATACAGACAAATCCCTCCCCCTTTTCTATTTACTCTGTCCTTTCTAAAAAGTGAGTAACCTTGTAAATTAACTGACCAGTCGTGGGTCTCATCCCACCACGTTTCTGTGATTCCGATTAAATCATACTGTTCAGCACTTACCAGTATCTCCAGCTCACCCATTTTGTTTGTCAAGCTTCTTGCATTTGCTAAAAGACATTTGAGATTACTACCCATTTTCTGTTTAGTTGACAAACATGTAATGCCCGCAGGTATAATTGTATGTACCTCCCTATGATCTATGTTAACCCCACAAGCGCTTTGTGCTGTGTATACATGTCATGGTGTAGTGTGTGTGTGTGTGTGTGTGTGTGTGAGGGGGAGGCTGGCACTGTGCTGTGTATACATGTCATGGTGTAGCAGTGTGTGAGGAGGAGGCTGGCACTGTGCTGTGTATACATGTCATGGTGTAGCGGTGTGTGAGGAGGAGGCTGGCACTGTGCTGTGTATACATGTAATGGGTGTGCAACGTGGGCAGTTCCCGTGTTGTGTGTGTATGTCAGGGTGTAGTGGAGCACGGATGCAGTTCCCGTGTTGTGTGGGTGTAGTGGAGCACGGATGCAGTTCCCGTGTTGTGTAGATGTAGTGGAGCACGGATGCAGTTCCCGTGTTGTGTGGGTGTAGTGGAGCACGGATGCAGTTCCCGTGTTGTGTGGATGTAGTGGAGCACGGATGCAGTTCCCGTGTTGTGTGGGTGTAGTGGAGCACGGATGCAGTTCCCGTGTTGTGTGGATGCAGTGGAGCACGGATGCAGTTCCCGTGTTGTGTGGGTGTAGTGGAGCACGGATGTGCTCTCCAGTTGAGATGATTATGTGCTTTTATTCCAGTCGTCGCTGGATGTTTTCCACACAGAGGACGAGATCTATTCCTTATCCTACACGAGGGAGCCACGCAGCCACAGAGTCCTGGTAATAATAATTGTATGACTGTATGCGATGGACTGTAACTGGGACCTGTTCTGGGATCCACTATAACCCAGAGAGATCACCCGAGAACTGCTCTGGAACCCACTATAACCCAGTGAGATTATCCAAGACCTGCTCTGGAATCCACTATAACCCAGTGAGATGATCCAAGACCTGCTCTGGGATCCACTATAACCCATAGAGATCACCCGAGACCTGCTCTGGAATCCACTATAACCCAGTGAGATGATCCAAGACCTGCTCTGGGATCCACTATAACCCATAGAGATCACCCGAGACCTGCTCTGGGATCCACTATAACCCAGTGAGATCATCCAAGACTTGCTCTGGGATCCACTATAACCCAGTGAGATTATCCAAGACTTGCTCTGGGATCCATTATAACCCATAGAGATCACCCAAGACCTGCTCTGGGATCCACTATAACCCATAGAGATCACCCGAGACCTGCTCTGGGATCCACTATAACCCAGTGAGATCATCCAAGACTTGCTCTGGGATCCACTATAACCCAGTGAGATTATCCAAGACTTGCTCTGGGATCCATTATAACCCATAGAGATCACCCGAGACCTGCTCTGGGATCCACTATAACCCATAGAGATCACCCGAGACCTGCTCTGGGATCCACTATAACCCAGTGAGATCATCCAAGACTTGCTCTGGGATCCACTATAACCCAGTGAGATTATCCAAGACTTGCTCTGGGATCCATTATAACCCATAGAGATCACCCGAGACCTGCTCTGGGATCCACTATAACCCAGAGAGATGATCCGAGACCTGCTCTGGGATCCACTATAATCTAGTGAGATTATCCTGTGCTCGTTTACAGCCATCACTGCATACGGTCTTTATGTTTAATAATCCCCTCGTTAATCTGTATTAACAGTCACTTCTCTTTTGAAGCATGCCGGTCCTTTCAAGCCTTCCAGTGAGATTACACAATGGACCCCCACAGTTCCTCTTCACCCGACCCCTGAGACCCTCAGCCACAACGTGGCACAAATTGTGGAGGTAAGCACCCCTGTCTGACCCCTAGTAATCTTCCATTGGTATAACTCTATGGCCGGGGTCAGATCTTCACACTATTTTCAAGGACTAGTGACATGCGGGGGGCGACCAATCAGGGGCTCATGGGCAATGTGCCAGTCACCGGCCCTGGTGGTAGAGCGTGCTGCTTTAAAAAAAAAATAAAAAGAAGCTTGCTGGCAGAGGGCATTTTCTGAGGTGCTGGGGTTAGGGTTGCCACCTGGCCGGTATTTTACCGGCAGGCCGGTAAAAAATTGGCTTGAGTCCAATGTTAAGTCTATGGAAGCACCAGCAAGGCCGGTATTTTTTTGTAGAAAAGGTGGCAACCCTAGCTGGGGTAAGTTGACAGGATTTTCGGTGAAGCAAAAATGTAAAATCTGTATAGATACACCAGAGATATGAAATGTTCCTCTAACCTCTCAGTGGAAAAGATATTTAGTACTTTATATTGAGGTTAGCTCCCCCCCCCCCCCCCCAAACCCCTTGCATCACATACAGATACCACCCCTGCCCCAGATAGACACTTCCTGTCTGTATTTCCTGATTTGATGTATGCGGGTTAACCCCCTCCGTGCCACATGTAATATATGTGTATACTGTGTAAAGTCACCCCCAATACCAGGCTCGTCATATTGTGCAATGATTTGGGGTGTAGAGGAGGAAGCAGCCCCCAAACATCTGCATCCAGCAAATTCCAAGGGCAAAGTTCTAAAAGTGATTCGTTTCCATGGTGACTGCAGCACATCCCACTGCGCATTGCGTGGTTTGTTGATGTACGTTTTCTGTGGATTTGCTGCATTGTGTGGTTTGTTGATGAATGTTTGTTTTCTGTGGATTTGCCTCATTGCGTGGTTTGTTGATGTTTGTTTTCTGTGGATTTGCTGCATTGTGTGGTTTGTTGATGAATGTTTGTTTTCTGTGGATTTGCCGCATTGCGTGGTTTGTTGATGTTTGTTTTCTGTGGATTTGCCGCATTGCGTGGTTTGTTGATGTATGTTTTCTGTGGATTTGCCTCATTGCGTGGTTTGTTGATGTACGTTTTCTGTGGATTTGCCGCATTGCGTGGTTTGTTGATGTATGTTTTCTGTGGATTTGCCGCATTGCGAGGTTTGTTGATGTATGTTTTCTGTGGATTTGCCGCATTGCGTGGTTTGTTGATGTATGTTTTCTGTGGATTTGCCGCATTGCGTGGTTTGTTGATGTATGTTTTCTGTGGATTTGCCGCATTGCGTGGTTTGTTGATGTACGTTTTCTGTGGATTTGCCGCATTGCGTGGTTTGTTGATGTATGTTTTCTGTGGATTTGCCGCGTTGCGTGGTTTGTTGATGAATGTTTGTTTTCTGTGGATTTGCCGCATTGCGTGGTTTGTTGATGTATGTTTTCTGTGGATTTGCCGCATTGCGTGGTTTGTTGATGTACGTTTTCTGTGGATTTGCTGCATTGCGTGGTTTGTTGATGTATGTTTTCTGTGGATTTGCCGCGTTGCGTGGTTTGTTGATGAATGTTTGTTTTCTGTGGATTTGCCGCATTGCGTGGTTTGTTGATGAATGTTTGTTTTCTGTGGATTTGCAGCATTGCGTGGTTTGTTGATGAATGTTTGTTTTCTGTGGATTTGCTGCATTGCGTGGTTTGTTGATGTATGTTTTCTGTGGATTTGCCGCATTGCGTGGTTTGTTGATGTACGTTTTCTGTGGATTTGCTGCATTGCGTGGTTTGTTGATGTATGTTTTTTGTGGATTTGCCGCGTTGCGTGGTTTGTTGATGAATGTTTGTTTTCTGTGGATTTGCCGCATTGCGTGGTTTGTTGATGTACGTTTTCTGTGGATTTGCCGCGTTGCGTGGTTTGTTGATGAATGTTTGTTTTCTGTGGATTTGCCGCATTGCGTGGTTTGTTGATGAATGTTTTCTGTGGAGTTGGCGGGATGGCAGGCCTAGTGGGAGTGACACCGGGATACTGAGTTGGTGGAAAGTTTCTGATGATCGAGTTTATTCCTGTTCTCTCAGTCAGTATTCCAGTTCTATGACCCGGAGCAGCGTGGTTTCGTGTCCATGGAGGACTTTGAGAAGACCGTTGCCAGTCTGCCCTTCTCCTGCCACGTTCTGGACAAGGAGCGGTGAGTGTGGGCTCCAGGTTTTGGCCCGGGGAGAACCTGTGGGGAGATGGTAGGAAATCTGGAAATTATAATTACATTAACATTTATTTATATACAGACACAGACCGATACATGAGATAGAGACACAGACCGATGCATGAGATAGAGACACAGACCGATGCATGAGATAGAGACACAGACCGATGCATGAGATAGAGACACAGACCGATGCATGAGATAGAGACACAGACCGATGCATGAGATAGAGACACAGACTGATGCATGAGATATAAACACAGACTGATGCATGAGATAGAGACACAGACTGATGCATGAGATAGAGACACAGACTGATGCATGAGATAGAGACACAGACTGATGCATGAGATAGAGACACAGACTGATGCATGAGATAGAGACACAGACCGATGCATGAGATAGAGACACAGACCGATGCATGAGATATAAACACACTGATGCATGAGATAGAGACACAGACCGATGCATGAGATAGAGACACAGACCGATGCATGAGATAGAGACACAGACCGATGCATGAGATAGAGACACAGACCGATGCATGAGATAGAGACACAGACCGATGCATGAGATAGAGACACAGACCGATGCATGAGATAGAGACACAGACCGATGCATGAGATAGAGACACAGACCGATGCATGAGATAGAGACCCAGACTGATACATGAGATGGAGACACAGACCGATACATCTGTACTGAAGGATTTTGTCTTGTTTGCAGTGACGGGCAGGTCAGCCGCCAGGATATGACATCATACTTCATGAAGGCCAGTCACGTCTGCTCCAGACTGGGAGTCAGTTTCCTTCAAAGCCTGGTGGAGGCACGGCTGCAGAAATCCCCGCTCTGTGCCAGCTGTGTGAGTCTCTGTGGGCTAGCAGGGTCTTCTGTACGCATGGGCACAGGCCATACTCCATACTGCCCAACATTTCAAATGGCCAAAGGGGGAGTGGCTAGTTGCAGTTGTGGGCGGTTAATTGAGAGCTATTTTAATAATGTTTTACATCATTTAAAATAAGAATAATGTGTTATATTTACAAAAACTAATCTATAAACACATTTCCTGCAGTTTAAACTTACTACGAGGAGTCTTATTTATGTGGGGTCTGTGATACACTCATACTACACATTACTGTGAGTGTTATTGCTGTGGAGTCTGTGATACACTCACACACTGCACATTACTGTGAGTGTTATTGCTGTGGGGTCTGTGATACACTCACACACTGCACATTACTGGGAGTTTTATTGCTGTGGAGTCTGTGATACACTCACACACTGCACATTACTGTGAGTTTTATTGCTGTGGAGTCCGTGATACACTCACACACTGCACATTACTGGGAGTTTTATTGCTGTGGAGTCTGTGATACACTCACACACTGCACATTACTGTGAGTTTTATTGCTGTGGAGTCTGTAATACACTCACACGCTGCACATTACCGTGAGTTTTATTGCTGTGGAGTCTGTGATACACTCACACACTGCACATTACTGTGAGTATTATTGCTGTGGAGTCTGTGATACACTCACACACTGCTCATTACTGTGAGTTTTATTGCTGTGGAGTCCGTGATACACTCACACACTGCACATTACTGGGAGTTTTATTGCTGTGGAGTCTGTGATACACTCACACACTGCACATTACTGTGAGTTTTATTGCTGTGGAGTCCGTGATACACTCACACACTGCACATTACTGGGAGTTTTATTGCTGTGGAGTCTGTGATACACTCACACATTGCACATTACTGGGAGTTTTATTGCTGTGGAGTCTGTGATACACTCACACACTGCACAGAGAAACCTCCGCGCAGTGTGTGACAGAGAAACCTCCGTGCAGTGTGACAGAGAAACCTCCGCGCAGTGTGACAGAGAAACCTCCGTGCAGTGTGTGACAGAGAAACCTCTGTGCAGTGTGACAGAGAAACCTCCGTGCAGTGTGACAGAGAAACCTCCGTGCAGTGTGTGACAGAGAAACCTCCGCGCAGTGTGACAGAGAAACCTCCGTGCAGTGTGACAGAGAAACCTCCGTGCAGTGTGTGACAGAGAAACCTCCGTGCAGTGTGACAGAGAAACCTCCGTGCAGTGTGACAGAGAAACCTCCGTGCAGTGTGACAGAGAAACCTCCGCGCAGTGTGTGACAGAGAAACCTCCGCGCAGTGTGTGACAGAGAAACCTCCGTGCAGTGTGTGACAGAGAAACCTCCGTGCAGTGTGACAGAGAAACCTCCGTGCAGTGTGTGACAGAGAAACCTCCGTGCAGTGTGTGACAGAGAAACCTCCGTGCAGTGTGTGACAGAGAAACCTCCGTGCAGTGTGACAGAGAAACCTCCGTGCAGTGTGACCGAGAAACCTCCGTGCAGTGTGTGACAGAGAAACCTCCGTGCAGTGTGTGACAGAGAAACCTCCGTGCAGTGTGTGACAGAGAAACCTCCGTGCAGTGTGTGACAGAGAAACCTCCGTGCAGTGTGTGACAGAGAAACCTCCGTGCAGTGTGTGACAGAGAAACCTCCGTGCAGTGTGTGACAGAGAAACCTCCGTGCAGTGTGACAGAGAAACCTCCGTGCAGTGTGTGACAGAGAAACCTCCGTGCAGTGTGACAGAGAGACCTCCGTGCAGTGTGACAGAGAAACCTCCGTACAGTGTGTGACAGAGAAACCTCCGCGCAGTGTGACAGAGAAACCTCCGTGCAGTGTGACAGAGAAACCTCCGTGCAGTGTGACAGAGAAACCTCCGCGCAGTGTGTGACAGAGAAACCTCCGTGCAGTGTGTGACAGAGAAACCTCCGTGCAGTGTGACAGAGAGACCTCCGCGCAGTGTGACAGAGAAACCTCCGTGCAGTGTGTGACAGAGAAACCTCCGTGCAGTGTGACAGAGAAACCTCCGTGCAGTGTGACAGAGAAACCTCCGCGCAGTGTGACAGAGAAACCTCCGCGCAGTGTGACAGAGAAACCTCCGTGCAGTGTGTGACAGAGAAACCTCCGTGCAGTGTGTGACAGAGAAACCTCCGTGCAGTGTGACAGAGAGACCTCCGCGCAGTGTGACAGAGAAACCTCCGTGCAGTGTGTGACAGAGAAACCTCCGTGCAGTGTGACAGAGAAACCTCCGTGCAGTGTGACAGAGAAACCTCCGTGCAGTGTGTGACAGAGAAACCTCCGCGCAGTGTGACAGAGAAACCTCCGTACAGTGTGTGACAGAGAAACCTCCGCGCAGTGTGACAGAGAAACCTCCGTGCAGTGTGACAGAGAAACCTCCGTGCAGTGTGACAGAGAAACCTCCGTGCAGTGTGTGACAGAGAAACCTCCGTGCAGTGTGACAGAGAGACCTCCGTGCAGTGTGACAGAGAAACCTCCGTGCAGTGTGACAGAGAAACCTCCGTGCAGTGTGACAGAGAAACCTCCGTGCAGTGTGACAGAGAAACCTCCGCGCAGTGTGTGACAGAGAAACCTCCGTGCAGTGTGTGACAGAGAAACCTCCGTGCAGTGTGACAGAGAGACCTCCGCGCAGTGTGACAGAGAAACCTCCGTGCAGTGTGTGACAGAGAAACCTCCGTGCAGTGTGACAGAGAAACCTCCGTGCAGTGTGACAGAGAAACCTCCGTGCAGTGTGACAGAGAAACCTCCGTGCAGTGTGACAGAGAAACCTCCGTGCAGTGTGACAGAGAAACCTCCGTGCAGTGTGTGACAGAGAAACCTCCGTGCAGTGTGTGACAGAGAAACCTCCGTGCAGTGTGACAGAGAAACCTCCGTGCAGTGTGTGGCAGAGAAACCTCCGTGCAGTGTGACAGAGAAACCTCCGTGCAGTGTGTGACAGAGAAACCTCCGTGCAGTGTGACAGAGAAACCTCCGTGCAGTGTGTGACAGAGAAACCTCCGTGCAGTGTGACAGAGAAACCTCCGCGCAGTGTGACAGAGAAACCTCCGTGCAGTGTGACAGAGAAACCTCCGCGCAGTGTGTGACAGAGAAACCTCCGTGCAGTGTGACAGAGAAACCTCCGTGCAGTGTGTGACAGAGAAACCTCCGTGCAGTGTGTGACAGAGAAACCTCCGCGCAGTGTGACAGAGAAACCTCCGTGCAGTGTGACAGAGAAACCTCCGTGCAGTGTGACAGAGAAACCTCCGTGCAGTGTGACAGAGAAACCTCCGTGCAGTGTGACAGAGAAACCTCCGTGCAGTGTGTGACAGAGAAACCTCCGTGCAGTGTGACAGAGAAACCTCCGTGCAGTGTGTGACAGAGAAACCTCCGCGCAGTGTGTGACAGAGAAACCTCCGTGCAGTGTGTGACAGAGAAACCTCCGTGCAGTGTGTGACAGAGAAACCTCCGTGCAGTGTGTGACAGAGAAACCTCCGTGCAGTGTGTGACAGAGAAACCTCCGCGCAGTGTGTGACAGAGAAACCTCCGTGCAGTGTGACAGAGAAACCTCCGTGCAGTGTGTGACAGAGAAACCTCCGTGCAGTGTGTGACAGAGAAACCTCCGCGCAGTGTGTGACAGAGAAACCTCCGTGCAGTGTGTGACAGAGAAACCTCCGTGCAGTGTGTGACAGAGAAACCTCCGTCCAGTGTGACAGAGAAACCTCCGCGCAGTGTGTGACAGAGAAACCTCCGTGCAGTGTGACAGAGAAACCTCCGTGCAGTGTGACAGAGAAACCTCCGCGCAGTGTGTGACAGAGAAACCTCCGTGCAGTGTGTGACAGAGAAACCTCCGTGCAGTGTGACAGAGAAACCTCCGTGCAGTGTGTGACAGAGAAACCTCCGTGCAGTGTGTGACAGAGAAACCTCCGTGCAGTGTGACAGAGAAACCTCCGTGCAGTGTGACAGAGAAACCTCCGCGCAGTGTGTGACAGAGAAACCTCCGTGCAGTGTGTGACAGAGAAACCTCCGTGCAGTGTGTGACAGAGAAACCTCCGTGCAGTGTGTGACAGAGAAACCTCCGTGCAGTGTGTGACAGAGAAACCTCCGTGCAGTGTGTGACAGAGAAACCTCCGTGCAGTGTGACAGAGAAACCTCCGCGCAGTGTGTGACAGAGAAACCTCCGTGCAGTGTGTGACAGAGAAACCTCCGTGCAGTGTGTGACAGAGAAACCTCCGTGCAGTGTGACAGAGAAACCTCCGTGCAGTGTGTGACAGAGAAACCTCCGCGCAGTGTGTGACAGAGAAACCTCCGTGCAGTGTGTGACAGAGAAACCTCCGTGCAGTGTGTGACAGAGAAACCTCCATGCAGTGTGACAGAGAAACCTCCGTGCAGTGTGTGACAGAGAAACCTCCGTGCAGTGTGTGACAGAGAAACCTCCGTGCAGTGTGTGACAGAGAAACCTCCGTGCAGTGTGTGACAGAGAAACCTCCGTGCAGTGTGTGACAGAGAAACCTCCGTGCAGTGTGACAGAGAAACCTCCGTGCAGTGTGACAGAGAAACCTCCGTGCAGTGTGACAGAGAAACCTCCGTGCAGTGTGACAGAGAAACCTCCGTGCAGTGTGACAGAGAAACCTCCGTGCAGTGTGACAGAGAAACCTCTGCGCAGTGTGTGACAGAGAAACCTCCGCGCAGTGTGTGACAGAGAAACCTCCGTGCAGTGTGTGACAGAGAAACCTCCGTGCAGTGTGTGACAGAGAAACCTCCGTGCAGTGTGACAGAGAAACCTCCGTGCAGTGTGACAGAGAAACCTCCGTGCAGTGTGTGACAGAGAAACCTCCGTGCAGTGTGTGACAGAGAAACCTCCGTGCAGTGTGTGACAGAGAAACCTCCGTGCAGTGTGTGACAGAGAAACCTCCGTGCAGTGTGTGACAGAGAAACCTCCGTGCAGTGTGTGACAGAGAAACCTCCGTGCAGTGTGTGACAGAGAAACCTCCGTGCAGTGTGTGACAGAGAAACCTCCGTGCAGTGTGACAGAGAAACCTCCGTGCAGTGGGACAGAGAAACCTCCGTGCTGCCTGTTCGGCTCCCCGTGCAGTGTGCCGACACGGAAGTGCCGACAGTCACGTGATCGGCGCTCTGACGTCAGACGCGCGCCGATCACGTGACCTGTCGGCACAACCGCCGGGAGGCCGAACAGGCAGCATGGAGGGACCATGCTGCCTGCCACCAGGTAAGTCCTCCTGCCACTAGCCACCAGGGAAAAAGGTAAGGGGGGGGGGGGGGGGCAAAAAACACTGGCATATTATTGGGCAAATTGGCTGGGGAATATTACATGGCAAATAAGACTGGCATATTATTGGGCAAATTGGCTGGGGCATATTACATGGCAAATAAGACTGGCATATTATTGGGCAAATTGGCTGGGGCATATTACATGGCAAATAAGACTGGCATATTATTGGGCAAATTGGCTGGGGCATATAACATGGCAAATAAGACTGGCATATTATTGGGCAAATTGGCTGGGGCATATTACATGGCAAATAAGACTGGCATATTATTGGGCAAATTGGCTGGGGCATATTACATGGCAAATAAGACTGGCATATTATTAGGCAAATTGGCTGGGGCATATTACATGGCAAATAAGACTGGCATATTATTGGGCAAATTGGCTGGGGCATATTACATGGCAAATAAGACTGGCATATTATTGGGCAAATTGGCTGGGGAATATTACATGGCAAATAAGACTGGCATATTATTGGGCAAATTGGCTGGGGAATATTAAATGGCAGAATAACACTGGCATATTATTGGACAAATCGTCTGGGGAATATTAAATGGCAGAATAAGACTGGCATATTATTGGGCAAAATGGCTGGGGAATATTAAATGGCAATTAACACTGGCATAGTGGGCAAATTAGCAGGGGCATATTAAATTGCAGATAACCTTGGAATATTATTGGGCAAATTTACTGAGTCATATTAAATTTCAGAATAACACTGGCATATTATGAGACAAATTGGCTGGGGAATATTAATGGCAAATAATATTGGAAATGTGTATGTAATGGGGTGATGGAGGCATGTAAATGTGGTGATGGGGCATGTCCTGGTGCGCAACGTGGGTTATGGGTCATGTCGTAGGTGTGCAACGTGGGTAGGGGGGGTGCCCAAATTTTGGGATATTGGGTGTCTAAATCCTGGCATGTTGAGGGGCATAATCCTGGCATATTGAGGGGAAAATCCTGGCATATTGAGGGGGCATCATCTTGGCATATTGAGGGGAAAATCCTGGCATATTGGGTGTCTAAATCCTGGCATATTGAGGGGCATAATCCTGGCATATTGAGGGGGCATAATCCTGGCATATTGAGGGGCATAATCCTGGCATATTGAGGGGAAAATCCTGGCATATTGAGGGGGCATCATCTTGGCATTTTGTAAGGGAAAATTCTAGCATATTAAATGGCAAATCCTGGCATATTGTGGGGGAAAATCCTGACAATATTCGTTATAAAACAAGGAAAAGATGGCCGTGGATGGGGAGGCGATTCGATGGTGCAATGGGCCACTTGACTGGATTTGCCCCCCAGGCCTAAGGCTGCCAGCCCTCCCCTGCACACGCTGCACATTACTGGGAGTTTTATTGCTGTGGAGTCTGTGATACACTCACACATTGCACATTACTGTGAGTTTTATTGCTGTGGAGTCCGTGATACACTCGCACACTGCACATGATTGTTAGTATTATTGCTCTGGGGTCTGTGATACACTCACACACTGTGTTTTATTGCTCTGGGGTCTGTGATACACTCACACACTGCACATTACTGTGAGTTTTATTGCTGTGGAGTCTGTGATACACTAACACACTGCACATTACTGTGAGTTTTATTGCTGTGGAGTCTGTGATACACTAACACACTGCACATTACTGGGAGTTGTATTGCTGTGGAGTCTGTAATACACTCAAACACTGCACATTACTGGGAGTTGTATTGCTGTGGAGTCTGTGATACAATCACACACTGCACATTACTATATGTTTTATTGCTGTGGAGTCAGTGATACACTCACACACAGCTAAAATTCCTAGCTCCTAGAAAATAGGGACACCAGAGGAGGAAAGAGAGATTTGGGGTATAAATAGGGTCACTTAGGAAGCCTGAAACTCCAGGGCTTGAAAATATACCTGATGAGCCAGACAGACAAATTAATGTATCTAGTAATTTTTTGGAGCTAGGGAGCTGGAGCTTCCATAGAGTTCTACATAAAGGGTAGGAGCCAGCAGTAAGGATTTGTCATGCCCTGCCATTTCCAGTCATCAATTCCCATCGCTCAGCTGCATGGATCGTAGCTCAGGATTCCTCATACCCCCCCCCCCCCTTCCCTAAATGTAATGAAACAAATAAATTATATAAAAGAGATATAAGTAAAATATAACCCCCCCCCCCCCCCCCCCACACCCACACCCACATTTTCTTTCCATTCTAACCCTAGACCTAGAGTTACAGTCCATACGAATAAAAATAAATGCAATAAATAAAATATACTTATAAATGATATAAACATAAGATGTTATTCCACAGAGGACCAGTGACCTGTTCGGACAGCACCCCTGAACCAGCATGTATAATACAGAGCACCACTGGAGTGCCACACAGTGCATTACATTCAGTGTGCATCCATACAACATATGATCTTGTTATTTTTACATTAGGATTGTGGGGGCTGATTTGGGGTAGAGAGGTTCGGTGTTCACTCCCTTTAATGTTTCATATCCACCATAATGTGCACGCTACAAATCCCACAGGAAAACAACAACAAACAAATAAAGAGAGGATATGACAGAAACCTTGACATGCACAAAGAGTAGTATACTTAACCCCTTCACGACCTTCCGATGCGTTACCTCGTCATACAGGTAAACGGGCCTTGTAATCCGTGTGCTGTGACCAGTTTCCTTCCTACTTCGCGCTCCTCATTTTTGTTATTTTTTTTATTGCAATTTTACATTTATTTTCTTCAAAATATATTATTTTAAATACAGTTAACCCCTGCATGCCTGTGCTGGGGTTTCTTCGGTTTGTTTTTTGGGGTCTGAGAACCTTTATTTTTCTTCATATTAAGCTAGTAAGTTGGGATAAGTGGGTCAGTGTTATACTAGTTGTGTACAAGATTATTGGGAAACATGTTAACTGTCCTTAAAAACACAACATATAACTTGTCTGGGTGAATTAACTGACGAAGGGAAACAAACACATATCAAACTGGTCATTAAAGGGTTAAAAGAAGAACAACTAATCAAAGCAAGAGGACATAGTCTAAATGAGAGGGGAAACTAAGTAATATCAGGAAGTATTACTTTACTGAGAGGGTAGTGGATGTATGGAATAGTCTTCCAGTAGAAGTGGTAGAGGTTAATACAGTGAGGGAGTTTAAGCATGCATGGGATAGGTATAAGGCTATCCTAGATATAAGATAAGGCCTGGGACTAATGAAAGGATTACTTTACTGAGAGGGTAGTGGGTGCATGGGATAGTCTTCCAGTAGAAGTGGTAGAGGTTAATACAGTGAAGGAGTTTAAGCATGCATAGGATAGGTATCAGGCTATCCTAGATATAAGATAAGGCCAGGGACTAATGAAAGTATTACATTACTGAGAAGGTAGTGGATGTATGGAATAGCTTGCCAGCAGAAGTGGTAGAGGTTAATACAGTGAAGGAGTTTAAGCATGCATGGGATAGGTATAAGGCTATCCTAGATATAAGATAAGGCCAGGGACTAATGAAAGTATTACATTACTGAGAGGGTAGTGGATGTATGGAATAGTCTTCCAGTAGAAGTGGTAGAGGTTAATACAGAGAAGGAGTTTAAGCATGCATGGGATAGGTATAAGGCTATCCTAGATATAAGATAAGGTCAGGGACTAATGAAAGTATTACATTACTGAGGGGGTAGTGGATGTATGGAATAGTCTTCCAGTAGAAGTGGTAGAGGTTAATACAGTGAAGGAGTTTAAGCATGCATGGGATAGGTATAAGGCTATCCTAGATATAAGATAAGGTCAGGGACTAATGAAAGTATTACATTACTGAGAGGGTAGTGGATGTATGGAATAGTCTTCCAGTAGAAGTGGTAGAGGTTAATACAGTGAAGGAGTTTAAGGATGCATGGGATAGGTATAAGGCTATCCTAGATATAAGATAAGGCCAGGGACTAATGAAAGTATTACATTACTGAGAGGGTAGTGGATGCATGGAATAGTCTTCCAGTAGAAGTGGTAGAGGTTAATACAGTGAAGGAGTTTAAGCATGCGTGGGATAAGTATAAGGCTATCCTAGATATAAGATAAGGCCCCGGACTAATGAAAGTATTACATTACTGAGAGGGTAGTGGATGTATGGAATAGTCTTCCAGTAGAAGTGGTAGAGGTTAATACAGTGAAGGAGTTTAAGCATGCATGGGATAGGTATAAGGCTATCCTAGATATAAGATAAGGCCAGGGGCTAATGAAAGTATTACATTACTGAGAGGGTAGTGGATGTATGGAATAGTCTCCCAGTAGAAGTGGTAGAGATTAATACAGTGACGGAGTTTAAGTATGCATGGGATAGGTATAAGGCTATCCTAGATATAAGATAAGGCCAGGGGCTAATGAAAGTATTACATTACTGAGAGGGTAGTGGATGTATGAAATAGTCTTCCAGTAGAAGTGGTAGAGGTTAATACAGTGAAGGAGTTTAAGCATGCGTGGGATAGGTATAAGGCTATCCGAGATATAAGATAAGGCCAGGGACTAATGAAAGTATTACATTACTGAGAGGGTAGTGGATGCATGGAATAGTCTTCCAGTAGAAGTGGTAGAGGTTAATACAGTGAAGGAGTTTAAGCATGCATGGGATAGGTATAAGGCTATCCTAGATATAAGATAAGGCCAGGGACTAATGAAAGTATTACTTTACTGAGAGGGTAGTGGATGTATGGAATAGTCTTCCAGTAGAAGTGGTAGAGGTTAATACAGTGAAGGAGTTTAAGCATGCATGGGATAGGTATAAGGCTATCCTAGATATAAGATAAGGTCAGGGACTAATGAAAGTATTACATTACTGAGAGGGTAGTGGATGTATGGAATAGTCTTCCAGTAGAAGTGGTAGAGGTTAATACAGTGAAGGAGTTTAAGCATTCATGGGATAGGTATAAGGCTATCCTAGATATAAGATAAGGCCAGGGACTAATGAAAGTATTACTTTACTGAGAGGGTAGTGGATGTATGGAATAGTCTCCCAGTAGAAGTGGTAGAGATTAATACAGTGACGGAGTTTAAGTATGCATGGGATAGGTATAAGGCTATCCTAGATATAAGATAAGGCCAGGGGCTAATGAAAGTATTACATTACTGAGAGGGTAGTGGATGTATGAAATAGTCTTCCAGTAGAAGTGGTAGAGGTTAATACAGTGAAGGAGTTTAAGCATGCGTGGGATAGGTATAAGGCTATCCGAGATATAAGATAAGGCCAGGGACTAATGAAAGTATTACATTACTGAGAGGGTAGTGGATGCATGGAATAGTCTTCCAGTAGAAGTGGTAGAGGTTAATACAGTGAAGGAGTTTAAGCATGCATGGGATAGGTATAAGGCTATCCTAGATATAAGATAAGGCCAGGGACTAATGAAAGTATTACTTTACTGAGAGGGTAGTGGATGTATGGAATAGTCTCCCAGTAGAAGTGGTAGAGATTAATACAGTGACGGAGTTTAAGTATGCATGGGATAGGTATAAGGCTATCCTAGATATAAGATAAGGCCAGGGGCTAATGAAAGTATTACATTACTGAGAGGGTAGTGGATGTATGAAATAGTCTTCCAGTAGAAGTGGTAGAGGTTAATACAGTGAAGGAGTTTAAGCATGCGTGGGATAGGTATAAGGCTATCCGAGATATAAGATAAGGCCAGGGACTAATGAAAGTATTACATTACTGAGAGGGTAGTGGATGCATGGAATAGTCTTCCAGTAGAAGTGGTAGAGGTTAATACAGTGAAGGAGTTTAAGCATGCATGGGATAGGTATAAGGCTATCCTAGATATAAGATAAGGCCAGGGACTAATGAAAGTATTACTTTACTGAGAGGGTAGTGGATGTATGGAATAGTCTTCCAGTAGAAGTGGTAGAGGTTAATACAGTGAAGGAGTTTAAGCATGCATGGGATAGGTATAAGGCTATCCTAGATATAAGATAAGGTCAGGGACTAATGAAAGTATTACATTACTGAGAGGGTAGTGGATGTATGGAATAGTCTTCCAGTAGAAGTGGTAGAGGTTAATACAGTGAAGGAGTTTAAGCATTCATGGGATAGGTATAAGGCTATCCTAGATATAAGATAAGGCCAGGGACTAATGAAAGTATTACTTTACTGAGAGGGTAGTGGATGCATGGAATAGTCTTCCAGTAGAAGTGGTAGAGGTTAATACAGTGAAGGAGTTTAAGCATGCATGGGATAGGTATAAGGCTATCCTAGATATAAGATAAGGCCAGGGACTAATGAAAGTATTACTATACTGAGAGGGTAGTGGATGCATGGAATAGTCTTCCAGTAGAAGTGGTAGAGGTTAATACAGTGAAGGAGTTTAAGCATGCATGGGATAGGTATAAGGCTATCCTAGATATAAGATAAGGTCAGGGACTAATGAAAGTATTACTTTACTGAGAGGGTAGTGGATGTATGGAATAGTCTTCCAGTAGAAGTGGTGGAGGTTAATACAGTGAAGGAGTTTAAGCATGCATGGGATAGGTATAAGGCTATACTAGATATAAGATAAGGCCAGGGACTAATGAAAGTATTACATTACTGAGAGGGTAGTGGATGTATGGAATAGACTTCCAATAGAAGTTGTAGAGGTTAATACAGTGAAGTAGTTTAAGCATGCATGGGATAGGTATAAGGCTATCCTAGATATCAGATAAGGTCAGGGACTAATGAAAGTATTACATTACTGAGAGGGTAGTGGGTGTATGGAATAGTCTTCCAGTAGAAGTGGTAGAAGTTAATAAAGTGAAGGAGTTTAAGCATGCATGGGATAGGTATAAGGCTATCCTAGATATAAGATAAGGCCAGGGACTAATGAAAGGATTCAGATTATTAGTCAAACTAGATGAGCTGAATGGATCTTATCTGCCGGCGACACATTTTGGTTTTATTTTTCGGTCCTAGTTACAAGACAAAGTGAACTGCAGAAGTCAGACATCAATAACCAAGCTGGAAACAATCTCCAAATCATGTCTCTCTAGCTCGGCTAGCAATGTCTGATTTCTGCTATCACTTTTAGAGAATAGGCCCCGTGTTATACAGTGCTGGAGGGTGGGGCAGGGGTAACAGATTGATGTGATAAAGTCTAGCGTTCTCTATATTGATTATTTGTGATAATCGGATGTTTTTCCGCTTCCTTTGCAGATTTGGGCTCTGGCCAAACAAGGTAAGACCCGATCGCAGACCCGATACCCATTAAACCTGACATTAGTCTCTCCCTCCCCAGGAATCATCCGAATCCCTGGCCATCCTGACCTACTGCCATCCTGTATTACAGGTTTAGAGAAGAACTCGATACACAACAGAACAGCAGAGCAAACAAATCCCACAGGAATCCCCCCCGAGACCAGCAGCCCCCCAAACTGCCAAAACCCTACCCAGCAAGAGCCTGCTGCCCCCCTCCCAGAGGCTTCAGAACCCAGGAAACCTCCCGCTGGAGAATCAGTCAGAACATCACAGGCAATGTCTATCCAAATGCAGGAGCTGGAAACGGTGAGGAAAACAGGGACTAGAGAATGCACGGGGGTAAACTTATATTTGTGGAACAATCAGCAACTCATGTCTCTCCAGCCATCATAGCACTTTATACACATGCCAGGCAACTGCTCCCTCTGAGAGGTTATTCCAGGTATCTACCACTCTTTACAGTGTCAGTCTTTACTGCTCCTGCAGGGAGGTTATTCCAGGTATCTACTACTCCTTACAGTGTCAGCCTTTCCTGCTTCTGCTGGAAGGTTATTCCAGGTATCTACTACTCTTTACTGTGTCAGCCTTTACTGCTCCTGCTGGGAGGTTATTCCAGGTATCTACTACTCCTTACAGTGTCAGCCTTTCCTGCTTCTGCTGGAAGGTTATTCCAGGTATCTACTACTTCTTACAGTGTCAGCATTTACTGCTTCCACTGGGAGGTTATTCCAGGTATCTACTACTCCTTACAGTGTCAGCCTTTACTGCTTCCGCTGGGAGATTTTCCAGGTATCTACTACTCCTTACATTGTCAGCCTTTCCTGCTTCCGCTGTAAGGTTATTCCAGGTATCTACTACTCTATACAGTGTCAGCCTTTCCTGCTTCCGCTGGGAGGTTGTTCCAGGTATCTACTAGACATAAGCAAAACTAACATTTTCGTTTAGTTTTCGTCCATTCGGACGAAAATTTTATTTATTTCGTCTAAAACGAATTTCGTTCATTACTACATTCGTTTCGGACGAAATTCGTTCATTATTTTCGTTTCATTTAGTTGTATTCGTTCGTTTTATAGAATACATGTAATACTATTGGCTTTCTATAAACCGAACGAGAGCCCCATTCATAAGAAATTCTTCTGAATGTGGCTCTCGTTCGGTTCAGAGAAAGGCAATAGTACTACATGTTTTCTATAAGCCGAAAGTCTATAAACCGAACGTTCAGTTTATAGAATAGCAATAGGATTACATGTATTCCATAAGCCGAAAGTCTATAAACCGAACTTTCGGTTTATAGAATGCCAATAGACTTACATGCATTCCATAAACCGAAAGTCGTTCGGTTTATGGAATGTAAGTGTACTATGCTATTGTATTCTATAATCCGACTCTATTTCGGCTTATAGAATGCAATAGTACTACGAATGAACGAATGACTTTCGTTTATTAACCATTCGTTCATTCGGCTTTCGTTAGCTTAGCACTTTCGTTATTCGTTTTTCGGACGAATGGACGAAAATGCTATTTTCGGACGAAAATGCATTCGTCCGAAATCGAATGCACATGTCTAGTATCTACTACTCCTTACAGTGTCAGCCTTTACTGCTTCAGCTGGAACGTTATTCCAGGTATCTACTACTCCTTACAGTGTCAGCCTATACTGCTTCCGCTGGGAGGTTATTCCAGGTATCTACTACTCTTTACAGTGTCAGCCCTTACTGCTTCCGCGGGAAGGTTATTCCAGGTATCTACTACTCCTTACTGTGTTAGCCTTTACTGCTACCGCTGGGAGGTTATTCCAGGTATCTACTACTCCTTACAGCGTCAGCCTTTACTGCTTCCTCTGGGAGATTATTCCAGGTATCTACTACTCTTTACAGCGTCAGCCTTTACTGCTTCCTCTGGGAGATTATTCCAGGTATCTACCACTCTTTACAGCGTCAGCCCTTACTGGTTCCGCTGGGAGGGTATTCCAGGTTTCTACTACTCTTTACAGGGTTAGCCTTTACTGCTTCCTCTGGGAGGTTATTCCAGTTATCTACTACTCCTTACAATGTCAGCCTTTACTGCTTCCGCTGGAAGGTTATTCCAGGTATTGACTACACCTTACAGAGTCAGCCTTTCCTGCTTCCAAGGGAAGGTTATTCCAGGTTCACTCCTGTTCAAAGGTATAAGGCTATCCTAGATATAAGATAAGGTCAGGGACTAATGAAAGTATTACATTACTGAGAGGGTAGTGGATGCATGGAATAGTCTTCCAGGAGAAGTGGTAGAGGTTAATACAGTGAAGGAGTTTAAGCATGCATGGGATAGGGATAAGGCTATCCTAGATATAAGATAAGGCCAGGGACTAATGATAGTATTACATTACTGAGAGGGTAGTGGATGTATGGAATAGTCTTCCAGTAGAAGTGGTAGAGGTTAATACAGTGAAGGAGTTTAAGCATGCGTGGGATAGGTATAAGGCTATCCTAGATATAAGATAAGGCCAAGGACTAATGAAAGTATTACTTTACTGAGAGGGTAGTGGATGTATGGAATAGTCTTCCAGTAGAAGTGGTAGAGGTTAATACAGTGAAGGAGTTTAAGCATGCATGGGATAGGTATAAGGCTATCCTAGATATAAGATAAGGCCTGGGACTAATGAAAGTATTACTTTACTGAGAGGGTAGTGGATGTATGGAATAGTCTTCCAGTAGAAGTGGTAGAGGTTAATACAGTGAAGGAGTTTAAGCATGCATGGGATAGGTATAAGGCTATCCTAGATATAAGATAAGGTCAGGGACTAATGAAAGTATTACATTACTGAGAGGGTAGTGGATGTATGGAATAGTCTTCCAGTAGAAGTGGTAGAGGTTAATACAGTGAAGGAGTTTAAGCATGCATGGGATAGGTATAAGGCTATCTTAGATATAAGATAAGGCCAGGGACTAATGAAAGTATTACTTTACTGAGAGGGTAGTGGATGCATGGACTAGTCTTCCAGTAGAAGTGGTAGAGGTTAATACAGTGAAGGAGTTTAAGCATGCATGGGATAGGTATAAGGCTATCCTAGATATAAGGTAAGGTCAGGGACTAATGAAAGTATTACATTACTGAGAGGGTAGTGGATGTATGGAATAGTCTTCCAGTAGAAGTGGTAGAGGTTAATACAGTGAAGGAGTTTAAGCATGCATGGTATAGGTATAAGGCTATCCTAGATATAAGGTAAGGCCAGGGACTAATGAAAGTATTACATTACTGAGAGGGTAGTGGATGCATGGAATAGTCTTCCAGAAGAAGTGGTAGAGGTTAATACAGTGAAGGAGTTTAAGCATGCATGGGATAGGTATAAGGCTATCCTAGATATAAGATAAGGTCAGGGACTAATGAAAGTATTACATTACTGAGAGGGTAGTGGGTGTATGGAATAGTCTTCCAGTAGAAGTGGTAGAGGTTAATACAGTGAAGGAGTTTAAGCATGCGTGGGATAGGTATAAGGCTATCCTAGATATAAGATAAGGTCAGGGACTAATTAAAGTATTACTTTACTGAGAGGGTAGTGGATGCATGGAATAGTCTTCCAGTACAAGTGGTAGAGGTTAATACAGTGAAGGAGTTTAAGCATGCATGGGATAGGTATAAGGCTATCCTAGATATAAGATAAGGCCAGGGACTATTACTTTACTAAGAGGGTGGTGACTGGGGTATAACCAGTGACTGGGGGTATAACCTGTGCATCTCTTGCTTGGCTACAGGAGAGAGAGCGCCTCCTGCTGGAGAACACCGCACTGCACGCTGCCAACTCACAGCTGTGCGCAGAAAACGCCAGGCTGCAGAGCCAGCTCTATGTACTAAAGGACGATGTGAGCAAGCTAAGTCTGGATACCGTGACGCAGCCTGTCATTGAGCACATCCTGGAAACCATGAACGCCCTCCATCTACAGACTGACACTGCGCTGTAAAAGCAACCCTGGGAAGAGCAGAGTGACGTTGCACCCTGCCAGAGGGGCCTTGCACCCTGCCAGCGCGGCCTTGCACCCTGCCAGAGGGGCCTTGCACCCTGCCAGAGGGGCCTTGCACCCTGCCAGCGCGGCCTTGCACCCTGCCAGCGCGGCCTTGCACCCTGCCAGAGGGGCCTTGCACCCTGCCAGCACAGGGAACAGCAGGACTATTACAAAAATGACCCAAACACCACAGCATTAATTTATCTACAGCCAGCAGTCTGTACTGTACTCTCTGCTCTACAAACCAGCTGCCAACCCCAGTGTATGAAGTAAAGAGATCAGAGTCCGTATGGCCTGCCTGGCTTCAGGTGGGGCCAGTGTAGCCTGCC
Source organism: Pelodytes ibericus (assembly GCA_036172795.1). Taxonomy (NCBI): domain Eukaryota; kingdom Metazoa; phylum Chordata; class Amphibia; order Anura; family Pelodytidae; genus Pelodytes; species Pelodytes ibericus. Next base: position 2,442,257 of record CM069861.1, on the reverse strand, counting down.
TGGCTTCAGGTGGGGCCAGTGTAGCCTGCCTGGCTTCAGGTGGGGCCAGTGTAGCCTGCCTGGCTTCAGGTGGGGCCAGTGTAGCCTGCCTGGCTTCAGGTGGGGCCAGTGTAGCCTGCCTGGCTTCAGGTGGGGCCAGTATAGCCTGCCTGGCTTCAGGTGGGGCCAGTATAGCCTGCCTGGCTTCAGGTGGGGCCAGTATCACCCGAGCTCCTCTGGCAGAGCTCCAACAAGGACATAAACATGTATAATGTATAATTGTTTTTCTGTAATATGATTTTTCATCCATTTTTTACATGAAGATATTTTATTCAGACAATAAAAATCCAGTTTTTCCCGGAAGGAAGAATTTATTCCACAAAACAAGAGAAAAATGATATACATAACGCCAGCTTCACGATAATAAACCATTTATACAGAATAAAATACAAAAATGAACAACATCTGCCACTCCAGGCCAGCGTTTGTCAAAGTAAATTAAATTATTAATCCGTTTAGAAAAATATATAGTCCTATTTAATATCCAGAGTTATACACTCCATATAGTATTACTTAGTGAATAAAGTAAATCCAACCTCAAAGCTGCACAGGAGAGAATCCAAAATACAAGAAAGAAAACATTGAAATGTCAGCAGAAGTGCAGCAAATGTATAACTGTGTGCGAGTTACATTACACTCCGAATTCACACAGCAAGTAACTAAGAATATGTATAGATCAGTCAAATCCTGGGCGGAGCAGTGCGATATAATCTGCCATTAGTGGTAATGAACCGACCCAAACATCAGTTAGCAAACCCTGGCAAATCCACAAGCTAGAACGTAGAATAATATCGATCCGATTACACAAAATGCCCATTCCCTAAACACTAATTAAATTGGGGGGAAAAAAAATCTAAATGTCTTTTTGTAGTCATGGAGTGCCCCCTGCAGGAAAATGCAGAAACTACAAGTATTAAACATAATCAAAGAAAGTATCTACACTATAATAACATGTATGTACATGTACTGTGAGCAGGGAGCAGCGTACGTGTGTATAATATATATATCTAGTAACTTTCATTCTTTTGAGAGATTTCATAGATAAGAACTTAAATCGATCGGGGGGGGGGGGGGGTTTGCTTAAGGGAAACATTTGTTGATTTCAGTTTCAGACACGGTTATCAAGCTGTTTTCTAACACTGGCCTCTAAAGTACAATTGTTGCCAAAAATTTAAGTTGCTTAAAGATTGCATCAAGTGTAGGCAGTTTATGTATATTCATTAAAAACATGGCTATGTAAATTAACTAATTGAGGTCTCTTTGCTCTATCAGGGGGTGGACATGTTGTTTAGAATCTTTGCTCTGTATAGCTCTATCAGGGGGAGGACATGTTGTTTAGGATCTTTGCTCTTTATAGCTCTATCAGGGGGCGGACATGTTGTTTAGAATCTCTGCTCTGTATAGCTCTATCAGGGGGCGGACATGTTGTTTAGAATCTTTGCTCTGTATAGCTCTATCAGGGGTCAGACATATTGTTTAGAATCTTTGCTCTGAATAGCGCTATCAGGGGGCGGACATGTTGTTTAGAATCTTTGCTCTGTATAGCTCTATCAGGGGGCGGACATGTTGATTAGAATCTTTGCTCTGTATAGCTCTATCAGGGGGCGGACATGTTGTTTAGAATCTTTGTTCTGTATAGCTCTATCAGGGGGCGGACATGTTGTTTAGAATCTTTGCTCTGTATAGCTCTATCAGGGGGCAGACATGTTGTTTAGAATCTTTGCTCTGTATAGCTCCATCAGGGGGCGGACATGTTGTTTAGAATCTTTGTTCTGTATAGCTCTATCAGGGGACGGACATGTTGTTTAGAATCTTTGCTCTGTATAGCTCTATCAGGGGGCGGACATGTTGTTTAGAATCTTTGCTCTGTATAGCTCTATCAGGGGGCGGACATGCTGTTTAGAATCTTTGCTCTGTATAGCTCTATCAGGGGCAGACATGTTGTTTAGAATCTTGGGTCAAGTAAAAAAAAAAAAAAAAAAAAAAAAAAGGAAGATCTGACCTAATATGTCCTCCCCCTTATAGAGCTATACAGAGCAAAGATTCTAAACAACATGTCCGCCCCTGATAGAGCTATACAGAGCAAAGATTCTAAACATGTCCTCCCCCTGATAGAGCTATACAGAGCAAAGATTCTAAACAACATGTCCGCACCGATAGAGCTATACAGAGCAAAGTTTCTAAACAACATGTCCGCCCCTGATAGAGCTATACAGAGCAAAGATTCTAAACAACATGTCCTCCCCCTGATAGAGCTATACAGAGCAAAGATTCTAAACAACATGTCCTCCCCCTGATAGAGCTATACAGAGCAAAGATTCTAAACAACATGTCCGCCCCTGATAGAGCTATACAGAGCAAAGATTCTAAACAACATGTCCTCCCCCTGATAGAGCTATACAGAGCAAAGATTCTAAACAACATGTCCGCCCCTGATAGAGCTATACAGAGCAAAGATTCTAAACAGCATGTCCTCCCCCTGATAGAGCTATACAGAGCAAAGATTCTAATCAACATGTCTGCCCCCTGACAGAGCTATACAGAGCAAAGATTCTAAACAACATGTCCGCACCGATAGAGCTATACAGAGCAAAGATTCTAAACAACATGTCTGCCCCCTGACAGAGCTATACAGAGCAAAGATTCTAAACAACATGTCCGCACCGATAGAGCTATACAGAGCAAAGATTCTAAACAACATGTCCGCCCCTGATAGAGCTATACAGAGCAAAGATTCTAAACAACATGTCCGCCCCCTGATAGAGCTATACAGAACAAAGATTCTAAACAACATGTCCGCCCCCTGATAGAGCTATACAGAGCAAAGATTCTAAACAACATGTCTGCCCCCTGATAGAGCTATACAGAGCAAAGATTCTAAACAACATGTCCGCCCCCTGATAGAGCTATACAGAACAAAGATTCTAAACAGCATGTCTGCCCCCTGATAGAGCTATACAGAGCAAAGATTCTAAACAACATGTCCGCCCCCTGATAGAGCTATACAGAACAAAGATTCTAAACAACATGTCCGCCCCCTGATAGAGCTATACAGAACAAAGATTCTAAACAACATGTCCGCCCCCTGACAGAGCTATACAGAGCAAAGATACTAAACAACATGTCTGCCCCCTGATAGAGCTATACAGAGCAAAGATTCTAAACAACATGTCCGCCCCCTGATAGAGCTATACAGAGCAAAGATTCTAAACAACATGTCCACCCCCTGATAGAGCTATACAGAGCAAAGATTCTAAACAGCATGTCCGCCCCCTGATAGAGCTATACAGAGCAAAGATTCTAAACAGCATGTCCGCCCCCTGATAGAGCTATACAGAGCAAAGATTCTAACCAACATGTCCGCCCCTGATAGAGCTATACGAGCAGAGATTCTAAACAACATGTCTGCCTCCTGATAGAGCTATACAGAGCAAAGATTCTAACCAACATGTCCGCCCCTGATAGAGCTATACGAGCAGAGATTCTAAACAACATGTCCACCCCCTGATAGAGCTATACAGAGCAAAGATTCTAACCAACATGTCCGCCCCTGATAGAGCTATACGAGCAGAGATTCTAAACAACATGTCTGCCCCTGATAGAGCTATACAGAGCAAAGATTCTAAACAACATGTCTGCCTCCTGATAGAGCTATACAGAGCAAAGATTCTAACCAACATGTCCGCCCCTGATAGAGCTATACGAGCAGAGATTCTAAACAACATGTCTGCCTCCTGATAGAGCTATACAGAGCAAAGATTCTAACCAACATGTCCGCCCCTGATAGAGCTATACGAGCAGAGATTCTAAACAACATGTCCACCCCCTGATAGAGCTATACAGAGCAAAGATTCTAAACAACATGTCTGCCTCCTGATAGAGCTATACAGAGCAAAGATTCTAACCAACATGTCCGCCCCTGATAGAGCTATACGAGCAGAGATTCTAAACAACATGTCCACCCCCTGATAGAGCTATACAGAGCAAAGATTCTAACCAACATGTCCGCCCCTGATAGAGCTATATGAGCAGAGATTCTAAACAACATGTCCGCCCCCTGATAGAGCTATACAGAGCAAAGATTCTAAACAACATGTCTGCCCCCTGATAGAGCTATACAGAGCAAAGATTCTAAACAACATGTCCGCCCCCTGATAGAGCTATACAGAGCAAAGATTCTAACCAACTTGTCTGCCCCCTGATAGAGCTATACAGAGCAAAGATTCTAACCAACATGTCCGCCCCCTGATAGAGCCATACAGAGCAAAGATTCTAAACAACATGACTGCCCCTGATAGAGCTATACGAGCAGAGAGGTCTCAATAAGGTACTTTATTTGTATTCTTTCATTAAAGCATTTTTATTTAAAATTTGCACTTAATGAAATCTTTCAATTAACATAGCTTTATTTTGGGAGGACAGTTGTCCTTTAAGTCACTCCATTTAACCCCCTCTTTGGTGAAGCAGTTTGGTATACTCCCTGCCTGAACGTCATTATTTTGGGAAAAACGTTTGTGTTCAGTTCCTCCTCTTTTTATTGCGTTTCCCCCACCGCTGGTGCCCACCTCCTCCCCCTTCTCTTCTCTTTTCCCAGGATGGCATGGGCGGCTCGATTTCGTTAGGCCGTCCTCCCCGATCTGGCACGCTGCCCAGCATGAGGATCTGCAGGGGACACATACAGGGTATAAGGGAAAGCATGTGATGGGTTTGGTTGGCACGCTGCCCAGCATGAGGATCTGCCAGGGACACATACAGGGTATAAGGGAAAGCATGTGATGGGTTTGGTTGGCACGCTGCCCAGCATTAGGATCTGCCGGGGACACATACTGTGTATAAGGGAAAGCATGTGATGGGTTTGGTTGGCACGCTGCCCAGCATGAGGATCTGCCAGGGACACATACAGGGTATAAGGGAAAGCATGTGATGGGTTTGGTTGGCACGCTGCCCAGCATGAGGATCTGCCAGGGACACATACAGGGTATAAGGGAAAGCATGTGATGGGTTTGGTTGGCACGCTGCCCAGCATGAGGATCTGCCAGGGACACATACAGGGTATAAGGGAAAGCATGTGTTGGGTTTGGTTGGCACGCTGCCCAGCATGAGGATCTGCCGGGGACACATACAGGGTATAAGGGAAAGCATGTGTTGGGTTTGGTTGGCACGCTGCCCAGCATGAGGATCTGCCGGGGACACATACAGGGTATAAGGGAAAGCATGTGATGGGTTTGGTTGGCACGCTGCCCAGCATGAGGATCTGCCGGGGACACATACAGGGTATAAGGGAAAGCATGTGATGGGTTTGGTTGGCACGCTGCCCAGCATGAGGATCTGCCGGGGACACATACAGGGTATAAGGGAAAGCATGTGATGGGTTTGGTTGGCACGCTGCCCAGCATGAGGATCTGCCAGGGACACATACAGGGTATAAGGGAAAGCATGTGTTGGGTTTGGTTGGCACGCTGCCCAGCATGAGGATCTGCCGGGGACACATACAGGGTATAAGGGAAAGCATGTGATGGGTTTGGTTGGCACGCTGCCCAGCATGAGGATCTGCCGGGGACACATACAGGGTATAAGGGAAAGCATGTGATGGGTTTGGTTGGCACGCTGCCCAGCATGAGGATCTGCCGGGGACACATACAGGGTATAAGGGAAAGCATGTGATGGGTTTGGTTGGCACGCTGCCCAGCATGAGGATCTGCCAGGGACACATACAGGGTATAAGGGAAAGCATGTGATGGGTTTGGTTGGCACGCTGCCCAGCATGAGGATCTGCCAGGGACACATACAGGGTATAAGGGAAAGCATGTGATGGGTTTGGTTGGCACGCTGCCCAGCATGAGGATCTGCCAGGGACACATACAGGGTATAAGGGAAAGCATGTGATGGGTTTGGTTGGCACGCTGCCCAGCATGAGGATCTGCCAGGGACACATACAGGGTATAAGGGAAAGCATGTGATAGGTTTGGTTGGCACGCTGCCCAGCATGAGGATCTGCCAGGGACACATACAGGGTATAAGGGAAAGCATGTGTTGGGTTTGGTTGGCACGCTGCCCAGCATGAGGATCTGCCAGGGACACATACAGGGTATAAGGGAAAGCATGTGTTGGGTTTGGTTGGCACGCTGCCCAGCATGAGGATCTGCCAGGGACACATACAGGGTATAAGGGAAAGCATGTGATGGGTTTGGTTGGCACGCTGCCAAGCATGAGGATCTGCCGGGGACACATACAGGGTATAAGGGAAAGCATGTGATGGGTTTGGTTGGCACGCTGCCCAGCATGAGGATCTGCCGGGGACACATACAGGGTATAAGGGAAAGCATGTGATGGGTTTGGTTGGCACGCTGCCCAGCATGAGGATCTGCCAGGGACACATACAGGGTATAAGGGAAAGCATGTGATGGGTTTGGTTGGCACGCTGCCCAGCATTAGGATCTGCCGGGGACACATACAGGGTATAAGGGAAAGCATGTGATGGGTTTGGTTGGCACGCTGCCCAGCATGAGGATCTGCCGGGGACACATACAGGGTATAAGGGAAAGCATGTGATGGGTTTGGTTGGCACGCTGCCAAGCATGAGGATCTGCCGGGGACACATACAGGGTATAAGGGAAAGCATGTGATGGGTTTGGTTGGCACGCTGCCCAGCATGAGGATCTGCCGGGGACACATACAGGGTATAAGGGAAAGCATGTGATGGGTTTGGTTGGCACGCTGCCCAGCATGAGGATCTGCCAGGGACACATACAGGGTATAAGGGAAAGCATGTGATGGGTTTGGTTGGCACGCTGCCCAGCATGAGGATCTGCCGGGGACACATACAGGGTATAAGGGAAAGCATGTGATGGGTTTGGTTGGCACGCTGCCCAGCATGAGGATCTGCCAGGGACACATACAGGGTATAAGGGAAAGCATGTGTTGGGTTTGGTTGGCACGCTGCCAAGCATGAGGATCTGCCGGGGACACATACAGGGTATAAGGGAAAGCATGTGATGGGTTTGGTTGGCACGCTGCCCAGCATGAGGATCTGCCAGGGACACATACAGGGTATAAGGGAAAGCATGTGATGGGTTTGGTTGGCACGCTGCCCAGCATGAGGATCTGCCAGGGACACATACAGGGTATAAGGGAAAGCATGTGATGGGTTTGGTTGGCACGCTGCCCAGCATGAGGATCTGCCGGGGACACATACAGGGTATAAGGGAAAGCATGTGATGGGTTTGGTTGGCACGCTGCCCACCATGAGGATCTGCCGGGGACACATACAGGGTATAAGGGAAAGCATGTGATGGGTTTGGTTGGCACGCTGCCCAGCATTAGGATCTGCCGGGGACACATACAGGGTATAAGGGAAAGCATGTGATGGGTTTGGTTGGCACGCTGCCCAGCATGAGGATCTGCCAGGGACACATACAGGGTATAAGGGAAAGCATGTGATGGGTTTGGTTGGCACGCTGCCCAGCATGAGGATCTGCCGGGGACACATACAGGGTATAAGGGAAAGCATGTGATGGGTTTGGTTGGCACGCTGCCCAGCATGAGGATCTGCCAGGGACACATACAGGGTATAAGGGAAAGCATGTGATGGGTTTGGTTGGCACGCTGCCCAGCATTAGGATCTGCCGGGGACACATACAGGGTATAAGGGAAAGCATGTGATGGGTTTGGTTGGCACGCTGCCCAGCATTAGGATCTGCCGGGGACACATACAGGGTATAAGGGAAAGCATGTGATGGGTTTGGTTGGCACGCTGCCCAGCATGAGGATCTGCCAGGGACACATACAGGGTATAAGGGAAAGCATGTGATGGGTTTGGTTGGCACGCTGCCCAGCATGAGGATCTGCCAGGGACACATACAGGGTATAAGGGAAAGCATGTGTTGGGTTTGGTTGGCACGCTGCCCAGCATGAGGATCTGCCGGGGACACATACAGGGTATAAGGGAAAGCATGTGATGGGTTTGGTTGGCACGCTGCCCAGCATGAGGATCTGCCAGGGACACATACAGGGTATAAGGGAAAGCATGTGATGGGTTTGGTTGGCACGCTGCCCAGCATGAGGATCTGCCGGGGACACATACAGGGTATAAGGGAAAGCATGTGATGGGTTTGGTTGGCACGCTGCCCACCATGAGGATCTGCCAGGGACACATACAGGGTATAAGGGAAAGCATGTGTTGGGTTTGGTTGGCACGCTGCCCAGCATGAGGATCTGCCAGGGACACATACAGGGTATAAGGGAAAGCATGTGATGGGTTTGGTTGGCACGCTGCCCAGCATGAGGATCTGCCAGGGACACATACAGGGTATAAGGGAAAGCATGTGTTGGGTTTGGTTGGCACGCTGCCCAGCATGAGGATCTGCCGGGGACACATACAGGGTATAAGGGAAAGCATGTGTTGGGTTTGGTTGGCACGCTGCCCAGCATGAGGATCTGCCGGGGACACATACAGGGTATAAGGGAAAGCATGTGTTGGGTTTGGTTGGCACGCTGCCCAGCATGAGGATCTGCCGGGGACACATACAGGGTATAAGGGAAAGCATGTGATGGGTTTGGTTGGCACGCTGCCCAGCATGAGGATCTGCCGGGGACACATACAGGGTATAAGGGAAAGCATGTGTTGGGTTTGGTTGGCACGCTGCCCAGCATGAGGATCTGCCGGGGACACATACAGGGTATAAGGGAAAGCATGTGTTGGGTTTGGTTGGCACGCTGCCCAGCATGAGGATCTGCCGGGGACACATACAGGGTATAAGGGAAAGCATGTGATGGGTTTGGTTGGCACGCTGCCCAGCATGAGGATCTGCCGGGGACACATACAGGGTATAAGGGAAAGCATGTGATGGGTTTGGTTGGCACGCTGCCCAGCATGAGGATCTGCCGGGGACACATACAGGGTATAAGGGAAAGCATGTGATGGGTTTGGTTGGCACGCTGCCCAGCATGAGGATCTGCCAGGGACACATACAGGGTATAAGGGAAAGCATGTGTTGGGTTTGGTTGGCACGCTGCCAAGCATGAGGATCTGCCGGGGACACATACAGGGTATAAGGGAAAGCATGTGATGGGTTTGGTTGGCACGCTGCCCAGCATGAGGATCTGCCAGGGACACATACAGGGTATAAGGGAAAGCATGTGTTGGGTTTGGTTGGCACGCTGCCCAGCATGAGGATCTGCCAGGGACACATACAGGGTATAAGGGAAAGCATGTGATGGGTTTGGTTGGCACGCTGCCCAGCATGAGGATCTGCCAGGGACACATACAGGGTATAAGGGAAAGCATGTGATGGGTTTGGTTGGCACGCTGCCCAGCATGAGGATCTGCCAGGGACACATACAGGGTATAAGGGAAAGCATGTGATGGGTTTGGTTGGCACGCTGCCCAGCATGAGGATCTGCCGGGGACACATACAGGGTATAAGGGAAAGCATGTGATGGGTTTGGTTGGCACGCTGCCCAGCATGAGGATCTGCCGGGGACACATACAGGGTATAAGGGAAAGCATGTGATGGGTTTGGTTGGCACGCTGCCCAGCATGAGGATCTGCCGGGGACACATACAGGGTATAAGGGAAAGCATGTGATGGGTTTGGTTGGCACGCTGCCCAGCATGAGGATCTGCCAGGGACACATACAGGGTATAAGGGAAAGCATGTGATGGGTTTGGTTGGCACGCTGCCCAGCATGAGGATCTGCCAGGGACACATACAGGGTATAAGGGAAAGCATGTGTTGGGTTTGGTTGGCACGCTGCCAAGCATGAGGATCTGCCAGGGACACATACAGGGTATAAGGGAAAGCATGTGATAGGTTTGGTTGGCACGCTGCCCAGCATGATGATCTGCCGGGGACACATACAGGGTATAAGGGAAAGCATGTGATAGGTTTGGTTGGCACGCTGCCCAGCATGAGGATCTGCCAGGGACACATACAGGGTATAAGGGAAAGCATGTGATGGGTTTGGTTGGCACGCTGCCCAGCATTAGGATCTGCCGGGGACACATACAGGGTATAAGGGAAAGCATGTGATGGGTTTGGTTGGCACGCTGCCCAGCATGAGGATCTGCCAGGGACACATACAGGGTATAAGGGAAAGCATGTGATGGGTTTGGTTGGCACGCTGCCCAGCATGAGGATCTGCCAGGGACACATACAGGGTATAAGGGAAAGCATGTGATGGGTTTGGTTGGCACGCTGCCCAGCATGAGGATCTGCCGGGGACACATACAGGGTATAAGGGAAAGCATGTGATGGGTTTGGTTGGCACGCTGCCCAGCATGAGGATCTGCCAGGGACACATCCAGGGTATAAGGGAAAGCATGTGATAGGTTTGGTTGGCACGCTGCCCAGCATTAGGATCTGCCGGGGACACATACTGTGTATAAGGGAAAGCATGTGATGGGTTTGGTTGGCACGCTGCCCAGCATGAGGATCTGCCAGGGACACATACAGGGTATAAGGGAAAGCATGTGATGGGTTTGGTTGGCACGCTGCCCAGCATGAGGATCTGCCGGGGACACATACAGGGTATAAGGGAAAGCATGTGTTGGGTTTGGTTGGCACGCTGCCCAGCATGAGGATCTGCCGGGGACACATACAGGGTATAAGGGAAAGCATGTGATGGGTTTGGTTGGCACGCTGCCCAGCATGAGGATCTGCCGGGGACACATACAGGGTATAAGGGAAAGCATGTGTTGGGTTTGGTTGGCACGCTGCCCAGCATGAGGATCTGCCAGGGACACATATAGGGTATAAGGGAAAGCATGTGTTGGGTTTGGTTGGCACGCTGCCCAGCATTAGGATCTGCCGGGGACACATACAGGGTATAAGGGAAAGCATGTGATGGGTTTGGTTGGCACGCTGCCCACCATGAGGATCTGCCAGGGACACATACAGGGTATAAGGGAAAGCATGTGATGGGTTTGGTTGGCACGCTGCCCACCATGAGGATCTGCCAGGGACACATACAGGGTATAAGGGAAAGCATGTGATGGGTTTGGTTGGCACGCTGCCCAGCATGAGGATCTGCCGGGGACACATACAGGGTATAAGGGAAAGCATGTGATGGGTTTGGTTGGCACGCTGCCCAGCATGAGGATCTGCCGGGGACACATACAGGGTATAAGGGAAAGCATGTGATGGGTTTGGTTGGCACGCTGCCCAGCATGAGGATCTGCCAGGGACACATACAGGGTATAAGGGAAGCATGTGTTGGGTTTGGTTGGCACGCTGCATGGACAGGGTGAGGGGATTTACCTTGTTGATGGAGCTTTGTGTTTTTTGGCAGAAGGAGGCACTGCACGTGTGAAGGATTCGGGAGTCTTCCTCTCGTGCTGCCAGCAGATGAGATAGGGTGATGCAGGACTGCGCCCTCAAAGACTGGCGTAGTGGCCAGCATACCTTGTCCATGGCAGAGCCCTTCTCCTGTGTGCGGGAAGCTGGTGTTATTGATGCCTCATTACGGGAAGGATAGAGCTATGCTAGATAAAGATATGTGACCTTGGCTCTCTCCGACCAGTGGAAGGACTGTACGGTGACATCGAATCGTGTGATCAGCATTCTCATCCGGCGCTCATACTCTGTGAGCAGGGAGCGGTGTAACTCTGCCAGACTGTCCTGAGAATTAACATGACATATCCAAATCAGTGTAATACAATATATCCTACACTAGTTCTCTGTGAGCAGGGAGTGGTGTAACTCTGCCAGACTACCCTGAGAATTAACAGGACAGATCCAATCAGTATAATACAATATATCCTACACTCGTTCTCTGGGAGCAGGGAGTGGTGTAACTCTGCCAGACTACCCTGAGAATTAACAGGACAGATCCAATCAGTATAATACAATATATCCTACACTCGTTCTCTGGGAGCAGGGAGTGGTGTAACTCTGCCAGACTGCCCTGAGAATTAACATGACTGATCCAATCAGTATAATGCAATATATCCTACACTCGTTCTCTGTGAGCTGTGTAACTCTGCCAGACTGCCCTGAGAATTAACATGACAGATCCAATCAGTATAATACAATATATCCTACACTCGTTCTCTGGGAGCAGGGAGTGGTGTAACTCTGCCAGACTACCCTGAGAATTAACAGGACAGATCCAATCAGTATAGAAACATAGAAACATAGAATGTGTCGGCAGATAAGAACCATTCGGTCCATCTAGTCTGCCCAATTTTTTTATTTTTTTTTTGAGTACTTTTATTAGTCCCCCGTTCCCAGTCTTATAGCTAGGATAGCCTTGTGTCTATCCCACGCATGCTTAAAATCCTTGACTGTGTTTACCTCTACCACTTCTGCTGGCAGGCTATTCCATACATCCACTACCCTCTCAGTAAAGTAATACTTCCTGATATTACTTTTAAATCGTTGCCCCTCTAATTTAAGACTATGTCCTCTAGTTGTGGTAGTTTTTCTTCTTTTAAATATACTCTCTTCCTTTACTGTGTTGATTCCCTTTATGTATTTAAATGTTTCTATCATATCCCCCCTGTTACGTCTTTCCTCCAAGCTATACATGTTAAGATGCTTTAACCTTTCCTGGTAAGTTTTATCCTTCAACCCATGAACCAGTTTAGTAGCCCTTCTCTGAACTCTCTCCAAAGTATCAATATCCTTCTGGAGATAAGGTCTCCAGTACTGCGTACAATACTCCAAGTGAGGTCTCACCAGTGCTCTGTACAATGGCATGAGCACTTCCCTCTTCCTACTGCTAATACCTCTCCCTATGCAACCAAGCATTCTGCTAGCATTTCCTGCTGCTCTATTGCATTGCCTACCTACCTTCAAGTCCTCTGAAATTATTACTCCTAAATCCCTTTCCTCAGATGTTGAGGTTAGGACTGTACCAAATAGTCTATATTCTGCTTTTGGGTTTTTACGCCCAAGGTGCATAATCTTGCACTTGTCCACATTAAATGCCAGTTGCCACTGCTCTGACCATTTTTCTAGTTTAGCTAAATCATTTGCCATTTGGCTTATCCCTCCATGAATATCAACCCTGCTGCAAATCTTTGTATCATCAGCAAAAAGACATACTTTACCAACAAGACCTTCTGCAATATCGCTAATAAAAATATTAAAGAGAATGGGTCCAAGAACAGATCCCTGAGGTACCCCACTAGTAACAAGACCTTGCATCGAATATACCCCATTGACTACAACCCTCTGTTGCCTGTCACTCAGCCATTGTCTAATCCATTCAACAATATTGAAATCCAAACTCAAAGATTTCAGTTTATTGATAAGCCTTCTATGTGCGACAGTGTCAAAAGCCTTACTGAAATCTAGGTAAGCAATGTCTACTGCACCACCCTGATCTATTATTTTAGTCACCCAATCAAAAAAATCAATAAGATTAGTTTGGCATGATCTCCCTGAAGTAAACCCATGCTGTCTCTGATCTTGAAATCCAAGCGACTTTAGATGTTCAACAATCCTATTCTTTAACAAGGTTTCCATTATTTTCCCCACTACTGAAGTAAGACTTACTGGTCTATAGTTGCCCGCCTCCTCCTTACTACCTTTCTTGTGAATGGGCACAACATTAGCTAATTTCCAATCTTCTGGAACTACTCCCGTTAACAATGATTGGTTAAATAAATCTGTTAACGGTTTTGCTAGTACACCACTAAGTTCTTTTAATAACTTTGGATGTATCCCATCAGGTCCCATCGACTTATTTGTCTTTACTTTAGACAGCTGAAGTAAAACCTCTTCCTCTGTAAACTTACATGCATCAAAAGACTCATTAGTCTTTTTCCCTAAATGATGTCCCTTACCCTCATTTTCATTTGTAAAAACTGAACAAAAATATTCATTAAAGCAGTCTGCTAAGCCTTTATCCTCTTCTACATAGCATCCTTCTTTTGTTTTTAATCTAACTAATCCTTGTTTTACTTTCCTTTTCTCATGTATGTATCTAAAAAATGTTTTATCCCCCTTTTTCACTGACTGGGCTATAGTCTCTTCTGTGTGTGCTTTGGAAGCTCTTATAGCTTGCTTTGCCTCTTTCTGCCTACTCTTATAGATCTTTCTATCTTCCTCACTCTGAGTATTTTTATAATTACTAAATGCTAGCTTTTTATTTTTTACTATTTTAGCCACCTCTGCAGAGTACCACAGTGGTTTCTTCAATTTTTTGCTCTTACTGACAAGCCTTATGCAATTTTCTGTTGCCTTCAGTAATGCAACTTTTAGATAATCCCATTTCTCCTGGACTCCATTTAAATTGCTCCAGTCTGATAATGACTCCTTCACATCTAATCTAATTTTAGAAAAGTCTGTTTTTCTAAAATCTAAAACTTTTGTTTTTGTGTGGTGTGACTGCGTCACTGTTCTTATATTAAACCACACTGTCTGGTGATCACTAGATCCTAAACTTTCACCTACAGTAATATCTGATAACAAATCTCCATTTGTGAACACTAAGTCTAGTATGGCCTGCTTTCGAGTTGGCTCCTCCACTACTTGTTTTAGAGATAATCCCAGTAGGGAGTTTAGGATATGCGTACTCCTGGCACAAGTAGCTGTTTTGTATTTCCAGTTCACATCAGGAAGATTAAAGTCACCCATGATGATCACTTCTCCCTTCATTGTCATTTTAGCTATTTCCTCAACTAGTAGATTATCTAACTCCTCTATTTGTCCAGGGGGCCTATAAATCACACCTACCCGAGTTACCATATGATTACCAAATTCTAATGTAACCCAAACTGACTCTATGTTCGCCTCACTAACTTGTATTATGTTACATTTTAAGCTATCCCTCACATACAGGGCCACCCCTCCCCCTTTTTTACCTTCTCTGTCTTTTCTATATAAAGAGTACCCTGGTATTGAAATGTCCCAGTCATGTTTTTCATTATACCATGTCTCAGTAACAGCCACTAAATCTACATTCTCAGTTGCCAATATTGTCACAAGTTCATGGATCTTATTCCCTAAACTGCGAGCATTTGTAGACATGACCCTAAGCTTATCCTTTTTTAGCACGCTGACTACAGGTAACTTCTATATAACAATATATCCTACGCTCGTTCTCTGGGAGCAGGGAGTGGTGTAACTCTGCCAGACTGCCCTGAGAATTAACATGACAGATCCAATCAGTATAATGCAATATATCCTACACTCGTTCTCTGTGAGCTGGGAGTGGTGTAACTCTGCCAGACTGCCCTGAGAATTAACATGACAGATCCAATCAGTATAATGCAATATATCCTACACTCGTTCTCTGTGAGCTGGGAGTGGTGTAACTCTGCCAGACTGCCCTGAGAATTAACATGACTGATCCAATCAGTATAATGAAATATATCCTACACTCTCGCTCGTTAACTGAAATCAGGAGGTACAGAGATCATGAACTTGAAACCAAACTCCCCACATTTCAAAGTCTGCACACAACACACACATCATTTCATATAACACACGTTACTCCAGCTCACCCACTGTGCTGGGAGCAACTGCTCTTTGAGGAGAGGAGGAGAGAGCAGAGATCTGGAGACTTCCCGAATCTAGGAAATAAAAGGGATAACTTATAAGTCTTAGAGCAAAACCGACCGTGACATCAGTATCTGTAATCACCCCCCTGCTGCTGCAGACAAACCGCACATGGATTACTAGCTCTTGGACCCAGTTAAAATTTGTTCTTGGTGTACCTTGACTTCTAGTAAGCTCATGAATTCAGCCACTGGAGAGTCAGGTTCAGACAAACCAAGAGTCTCACAAATTAGCTGCAGTTCATGCAGAGCAAGTTTGCTGGGACCCCCAGGATCAGGCGTAAGAGCCATTCTATGACTCAGGATCCTTGCGGACTGCAGTTCTGTACTGAGGAAGACTGAGATGAGAGAAAGACATTATTAATCACGCACAAAGAAAGACGCTAGTGGTTGTTTAAACAGCTTATTCTCGTCCCCTCCACAAAAATGATATGTTATCGGTGGCCTAAATTTCCTGTTATATTGATTTGTTTTTGCTGAGATTTTGCCATCAGCAATCCCTGGGATTAATGTGAGGAATACACATATACAGGAGACTCGCACTGCACCCTAAGGATTGTGTGCTTTCTATAACCCTCAATCAGCGCACTCATAGCATACATAGATTGCCAGCTTAGTAAGACAGGTAGTCTTCAGTAAAGGAAGCAATAGGAAAGGTGCAGATTTATTGCAGACATTCAGAGTGAATCATCTCACAATTTATACACACAGAGGAGGAATATGTCACATGCACCAATGATGCAGGACAATGCAGCACATCCTCACCCAGCAGCTGCAGACAGTTGTGGGGATCAGTCAGTCTGGAGGTCACATTGCCAGATGTCAGGGAGGTATAAGGACAGTGAAGTTCACTCAGCAAGCCGCTCATTTCAAGCTGAAAGGTCTCTGCATCATCTGGGCCTGAGAAATAAACACACTCACCATAAGCCATGCTGAATGTGTACATTCCCCTTTATCATGCCCTGTCTGAACTGGCTTACCATCAGTGGGACTGACACTTTCCACAAATGAGGTCACCAGTTTCAGTTCCGAAACCAGCCAAACACAGAGTGATGTGAACACCGGGCAGGCAGCGCCCAATGCAGCAGAACGCGTCAGGGCATCCTCACAAGACAAAGGTCCCACGTACCTGAAGATATAGATTTAGTTTCAGACAGACAGGGTAACATTGGGGATAGAAAATGACACGTAACAAATACTGACTGCAGTCACAGGTTGAGCCAATTAGCCAAGGGTCTACCAACGTGCATGAAAGCAGGGATAGCCTTTTAATCTGTGCTTATTGGTGCACACATGGAGGTACAAAGATCAGGGTTAATAATCAGTGATCATCATCAATGCAATCAGTACTCTAGCACACATCCCCACTTTATCCCTTTCCAGACGTACGGCAAGAGCAGTAGGAGCTGCAAATCTGGGAGTAAATTAACCATATTTAGAATAGGGATATTCGTGTTTTAAGGAATACTTCATGGTTTAAAATTAACTTTAATGTGCATAAAAAAAATTCAAGAAGTAGATAATTTCTAGTAAAAGGAGGTCTTTTAAAATTTAAATCAGCACCTGTGTGATCCAGTTTCAACAATATCTGTGAGTGGATTAATAACATTGTGTCACAAAGTAAAAAAGAAAAAAAGTAACCCCGAAACCTTCCGTGCTTGAGATTGGGCTTCTGACATTCACGCAGTAACAGGGCATCTCACGCCCACATACCCCAAAACTTGCAGCAGCCCAGCAGCCTCTCCTATCAGGGACTCATAGGAATTTTTTGATAGTTCAGCCTCCATAACATCCCTAACCATTGGCTCAGCCCTGATTTCTCCAACTTTCTCTCCCAGCGTCACTGGCTCAGCCTCCATAGCCTCGGTCACTGGCTCAGCCTCCATAGCCTCGGTCACTGGCTCAGCCTCCATCCCTGCTCCGGCCTCTATAACACGCACTGCCCTTGTCACTGTCACTGGCTCAGCCTCCATAACACCCACTGCCCCTGTCACTGGCTCAGCCTCCATAACACCCACTGCCCCTGTCACTGTCACTGGCTCAGCCTCCATAACACCCACTGCCCCTGTCACTGGCTCAGCCTCCATAACACCCACTGCCCCTGTCACTGGCTCAGCCTCCATAACACCCACTGCCCCTGTTACTGGCTCAGCCTCCATAACACCCACTGCCCCTGTCACTGGCTCAGCCTCCATAACACCCACTGCCCCTGTCACTGGCTCAGCCTCCATAACACCCACTGCCCCTGTCACTGGCTCAGCCTCCATAACACCCACTGCCCCTGTCACTGGCTCAGCCTCCATAACACCCACTGCCCCTGTCACTGGCTCAGCCTCCATAACACCCACTGCCCCTGTCACTGGCTCAGCCTCCATAACACCCACTGCCCCTGTCACTGGCTCAGCCTCCATAACACCCACTGCCCCTGTCACTGGCTCAGCCTCCATAACACCCACTGCCCCTGTCACTGGCTCAGCCTCCATAACACCCACTGCCCCTGTCACTGGCTCAGCCTCCATAACACCCACTGCCCCTGTCACTGGCTCAGCCTCCATAACACCCACTGCCCCTGTCACTGGCTCAGCCTCCATAACACCCACTGCCCCTGTCACTGGCTCAGCCTCCATAACACCCACTGCCCCTGTCACTGGCTCAGCCTCCATAACACCCACTGCCCCTGTCACTGGCTCAGCCTCCATAACACCCACTGCCCCTGTCACTGGCTCAGCCTCCATAACACCCACTGCCCCTGTCACTGGCTCAGCCTCCATAACACCCACTGCCCCTGTCACTGGCTCAGCCTCCATAACACCCACTGCCCCTGTCACTGGCTCAGCCTCCATAACACCCACTGCCCCTGTCACTGGCTCAGCCTCCATAACACCCACTGCCCCTGTCACTAGTATTATTCACGCCTCAGCTTCCTCGTTCTCGGCCGGAAGCTTCACTCTGCGCCGAGAGAGCGTCCAAAGGTCTCCGAGCAACCGGCGCGATTAATCTACGTCACGGTCTCCCAGCCAACCAGAAGCGGCGCGTGACAAGCCATGTAATCTCGTCCAATCAGCTGGGCCGTCTTAATACTGGTCATGTGACTAAAACTGAACACGTGATGGTTATATAATGATAACAAACTGCACCATGTGATACTGGGGATTATTACACAGTGATAATAATATATAATGGCTGCATGATAATGGGGATTATTACACAGTGATAATAATATATAATGGCTGCATGATAATGGGGATTATTACACAGTGATAATAATATATAATGGCTGCATGATAATGGGGATTATTACACAGTGATAATAATATATAATGGGCTGCCTGATAATGGGGATTATTACACAGTGATAATAATATATAATACTTCATGATAATGGTGATTATTACACAGTGATAATAATATATAATGGGCTGCCTGATAATGGGGATTATTACACAGTGATAATAATATATAATGGGCTGCCTGATAATGGGGATTATTACACAGTGATAATAATATATAATGGGCTGCCTGATAATGGGGATTATTACACAGTGATAATAATATATAATGGGCTGCCTGATAATGGGGATTATTACACAGTGATAATAATATATAATGCTTCATGATAATGGTGATTATTACACAGTGATAATAATATATAATGGGCTGCCTGATAATGGGGATTATTACACAGTGATAATAATATATAATGGGCTGCATGATAATGGGGATTATTACCACAGTGATAATAATATATAATGCTTCATGATAATGGGGATTATTACACAGTGATAAAAATATATAATGGCTGCATGATAATGGGGATTATTACACAGTGATAATAATATATAATGCTTCATGATAATGGGGATTATTACACAGTGATAAAAATATATAATGGCTGCATGATAATGGGGATTATTACCACAGTGATAATAATATATAATGGGCTGCATGATAATGGGGATTATTACACAGTGATAATAATATATAACGCTTCATGATAATGGGGATTATTACACAGTGATAATAATATATAATGGGCTGCCTGATAATGGGGATTATTACACAGTGATAATAATATATAATGCTTCATGATAATGGGGAATATTACAAAGTGATAATAATATATAATGGGTGCTTGATAATGGGGATTATTACACAGTGATAATAATATATAATGGGTGCTTGATAATGGGGATTATTACCACAGTGATAATAATATATAATGGGCTGCATGATAATGGGGATTATTACACAGTGATAATAATATATAATGGCTGCATGATAATGGGGATTATTACACAGTGATAATAATATATAATGGGTGCTTGATAATGGGGATTATTACCACAGTGATAATAATATATAATGGCTGCATGATAATGGGGATTATTACACAGTGATAATAATATATAATGGGTGCTTGATAATGGGGATTATTACACAGTGATAATAATATATAATGGGCGGCATGATAATGGGGATTATTGCACAGTGATAATAATATATAATGGGCTGCCTGATAATGGGGATTATTACACAGTGATAATAATATATAACGCTTCATGATAATGGTGATTATTACACAGTGATAATAATATATCATGGGCTGCCTGATAATGGGGATTATTACACACTGATAATAATATATAATGCTTCATGATAATGGGGATTATTACACAGTGATAATAATATATAATGGCTGCATGATAATGGGGATTATTACCACAGTTATAATAATATATAATGGCTGCATGATAATGGGGATTATTACCACAGTGATAATAATATATAATGGGCTGCATGATAATGGGGATTATTACACAGTGATAATAATATATAATGTGCTGCATGATAATGGGGATTATTACACAGTGATAATAATATATAATGGGCTGCATGATAATGGGGATTATTACACAGTGATAATAATATATAATAGCTGCATGATAATGGGGATTATTACACAGTGATAATAATATATAATGGGCTGCATGATAATGGGGATTATTACACAGTGATAATAATATATAATGGGCTGCCTGATAATGGGGATTATTACACAGTGATAATAATATATAATGCTTCATGATAATGGTGATTATTACACAGTGATAATAATATATAATGGGCTGCCTGATAATAGGGATTATTACACAGTGAAAATAATATATAATGCTTCATGATAATGGGGATTATTACAAAGTGATAATAATATATAATGGCTGCATGATAATGGGGATTATTACCACAGTGATAATAATATATAATGGGCTGCATGATAATGGGGATTATTACACAGTGATAATAATATATAATGCTTTATGATAATGGGGATTATTACACAGTGATAATAATATATAATGGCTGCATGATAATGGGGATTACTACACAGTGATAACAATATATAATGGCTGCATGATAATGGGGATTATTACACAGTGATAATAATATATAATGGGCTACATGATAATGGGGATTATTACACAGTGATAATAATATATAATGGGCTGCCTGATAATGGGGATTATTACACAGTGATAATAATATATAATACTTCATGATAATGGGGATTATTATACAGTGATAATAATATATAATGGGCTGCCTGATAATAGGGATTATTACACAGTGATAATAATATATAATGCTTCATGATAATGGGGATTATTACAAAGTGATAATAATATATAATGGCTGCATGATAATGGGGATTATTACACAGTGATAATAATATATAATGGCTGCATGATAATGGGGATTATTACACAGTGATAATAATATATAATAAGCTGCCTGATACTAGGGATTATTACACAGTGATAATAATATATAATGCTTCATGATAATGGGGATTATTACAAAGTGATAATAATATATAATGGCTGCATGATAATGGGGATTATTACCACAGTGATAATAATATATAATGGGCTGCCTGATAATGGGGATTATTACACAGTGATAATAATATATAATGCTTCATGATAATGGGGATTATTACACAGTGATAATAATATATAATGGCTGCATGATAATGGGGATTATTACACAGTGATAATAATATATAATGGCTGCATGATAATGGGGATTATTACACAGTGATAATAATATATAATGGCTGCATGATAATGGGGATTATTACACAGTGATAATAACATATAATGGCTGCATGATAATGGGGATTATTACACAGTGATAATAATATATAATAGCTGCATGATAATGGGGATTATTACACAGTGATAATAATATATAATGGGCTGCATGATAATGGGGATTATTACACAGTGATAATAATATATAATGGGCTGCCTGATAATGGGCATTATTACACAGTGATAATAATATATAATGCTTCATGATAATGGGGATTATTACACAGTGATAATAATATATAATGGGCTGCCTGATAATAGGGATTATTACACAGTGATAATAATATATAATGCTTCATGATAATGGTGATTATTACAAAGTGATAATAATATAGAATGGCTGCATGATAATAGGGATTATTACCACAGTGATAATAATATATAATGGCTGCATGATAATGGGGATTATTACCACAGTGATAATAAGATATAATGGGCTGCATGATAATGGGGATTATTACACACTGATAATAATATATAATGCTTCATGATAATGGGGATTATTACACAGTGATAATAATATATAATGGCTGCATGATAATGGGGATTATTACACAGTGATAATAATATATAATGGCTGCATGATAATGGGGATTATTACACAGTGATAATAATATATAACGCTTCATGATAATGGGGATTATTACACAGTGATAATAATATATAATGGGCTGCCTGATAATGGGGATTATTACACAGTGATAATAATATATAATGCTTCATGATAATGGGGAATATTACAAAGTGATAATAATATATAATGGGTGCTTGATAATGGGGATTATTACACAGTGATAATAATATATAATGGGTGCTTGATAATGGGGATTATTACCACAGTGATAATAATATATAATGGGCTGCATGATAATGGGGATTATTACACAGTGATAATAATATATAATGGCTGCATGATAATGGGGATTATTACACAGTGATAATAATATATAATGGGTGCTTGATAATGGGGATTATTACCACAGTGATAATAATATATAATGGCTGCATGATAATGGGGATTATTACACAGTGATAATAATATATAATGGGTGCTTGATAATGGGGATTATTACACAGTGATAATAATATATAATGGGCGGCATGATAATGGGGATTATTGCACAGTGATAATAATATATAATGGGCTGCCTGATAATGGGGATTATTACACAGTGATAATAATATATAACGCTTCATGATAATGGTGATTATTACACAGTGATAATAATATATCATGGGCTGCCTGATAATGGGGATTATTACACACTGATAATAATATATAATGCTTCATGATAATGGGGATTATTACACAGTGATAATAATATATAATGGCTGCATGATAATGGGGATTATTACCACAGTTATAATAATATATAATGGCTGCATGATAATGGGGATTATTACCACAGTGATAATAATATATAATGGGCTGCATGATAATGGGGATTATTACACAGTGATAATAATATATAATGGGCTGCATGATAATGGGGATTATTACACAGTGATAATAATATATAATGGGCTGCATGATAATGGGGATTATTACACAGTGATAATAATATATAATAGCTGCATGATAATGGGGATTATTACACAGTGATAATAATATATAATGGGCTGCATGATAATGGGGATTATTACACAGTGATAATAATATATAATGCTTCATGATAATGGTGATTATTACACAGTGATAATAATATATAATGGGCTGCCTGATAATAGGGATTATTACACAGTGATAATAATATATAATGCTTCATGATAATGGGGATTATTACAAAGTGATAATAATATATAATGGCTGCATGATAATGGGGATTATTACCACAGTGATAATAATATATAATGGGCTGCATGATAATGGGGATTATTACACAGTGATAATAATATATAATGCTTCATGATAATGGGGATTATTACACAGTGATAATAATATATAATGGCTGCATGATAATGGGGATTACTACACAGTGATAATAATATATAATGGCTGCATGATAATGGGGATTATTACACAGTGATAATAATATATAATGGGCTACATGATAATGGGGATTATTACACAGTGATAATAATATATAATGGGCTGCCTGATAATGGGGATTATTACACAGTGATAATAATATATAATACTTCATGATAATGGGAATTATTACACAGTGATAATAATATATAATGGGCTGCCTGATAATAGGGATTATTACACAGTGATAATAATATATAATGCTTCATGATAATGGGGATTATTACAAAGTGATAATAATATAGAATGGCTGCATGATAATGGGTATTATTACCACAGTGATAATAATATATAATGGCTGCATGATAATGGGGATTATTACACAGTGATAATAATATATAATAAGCTGCCTGATACTAGGGATTATTACACAGTGATAATAATATATAATGCTTCATGATAATGGGGATTATTACAAAGTGATAATAATATATAATGGCTGCATGATAATGGGGATTATTACCACAGTGATAATAATATATAATGGGCTGCCTGATAATGGGGATTATTACACAGTGATAATAATATATAATGCTTCATGATAATGGGGATTATTACACAGTGATAATAATATATAATGGCTGCATGATAATGGGGATTATTACACAGTGATAATAATATATAATGGCTGCATGATAATGGGGATTATTACACAGTGATAATAATATATAATGGCTGCATGATAATGGGGATTATTACACAGTGATAATAACATATAATGGCTGCATGATAATGGGGATTATTACACAGTGATAATAATATATAATAGCTGCATGATAATGGGGATTATTACACAGTGATAATAATATATAATGGGCTGCATGATAATGGGGATTATTACACAGTGATAATAATATATAATGGGCTGCCTGATAATGGGGATTATTACACAGTGATAATAATATATAATGCTTCATGATAATGGGGATTATTACACAGTGATAATAATATATAATGGGCTGCCTGATAATAGGGATTATTACACAGTGATAATAATATATAATGCTTCATGATAATGGTGATTATTACAAAGTGATAATAATATAGAATGGCTGCATGATAATGGGGATTATTACCACAGTGATAATAATATATAATGGCTGCATGATAATGGGGATTATTACCACAGTGATAATAAGATATAATGGGCTGCATGATAATGGGGATTATTACACACTGATAATAATATATAATGCTTCATGATAATGGGGATTATTACACAGTGATAATAATATATAATGGCTGCATGATAATGGGGATTATTACACAGTGATAATAATATATAATGGCTGCATGATAATGGGGATTATTACACAGTGATAATAATATATAATGGCTGCATGATAATGGGGATTATTACACAGTGATAATAATATAGAATGGGTGCATGATAATGGGGATTATTACACAGTGATAATAATATATAATGGGCTGCCTGATAATAGGGATTATTACACAGTGATAATAATATATAATGCTTCATGATAATGGTGATTATTACACAGTGATAATAATATATAATGGGCTGCCTGATAATAGGGATTATTACACAGTGATAATAATATATAATGGGCTGCCTGATAATGGGGATTATTACACAGTGATAATAATATATAATGCTTCATGATAATGGGGATTATTACAAAGTGATAATAATATATAATGGGTGCTTGATAATGGGGATTATTACACAGTGATAATAATATATAATGGGTGCTTGATAATGGGGATTATTACCACAGTGATAATAATATATAATGGCTGCATGATAATGGGGATTATTACACAGTGATAATAATATATAATGGGTGCTTGATAATGGGGATTATTACACAGTGATAATAATATATAATGGGCGGCATGATAATGGGGATTATTGCACAGTGATAATAATATATAATGGGCTGCCTGATAATGGGGATTATTACACAGTGATATTAATATATAACGCTTCATGATAATGGTGATTATTACACAGTGATAATAATATATCATGGGCTGCCTGATAATGGGGATTATTACACACTGATAATAATATATAATGCTTCATGATAATGGGGATTATTACACAGTGATAATAATATATAATGGCTGCATGATAATGGGGATTATTACCACAGTGATAATAATATATAATGGCTGCATGATAATGGGGATTATTACCACAGTGATAATAATATATAATGGGCTGCATGATAATGGGGATTATTACACAGTGATAATAATATATAATGGGCTGCATGATAATGGGGATTATTACACAGTGATAATAATATATAATGGGCTGCATGATAATGGGGATTATTACACAGTGATAATAATATATAATAGCTGCATGATAATGGGGATTATTACACAGTGATAATAATATATAATGGGCTGCATGATAATGGGGATTATTACACAGTGATAATAATATATATTATTATTATTATTATTATATATTATTATCACTGTGTAATATAATAATAATAATAATAATATATATTATTATCACTGTGTAATAATATATATTGGGCTGCCTGATAATGGGGATTATTACACAGTGATAATAATATATAATGCTTCATGATAATGGTGATTATTACACAGTGATAATAATATATAATGGGCTGCCTGATAATAGGGATTATTACACAGTGATAATAATATATAATGCTTCATGATAATGGGGATTATTACAAAGTGATAATAATATATAATGGCTGCATGATAATGGGGATTATTACCACAGTGATAATAATATATAATGGGCTGCATGATAATGGGGATTATTACACAGTGATAATAATATATAATGCTTCATGATAATGGGGATTATTACACACTGATAATAATATATAATGGCTGCATGATAATGGGGATTATTACACAGTGATAATAAGATATAATGGCTGCATGATAATGGGGATTATTACACAGTGATAATAATATATAATGGGCTACATGATAATGGGGATTATTACACAGTGATAATAATATATAATGGGCTGCCTGATAATGGGGATTATTACACAGTGACAATAATATATAATGCTTCATGATAATGGGGATTATTACACAGTGATAATAATATATAATGGGCTGCCTGATAATAGGGATTATTACACAGTGATAATAATATATAATGCTTCATGATAATGGGGATTATTACAAAGTGATAATAATATAGAATGGCTGCATGATAATGGGGATTATTACCACAGTGATAATAATATATAATGGCTGCATGATAATGGGGATTATTACACAGTGATAATAATATATAATAAGCTGCCTGATACTAGGGATTATTACACAGTGATAATAATATATAATGCTTCATGATAATGGGGATTATTACAAAGTGATAATAATATATAATGGCTGCATGATAATGGGGATTATTACCACAGTGATAATAATATATAATGGCTGCATGATAATGGGGATTATTACCACAGTGATAATAAGATATAATGGGCTGCATGATAATGGGGATTATTACACACTGATAATAATATATAATGCTTCATGATAATGGGGATTATTACACAGTGATAATAATATATAATGGCTGCATGATAATGGGGATTATTACACAGTGATAATAATATATAATGGCTGCATGATAATGGGGATTATTACACAGTGATAATAATATATAATGGCTGCATGATAATGGGGATTATTACACAGTGATAATAATATAGAATGGGTGCATGATAATGGGGATTATTACACAGTGATAATAATATATAATGGGCTGCCTGATAATGGGGATTATTACACAGTGATAATAATATATAATGCTTCATGATAATGGTGATTATTACACAGTGATAATAATATATAATGGGCTGCCTGATAATAGGGATTATTACACAGTGATAATAATATATAATGGGCTGCCTGATAATGGGGATTATTACACAGTGATAATAATATATAATGCTTCATGATAATGGGGATTATTACAAAGTGATAATAATATATAATGGGTGCTTGATAATGGGGATTATTACACAGTGATAATAATATATAATGGGTGCTTGATAATGGGGATTATTACCACAGTGATAATAATATATAATGGCTGCATGATAATGGGGATTATTACACAGTGATAATAATATATAATAGCTGCATGATAATGGGGATTATTACACAGTGATAATAATATATAATGGGCTGCATGATAATGGGGATTATTACACAGTGATAATAATATATAATGGGCTGCCTGATAATGGGGATTATTACACAGTGATAATAATATATAATGCTTCATGATAATGGGGATTATTACACAGTGATAATAATATATAATGGGCTGCCTGATAATAGGGATTATTACACAGTGATAATAATATATAATGCTTCATGATAATGGTGATTATTACAAAGTGATAATAATATAGAATGGCTGCATGATAATGGGGATTATTACCACAGTGATAATAATATATAATAGCTGCATGATAATGGGGATTATTACCACAGTGATAATAATATATAATGGGCTGCATGATAATGGGGATTATTACACAGTGATAATAATATATAATGCTTCATGATAATGGGGATTATTACACAGTGATAATAATATATAATGGCTGCATGATAATGGGGATTATTACACAGTGATAATAATATATAATGGCTGCATGATAATGGGGATTATTACACAGTGATAATAATATATAATGGCTGCATGATAATGGGGATTATTACACAGTGATAATAATATATAATGGGCTGCCTGATAATGGGGATTATTACACAGTGATAATAATATATAATGCTTCATAATAATGGTGATTATTACACAGTGATAATAATATATAATGGGCTGCCTGATAATAGGGATTATTACACAGTGATAATAATATATAATGGGCTGCCTGATAATAGGGATTATTACACAGTGATAATAATATATAATGGGCTGCATGATAATGGGGATTATTACACAGTGATAATAATATATAATGCTTCATGATAATGGGGATTATTACACAGTGATAAAAATATATAATGGCTGCATGATAATGGGGATTATTACACAGTGATAATAATATATAATGGCTGCATGATAATGGGGATTATTACACAGTGATAATAATATATAATAGCTGCTTGATAATGGGGATTATTACACAGTGATAATAATATATAATGGGCTACATGATAATGGGGATTATTACACAGTGATAATAATATATAATGGGCTGCCTGATAATGGGGATTATTACACAGTGATAATAATATATAATGCTTCATGATAATGGGGATTATTACACAGTGATAATAATATATAATGGGCTGCCTGATAATAGGGATTATTACACAGTGATAATAATATATAATGCTTCATGATAATGGGGATTATTACAAAGTGATAATAATATATAATGGCTGCATGATAATGGGGATTATTACCACAGTGATAATAATATATAATGGCTGCATGATAATGGGGATTATTACCACAGTGATAATAAAATATAATGGGCTGCATGATAATGGGGATTATTACACAGTGATAATAATATATAATGCTTCATGATAATGGGGATTATTACACAGTGATAATAATATATAATAGCTGCATGATAATGGGGATTATTACACAGTGATAATAATATATAATGGGTGCATGATAATGGGGATTATTACACAGTGATAATAATATATAATGGGCTGCCTGATAATGGGGATTATTACACAGTGATAATAATATATAATGCTTCATGATAATGGTGATTATTACACAGTGATTATAATATATAATGGGCTGCCTGATAATAGGGATTATTACACAGTGATAATAATATATAATGGGCTGCATGATAATGGGGATTATTACACAGTGATAATAATATATAATGCTTCATGATAATGGGGATTATTACACAGTGATAAAAATATATAATGGCTGCATGATAATGGGGATTATTACACAGTGATAATAATATATAATGGCTGCATGATAATGGGGATTATTACTCAGTGATAATAATATATAATGGCTGCATGATAATGGGGATTATTACACAGTGATAATAATATATAATGGGTGCATGATAATGGGGATTATTACACAGTGATTATAATATATAATGGGCTGCCTGATAATGGGGATTATTACACAGTGATAATAATATATAATGCTTCATGATAATGGTGATTATTACACAGTGATAATAATATATAATGGGCTGCCTGATAATGGGGATTATTACACAGTGATAATAATATATAATGCTTCATGATAATGGGGATTATTACACAGTGATAATAATATATAATGGCTGCATGATAATGGGGATTATTACACAGTGATAATAATATATAATGGGCTGCATGATAATGGGGATTATTACACAGTGATAATAATATATAATGGGCTGCCTGATAATGGGGATTATTACACAGTGATAATAATATATAATGCTTCATGATAATGGTGATTATTACACAGTGATAATAATATATAATGGGCTGCCTGATAATAGGGATTATTACACAGTGATAATAATATATAATGCTTCATGATAATGGGGATTATTACACAGTGATAATAATATATAATGGCTGCATGATAATGGGGATTATTACACAGTGATAATAATATATAATGGCTGCATGATAATGGGGATTATTACACAGTGATAATAATATATAATGGGCTACATGATAATGGGGATTATTACACAGTGATAATAATATATAATGGCTGCATGATAATGGGGATTATTACACAGTGATAATAATATATAATGGCTGCATGATAATGGGGATTATTACACAGTGATAATAATATATAATGGGCTACATGATAATGGGGATTATTACACAGTGATAATAATATATAATGGGTGCATGATAATGGGGATTATTACACAGTGATTATAATATATAATGGGCTGCCTGATAATGGGGATTATTACACAGTGATAATAATATATAATGCTTCATGATAATGGTGATTATTACAGAGTGATAATAATATATAATGGGCTGCCTGATAATGGGGATTATTACACAGTGATAATAATATATAATGCTTCATGATAATGGGGATTATTACACAGTGATAATAATATATAATGGCTGCATGATAATGGGGATTATTACACAGTGATAATAATATATAATGGGCTGCCTGATACTAGGGATTATTACACAGTGATAATAATATATAATGCTTCATGATAATTTGGATTATTACAAAGTGATAATAATATATAATGGCTGCATGATAATGGGGATTATTACCACAGTGATAATAATATATAATGGGCTGCATGATAATGGGGATTATTACACAGTGATAATAATATATAATGGGCTGCCTGATAATGGGGATTATTACACAGTGATAATAATATATAATGTTTCATGATAATGGGGATTATTACACAGTGATAATAATATATAATGGCTGCATGATAATGGGGATTATTACCACAGTGATAATAATATATAATGGGGATTATTACACAGTGATAATAATATATAATGCTTCATGATAGTGGGGATTATTACACAGTGATAATAATATATAATGGCTGCATGATAATGGGGATTATTACACAGTGATAATAATATATAATGGCTGCATGATAATGGGGATTATTACACAGTGATAATAATATATAATGGCTGCATGATAATGGGGATTATTACACAGTGATAATGATATATAATGGGCTGCCTGATAATGGGGATTATTACACAGTGATAATAATATATAATGCTTCATGATAATGGGGATTATTACACAGTGACAATAATATATAATGGCTGCATGATAATGGGGATTATTACACAGTGATAATAATATATAATGGCTGCATGATAATGGGGATTATTACACAGTGATAATAATATATAATGGCTGCATGATAATGGGGATTATTACACAGTGATAATAATATATAATGGCTGCATGATAATGGGGATTATTACACAGTGATAATAATATATAATGGGCTGCCTGATAATTCGGATTATTACACAGTGATAATAATATATAATGTTTCATGATAATGGGGATTATTGCACAGTGATAATAATATATAATGGCTGCATGATAATGGGGATTATTACACAGTGATAATAATATATAATAGGCTGCATGATAATGGGGATTATTACACAGTGATAATAATATATAATGGCTGCATGATACTGGGGATTATTACCACAGTGATAATAATTTATAATGCTTCATGATAATGGGGATTATTACACAGTGATAATAATATATAATGGCTGCATGATAATGGGGATTATTACACAGTGATAATAATATATAATAGCTGCATGATAATGGTGATTATTACAAAGTGATAATAATATAGAATGGCTGCATGATAATGGGGATTATTACCACAGTGATAATAATATATAATGGCTGCATGATAATGGGGATTATTACCACAGTGATTATAATATATAATGGCTGCATGATACTGGGGATTATTACACAGTGATAATATATAATGGCTGCATGACAATGGGGATTATTACACAGTGATAATAATATATAATGGCTGCATGATAATGGGGATTATTACACAGTGATAATAGTATATAATGGCTGCATGATAATTGGGATTATTACACAGTGATAATAATATATAATGGCTGCATGATAATGGGGATTATTACACAGTGATAATAATATATAATAGGCTGCATGATAATGGGGATTATTACACAGTGATAATAATATATAATGGCTGCATGATAATGGGGATTATTAACACAGTGATAGTAATATATAATGGCTGCATGATAATGGGGATTATTACACAGTGATAATAATATATAATGGCTGCATGATAATGGGGATTATTAACACAGTGATAATAATATATAAGGGCTGCCCGATAATGGGGATTATTACACTTTGATAATAATATATAATGGGCTGCATGATAATGGGGATTATTACCACAGTGATAATAATATATAATGGGCTGCATGATAATGGGGATTATTACACAGTGATAATAATATATAATGGGCTGCATGATAATGGGGATTATTACCACAGTGATAATAATATATAATGGGCTGCATGATAATGGGGATTATTACACAGTGATAATAATATATATTGGGCTGCATGATAATGGGGATTATTACACAGTGATAATAATATATATTATTGGCTGCATGATAATGGGGATTATTACATAGTGATAATAATATATAATGGGCTGCATGATAATTGGGATTATTAACACAGTGATAATAATATATAATGGGCTGCATGATAATGGGGATTATTACACAGTGATAATAATATATAATGGGCTGCATGATAATGGGGATTATTACCACAGTGATAATAATATATAATGGGCTGCATGATAATGGGGATTATTACCACTGTGATAATAATATATAATGGGCTGCATGATAATGGGGATTATTACACAGTGATAATAATATAGAATGGGCTTCATGATATTGTTAGGATATCTGGTGAGCTATGAGGGGCCATTCCGAGGTTACATGGTGGGCACTAACCCTTTAAACCATTGGAATGCAGTTTATTCTTTGCATTCAGCATGACATGCATGCTTGGTTCGTGGTGATGTTAAGGATGCTACCGCGCTATTAAGATTTATGAACAGCTGATATCACCATGGTGACCAATGGAATGTTCCTTCTGATATCACCATGGAGACCAATGGAATGTTCCTGCTGATATCACCATGGAAACCAGAGGAATGTTCCTGCTGATATCACCATGGAGACCAATGTATTGTTCTTGCTGATATCACCATGGAGACCCATGGAATCTTCCTGCTGATATCACCATGGAAACTTATGAATTTTGTCTGCTGATATCACCATGGGAACCAATGGAATTTTCCTGCTGATATCACCATGGTGACCAATGGAATGTTCCTTCTGATATCACCATGGAGACCAATGGAATGTTCGTGCTGATATCACCATGGAAACCAATGGAATTTTCCTGCTGATATCACCATGGAAACCAATGAAATGTTCCTGCTGAGATCACCATGGAGACCCATGGAATCTTCCTGCTGATATCACCATGGAAACCAATGGAATGTTCCTGCTGATATCACCATGGAAACCAATGGAATGTTCCTGCTGATATCACCATGGAGACCCATGGAATCTTCCTGCTGATATCACCATGGAGACCAATGGAGTGATCCTGCTGATATCAACCTTGGAGACCCATGGAATCTTCCTGCTGATATCACCATGGAAACTAATGAATTTTGTCTGCTGATATCACCATGGAAACTAATGAATTTTGTCTGCTGATATCACATTGGAGACCCATGGAATCTTCCTGCTGATATCACCATGGAAACTAATGAATTTTGTCTGCTGATATCACATTGGAGACCCATGGAATCTTCCTGCTGATATCACCATGGAAACTAATGAATTTTGTCTGCTGATATCACCATGGAAACTAATGAATGTTGTCTGCTGATATCACCATGGCAACCAATGGAAGTTTCCTGCTGATGTCACCATGGAAACCAATGTATTGTTCTTGCTGATATCACCATGGAAACCAATGTATTGTTCTTGCTGATATCACCATGGAAACCAATGTATTGTTCTTGCTGATATCACCATGAAAACCAATGTATTGTTCTTGCTGATATCACCATGGAGACCAATGTATTGTTCTTGCTGATATCACCATGGAAACCAATGTATTGTTCCTGCTGATATCACCATGGAGACCAATGTATTGTTCTTGCTGATATCACCATGGAGACCAATGTATTGTTCCTGCTGATATCACCATGGAAACCAATGTATTGTTCCTGCTGATATCTCCATGGAGACCAATGTATTGTTCTTGCTGATATCACCATGGAAACCAATGTATTGTTCTTGCTGATTGCACCAATTGTTATTTACATTTTCTCCAGAGTTGCTCTGTACAGCAATAACCCTATATATATATATTTCATTTCTTCTTCCCTGCTGTGATCATACGTAGTGAAAGTCGCCAAATGTAGATTTATTTCAAACCACCGGTGAGATGTCTGATATCATGTGTGGGATTAATATTTATTGTCTCCTGTGTTCAGATATTGGTTTAATCTTCTGATCATCACATACAACACATGTGCTGCTGTCTATGTATGTACATGTACTGTATACTGTGCCATATATGAACTGTATGGGACTTACCTGTATATACATGTGTCTATCAGGAGTACAGGTCTGTTATTATTATAGTGGGAGCAGTGATTCCCTTTCCCAGATGGATTACACTCTAGTAATGGGGATCTGGTCTGATCCGTACAGGACTCGGCCTCCCCTGTTTAATGTCAGTACGATTTATACTGTGACTCTAGAGACTAAAACGTGATGTCAAACAATCACAGCACATCCATCAAATAACAGGAAAATGGGTATGAAACGCGTCTCATGCTTATGACATCACCTGTGGCTTGATATGCAAATGACACATTATTCATTGCAAAGTCGCTAATTTGCATATTGAGTCACAAGCGATGTCATACACATTAGGTTACCACCCACTCCGCAGATCATTAAAGGTTACTATTAAGAATACGCAGAGGCGGCTCTCTAATTAGGCGAGTTAGGCAGCCGCCTAAGGCCTCGCACTCACGGGGGCCTCGCACTCACGGGGGCCTCGCGGCTGCCTAACTCACCTTATTACCTTTGATGTAACGCTGCCGTTAAGCTCCCTGTTACACTAACCTGGGACGTTTCCTCCGTGCATCTTCTCTCCTGCACGGAGGAAGGAAGCGCCGATTGCGTTTTATTTATTTATTTTTTTTAACTTTATTGAACCCGCGCAGCTTCAATAACGTTTAAAAAAAAAAAAAAAAAAACGCGACCGGAACTTCCTTCCTCCGTGCAGGAGAGAAGATGCACGGAGGAAACAGCGGAGAGCAGCATGGAGGTAAGTACTAGGGAGGGGAGGAGGGTGGTACAAACGAGCAAAGCCTGGCACAATGAGGGGCTAAATATTGGCACAGTGTGGGGCAAAATCCTGGCATAATGAAGTGAGGGGCAAAATCCTGGCATAGTGAGAGGCTAAATCCTGGCATTGTGAGGGGCAAAATAGTGGCATAATGAGGGGCAAATCCTGTCACAGAGTGGCAAATTCCTGGCCTATTAAGGGGCAAAATCCTGGCAGATTGAGGGGGTAAATCACAGTGCATCCGGTGCTGTGAGGAAGAACAAAGTGCCAATCTTCTAGCACAATGTGGTCTGTGAGACCACTTTCAACATTGAGCACCTTTCCTTCTGGCTGAGTGTTTCTCTTAGTGTGTGATTGTGTGCTTTCTGAGTGTGTCTGTGAGTCAGTGTGTGCTGGCTGAGTGTATCTGTGAGTGTGTGCTGGCTGAGTGTGATTGTGTGCTGACTGAGTGTGTCTGTGAGTCAGTGTGTGCTGGCTGAGTGTATCTGTGAGTGTGTGCTGGCTGTGTGTGATTGTGTGCTTTCTGAGTGTGTCTGTGAGTCAGTGTGTGCTGGCTGAGTTTGATTGTGTGCTTTCTGAGTGTGTCTGTGAGTGAGTGTGTGCTGGCTGAGTGTGATTGTGTGCTGACTGAGTGTGTCTGTGAGTCAGTGTGTGCTGGCTGAGTGTATCTGTGAGTGTGTGCTGGCTGAGTGTGATTGTGTGCTTTCTGAGTGTGTCTGTGAGTCAGTGTGTGCTGGCTGAGTGTATCTGTGAGTGTGTGCTGGCTGAGTGTGATTGTGTGCTGACTGAGTGTGTCTGTGAGTCAGTGTGTGCTGGCTGAGTGTTTCTCTTAGTGTGTGATTGTGTGCTTTCTGAGTGTGTCTGTGAGTCAGTGTGTGCTGGCTGAGTGTGATTGTGTGCTGACTGAGTGTGTCTGTGAGTCAGTGTGTGCTGGCTGAGTGTATCTGTGAGTGTGTGCTGGCTGAGTGTGATTGTGTGCTGACTGAGTGTGTCTGTGAGTCAGTGTGTGCTCACTGAGTGTGTCTATGAATGACTGTGTGATATGTGTTAGTGTTCACATTTAGGACACAGCAATAACAATGTGAGTTAGTCAGCTGCACACAATTTTATCTATACCAAATGTTTATAGATGTTTGTAGAATAATTATGAGACAAATAAAATTCTAGGAGCTGTTCATTTCTAGAAGCTGGGATTTGAGTCTGATCTTGAAATATGCTATTTCTACAGTTCATTTTTATTATCACTTGCATATATTTTATTAAATAATGTGTGTCCGTGAGGGCCTCATGTTTGACTTTCGCCTAATGCCTCACAAAGTCTAGAGCCGCCTCTGAGAATACGCAATGTATAGATCATTGTATCAGTCACACAATACGCAATGTATAGATCATTGTATCAGTCACACAATACGCAATGTATAGATCATTGTATCAGTCACAGAATACGCAATGTATAGATCATTGTATCAGTCACAGAATACGCAATGTATAGATCATTGTATCAGTCACAGAATACGCAATGTATAGATCATTGTATCAGTCACACAATACGCAATGTATAGATCATTGTATCAGTCAGAGAATACCCAATGTATAGATCATTGTATCATTCGATCACGGAATACGCAATGTATAGATCATTGTATCAGTCAGAGAATACACAATGTATAGATCATTGGATCAGTCACAGAATACGCAATGTATAGATCATTGTATCAGTCACACAATACGCAATGTATAGATCATTGTATCAGTCAGAGAATACGCAATGTATAGATCATTGTATCATTCGATCACGGAATATGCAATGTATAGATCATTGTATCAGTCAGAGAATACACAATGTATAGATCATTGGATCAGTCACGGAATACGCAATGTGTAGATCATTGGATCAGTCACGGAATACGCAATGTATAGATCATTGTATCAGTCACAGAATACGCAATGTATAGATCATTGTATCAGTCACAGAATACGCAATGTATAGATAATTGGATCAGTCACGGAATACGCAATGTATAGATCATTGGATCAGTCACGGAATACGCAATGTATAGATCATTGGATCAGTCACGGAATACGCAATGTATAGATCATTGGATCAGTCACGGAATACGCAATGTATAGATCATTGGATCATTCAATCACGGAATATGCAATGTATAGATCATTGTATCAGTCACAGAATACTCAATGTATAGAACATTGTATCAGTCACACAATACGCAATGTATAGATCATTGTATCAGTCACAGAATACGCAATGTATAGATCATTGTATCAGTCACACAATACGCAGTGTATAGATCATTGTATCAGTCACAGAATACGCAATGTATAGATCATTGTATCAGTCACACAATACGCAATGTATAGATCATTGTATCAGTCAGAGAATACGCAATGTATAGATCATTGTATCAGTCAGAGAATACGCAATGTATAGATCATTGTATCAGTCACAGAATACGCAATGTATAGATCATTGGATCAGTCACAGAATACGCAATGTATAGATTATTGTATCAGTCACGGAATACGCAATGTATAGATCATTGTATCAGTCAGAGAATACGCAATGTATAGATCATTGTATCAGTCACAGAATACGCAATGTATAGATCATTGTATCAGTCAGAGAATACGCAATGTATAGATCATTGTATCAGTCAGAGAATACGCAATGTATAGATCATTGTATCAGTCACACAATACGCAATGTATAGATCATTGTATCAGTCAGAGAATACGCAATGTATAGATCATTGTATCATTCGATCACGGAATATGCAATGTATAGATCATTGTATCATTCGATCACGGAATACGCAATGTATAGATCATTGTATCAGTCAGAGAATACGCAATGTATAGATAATTGGATCAGTCACGGAATACGCAATGTATAGATCATTGGATCAGTCACGGAATACGCAATGTGTAGATCATTGGATCAGTCACGGAATACGCAATGTATAGATCATTGGATCAGTCAGAGAATACGCAATGTATAGATCATTGTATCAGTCACAGAATACGCAATGTATAGATCATTGTATCAGTCAGAGAATACGCAATGTATAGATCATTGTATCAGTCAGAGAATACGCAATGTATAGATCATTGTATCAGTCAGAGAATACGCAATGTATAGATCATTGGATCAGTCACGGAATACGCAATGTGTAGATCATTGGATCAGTCACGGAATACGCAATGTATAGATAATTGGATCAGTCACGGAATACGCAATGTATAGATCATTGGATCAGTCAGAGAATACGCAATGTATAGATCATTGTATCAGTCAGAGAATACGCAATGTATAGATCATTGTATCAGTCAGAGAATACGCAATGTATAGATCATTGTATCAGTCAGAGAATACGCAATGTATAGATCATTGGATCAGTCACAGAATATGCAATGTATAGATCATTGGATCAGTCACGGAATACGCAATGTATAGATCATTGGATCATTCGATCACGGAATACGCAATGTATAGATCATTGGATCAGTCACAGAATATGCAATGTATAGATCATTGGATCAGTCACGGAATACGCAATGTATAGATCATTGGATCATTCGATCACGGAATACGCAATGTATAGATCATTGGATCAGTCACAGAATACGCAATGTATAGATCATTGGATCAGTCACAGAATACGCAATGTATAGATCATTGTATCAGTCAGAGAATAAGCAATGTATAGATCATTGGATCAGTCACAGAATACGCAATGTATAGATCATTGGATCAGTCACGGAATACGCAATGTATAGATCATTGTATCAGTCAGAGAATACGCAATGTATAGATCATTGTATCAGTCAGAGAATACGCAATGTATAGATCATTGTATCAGTCACAGAATACACAATGTATAGATCATTGTATCAGTCACAGAAAACGCAATGTATAGATCATTGTATCAGTCACAGAATACGCAATGTATGGATCATTGTATCAGTCACAGAATACGCAATGTATAGATCATTGTATCAGTCAGAGAATACGCAATGTATAGATCATTGGATCAGTCACGGAATACGCAATGTATAGATCATTGTATCAGTCACAGAATACGCAATGTATAGATCATTGGATCAGTCACAGAATACGCAATGTATAGATCATTGTATCAGTCAGAGAATACGCAATGTATAGATCATTGTATCAGTCACAGAATACGCAATGTATAGATCATTGGATCAGTCACAGAATACGCAATGTATAGATCATTGTATCAGTCAGAGAATACGCAATGTATAGATCATTGGATCAGTCACAGAATACGCAATGTATAGATCATTGTATCAGTCAGAGAATATGCAATGTATAGATCATTGTATCAGTCAGAGAATACGCAATGTATAGATCATTGGATCAGTCACGGAATACGCAATGTATAGATCATTGTATCAGTCACAGAATACGCAATGTATAGATCATTGTATCAGTCACAGAATACGCAATGTATAGATCATTGTATCAGTCACACAATACGCAATGTATAGATCATTGTATCAGTCAGAGAATACCCAATGTATAGATCATTGTATCATTCGATCACGGAATACGCAATGTATAGATCATTGTATCAGTCAGAGAATACGCAATGTATAGATCATTGGATCAGTCACGGAATACGCAATGTGTAGATCATTGGATCAGTCACGGAATACGCAATGTATAGATAATTGGATCAGTCACGGAATACGCAATGTATAGATCATTGGATCAGTCAGAGAATACGCAATGTATAGATCATTGTATCAGTCAGAGAATACTCAATGTATAGATCATTGTATCAGTCAGAGAATACGCAATGTATAGATCATTGTATCAGTCAGAGAATACGCAATGTATAGATCATTGGATCAGTCACAGAATATGCAATGTATAGATCATTGGATCAGTCACGGAATACGCAATGTATAGATCATTGGATCATTCGATCACGGAATACGCAATGTATAGATCATTGGATCAGTCACAGAATACGCAATGTATAGATCATTGGATCAGTCACAGAATACGCAATGTATAGATCATTGTATCAGTCAGAGAATAAGCAATGTATAGATCATTGGATCAGTCACAGAATACGCAATGTATAGATCATTGGATCAGTCACGGAATACGCAATGTATAGATCATTGTATCAGTCAGAGAATACGCAATGTATAGATCATTGTATCAGTCAGAGAATACGCAATGTATAGATCATTGTATCAGTCACAGAATACACAATGTATAGATCATTGTATCAGTCACAGAAAACGCAATGTATAGATCATTGTATCAGTCACAGAATACGCAATGTATAGATCATTGTATCAGTCACAGAATACGCAATGTATAGATCATTGTATCAGTCAGAGAATACGCAATGTATAGATCATTGGATCAGTCACGGAATACGCAATGTATAGATCATTGTATCAGTCACAGAATACGCAATGTATAGATCATTGTATCAGTCAGAGAATACGCAATGTATAGATAATTGGATCAGTCACGGAATACGCAATGTATAGATCATTGTATCAGTCACAGAATACGCAATGTATAGATCATTGGATCAGTCACAGAATACGCAATGTATAGATCATTGTATCAGTCAGAGAATACGCAATGTATAGATCATTGTATCAGTCAGAGAATACGCAATGTATAGATCATTGTATCAGTCACAGAATACGCAATGTATAGATCATTGGGTCAGTCACAGAATACGCAATGTATAGATCATTGTATCAGTCAGAGAATACGCAATGTATAGATCATTGTATCAGTCACAGAATACGCAATGTATAGATCATTGGATCAGTCACAGAATACGCAATGTATAGATCATTGTATCAGTCAGAGAATACGCAATGTATAGATCATTGGATCAGTCACAGAATACGCAATGTATAGATCATTGTATCAGTCAGAGAATATGCAATGTATAGATCATTGTATCAGTCAGAGAATACGCAATGTATAGATCATTGGATCAGTCACGGAATACGCAATGTATAGATCATTGTATCAGTCACAGAATACGCAATGTATAGATCATTGTATCAGTCACAGAATACGCAATGTATAGATCATTGGATCAGTCACAGAATACGCAATGTATAGATCATTGGATCAGTCACAGAATATGCAATGTATAGATCATTGTATCAGTCAGAGAATACGCAATGTATAGATCATTGTATCAGTAAGAGAATACGCAATGTATAGATCATTGTATCAGTCAGAGAATACGCAATGTATAGATCATTGTATCAGTCAGAGAATAAGCAATGTATAGATCATTGGATCAGTCACGGAATACGCAATGTATAGATCATTGTATCAGTCACAGAATACGCAATGTATAGATCATTGTATCAGTCAGAGAATACGCAATGTATAGATAATTGGATCAGTCACGGAATACGCAATGTATAGATCATTGGATCAGTCACAGAATACGCAATGTATAGATCATTGGATCAGTCAGAGAATACGCAATGTATAGATCATTGTATCAGTCACAGAATACGCAATGTATAGATCATTGGATCAGTCACAGAATACGCAATGTATAGATCATTGGATCAGTCAGAGAATACGCAATGTATAGATCATTGTATCAGTCACAGAATACGCAATGTATAGATCATTGGATCAGTCACAGAATACGCAATGTATAGATCATTGTATCAGTCAGAGAATACGCAATGTATAGATCATTGGATCAGTCACAGAATACGCAATGTATAGATCATTGTATCAGTCAGAGAATATGCAATGTATAGATCATTGTATCAGTCAGAGAATACGCAATGTATAGATCATTGGATCAGTCACGGAATACGCAATGTATAGATCATTGTATCAGTCACAGAATACGCAATGTATAGATCATTGTATCAGTCACAGAATACGCAATGTATAGATCATTGGATCAGTCACAGAATACGCAATGTATAGATCATTGGATCAGTCACAGAATATGCAATGTATAGATCATTGTATCAGTCAGAGAATACGCAATGTATAGATCATTGTATCAGTCAGAGAATACGCAATGTATAGATCATTGTATCAGTCAGAGAATACGCAATGTATAGATCATTGGATCAGTCACGGAATACGCAATGTATAGATCATTGTATCAGTCACAGAAAACGCAATGTATAGATCATTGTATCATTCGATCACGGAATACGCAATGTATAGATCATTGTATCAGTCACAGAATACGCAATGTATAGATCATTGTATCATTCGATCACAGAATACGCAATGTATAGATCATTGTATCATTCGATCACGGAATACGCAAAGTATATATCATTGTATCATTCGATCACGGAATACGCAATGTATAGATCATTGTATCATTCGATCACGGAATACGCAAAGTATATATCATTGTATCATTCGATCACGGAATACGCAATGTATAGATCATTGTATCATTCGATCACAGAATACGCAGCGTGGAGGTTGACAGTATCCATGAATGTCAGTGATGATGTCTGTATAGTGATCACATAGCTCATTTCGGAGAAGAAGGTCGATGCAAGGCTTGGGTGGCCACCGGCCTTGCTTTTGTTTCCATTGACTTAACATTGATCTTGAGCCAATTACTGGCCTGCCGGGTAAAATACCAGCTCAGTGGCAACAAGAGCTACACAATATGACACAGGACATCAGGACCCTGTATCTATAAGAAGAACTGCAAGAAGGGGAGTCAATGCTGAGAACCCAAATATTTTACCCATCACTCATTCCTTCTCGAGCTCTGCATTGTAGACCTCGGCATGGGGTTGATTCAGGTTAGAGCCTAGTCCTTCTATCTGCAGGATATTGCTTCCCGCCAACCTGTGGTGGATTTTATTACTTTTCTTAGGGGTAAGGTCTCATCATCACCAAGTCTCCTGGAGGTCTACAGACAAATTGTCTTATTGCCGAGAAGTCCTGGTGACCTCAGACGTCTGCCCAATGCCAATGCCTGTCTTTAATACACCTGTCTTCAAGATCCCAACTTTCAAAGTTCACTTTCGGGGGGAATAGAGAAGGATTCATTGTAGCGACCAGGATTACAAAACAAGGGGGCTTCCCCAACCACAGAAGTGGCTAAATGTATACTAAGAGCGTAATTCACGACCTCTGACCTATTGTATAACACCCAATTCAAACTTTTGTAATATAACAAGGACCGGGGAACATTAATCCTTGGGCTACAGAGTGAACCTCGGGAAAACACAAGCATTAGGTTTCTCTCTCTCTCCCTCTCATCTCCAGAAATTGTCAACTCTGGGAGACATCAGGTGGTCTAATAAAACGCTTGACTACCTGGGGGTGCGGATCACTCCTGATTTGAGACAGACTCTGTGTTGTAACTATGAGAAGTT
Organism: Pelodytes ibericus; assembly: GCA_036172795.1. NCBI lineage: Eukaryota > Metazoa > Chordata > Amphibia > Anura > Pelodytidae > Pelodytes > Pelodytes ibericus. The sequence goes on along the minus strand of CM069861.1, from coordinate 2,398,159 downwards.
AGCCCATGAACTTGAAATCTGCTTGAGAAACTGGCGTGGCTTGGAAACATCATGGCTTGGACGTATTAATATAATCAAGTCCTATATAATCCCTAAAATTCTCTTTCTGATGAGGTCTATCCCCTTGAGAGCACCAACTATGTACTTAAAACAACTAACTTCTCTATTATCCTTGTATGTTTGGGATAGGAAACATCCTAGAACTGCTAATATAACCCTCAGACGCGGCATAAGAAATGGGGGTCTGGGCTTTCCAGATCTTGTAAGGATGCAGGACGTATGTCAATTTTCATACTTTCTAGCCTGGAAATTCAAATCAGCTCAGAACACCCGATGGCTTCAAATCGAGACTTTTGAATGCCAAGGTCTAGAACCTTACTATTTCTTCTGGACCCCAACAACCTGGTTCAATAAATTAAAAATCTCGAATCCGATAGTTATAGAGACAGTAAAGGGAATGTTTTGATTTAAGAAATTATTTTCCAGTGCTCAGGGATTGAACGGTCTGGCCCCTCCGGGAACATTGTCGATGAGAATACACAATCTGGATATCAGAAAATGGCTTGCGGCAGGGATGAATAAAATAGACGACATACTCCAGGATGGAAAAATGCCCTCCTTCCAAAATCTACAGGGCAAACTTCCCCTCCCTAACTCTGAGTACCTCACCTATCTTCGCATATTACATTTTATAAAAAGACAAATCCTTTGACAGAAAGTACCTGTCTCGATAAATTTCTCTTTCAAAATTCCCGAACCAATAACATCTCTAAGTTGCAAGTGTTATTGGAAAACCGGCTTTCACAATCTAAACCTACATCTGTTATATATTAGGAAACCCATCTTGGTAAGATTTTTCCCGTGGAGACTTGGAATAATGCTTTCCAAAATACTAGATCGGCTCTCCACGGCATTAATCTCCAGGAACTTTATTATAAAATACTATACAGATGGCACTACGTACCCTCTCGAATATGTAAATTCGCCTCTGACCTGTGCTGGAGAAGTGGAAGACAGAGAGTATCCCATCTTCATGTTTGGTGGTCTTGTGAACAATTAAACCACATCAAAAACTTAGTTTCCCTTGTACTTAATAGGGTCCTAGAGAATAATACCCTGGTGTCACCCTACACATTTCTCTTCCATCTGAACACAGGTCAAGCTAAATCCCCCAGACAAACTCTTTCCATTAACATACTTATGGCAATCAAACTGCTGCTCTCCCGCTTATGGAGGAAGCAGGAGGTGCCAGCCTGGTCAGATGTAGTGAAACAGGTATATCTTCAACTTACGGCAGAAGAAGCATTCTTTCTCTCGGGGCCTGCTAGAGGCAAACTAAAAGAAATTAAAGTCATCTGGAGTGGAGTAAAAGAAGCCCACTTAGGGAGTGGACAATAGTCGCGCTGCCGTGAGCGCGGAGGGGGAGTGGTTAGGGGCCGGGGACGCACCGACGGAGAACTACATTTTTTTTTTTTTTCTCTTTATTTACTCTCCCTTTTTTTCCATCTTTTCTTTTTCTCTTCTTTTCTCTTGCTCTTTTCATAAACCCTGGGAGGATCAGACCCTTTTTATTTGTGTTTCATATATTGTGGACTACTCTGGACAGAACTTTATTTGCGAAACACGTGTATGTAAGATCTACATGTTTGTATGTTTTCATAATTGAATAAAAAGATTTATATATAAAAAAAAATCAAAAAAAAATCCTTGGGCTACAGTTACTTTAAAATGAATTATTATTATAAAATCTGTCCAGTGAATCATTTGTTGGGGGGTAGGGTTTGAGAGTTTGTTTAAGGTTTTTTTGTGTGTTGGTCATTCGCTGTGTGGCTTCCCAGTCGGTTAGGAGAGGGTATAAAAATACAAAAATAAACAGGAACATACAAGAAGAAAACACAGAGAACAGGATGCTAGATCAAGGCAGGAGAAGGTGTATCTCTAAATAAGAAACATATTTAATGATAAAATCATAGGTTTAAACACTTTGCTACCAAGGGGAAGGTAGAACAGATGATAATTCAGATTTGACTACGTAATCATTTGCTGTGAGGAAGAGTTCAGAAGTATACACACAAATAAATATTATCAATTCCCATTGCGCTGTACAAATAATAATATTAAAAAGAGCACATTATGTTTATCAAAAGAGAGTTTTTTTTAGCTCCAACCACAAAAAAAGTATTTAATAGCAATTTTTTTTTTGTTTGTTTGATACAAAATTGCAATAAAACATTCCTGTTACGTCAATGTACATAATACCTCACAGCTAGTGCAAACTTTACAGGCTGATGTTTGTGTGTGTGTGTTGGGTGTCAGTGGCATGTCTGTCCATCTAGAACACATAGAAGCACCAGATCCCAGTAAGAAAGTTCAGTAAATCGAGCAACACTAGTTCTTGTCTAATTTCTAGGGGAGTTAAACAAACAGATAATAATGTTATTAGATTTTCTGCATACCAGTGATCAGGGCAGACCCCAAAAAGCTGTTCCCCGTGCCTAATGCTTGTAAAAACGTAATGCAATGTTCTGGCATTACACCCGGATAAGAGACAACAAGGACGAAGAAAAATAACTGATAATTAATTGAAAGATTCCATCAATTGCAGACATTTTAAATAGAAATGCTTTAATAAATTAAAATTAAGTTCTTTATTGAGCCCTCAGTGCTCCATACAACTCGATTATCTTTGCTCTGTATAGCTCTATCAGGGGTGGACATGTTGTTTAGAATCTTTGCTCTGTATAGCTCTATCAGGGGTGGACATGTTGTTTAGAATCTTTGCTCTGTATAGCTCTATCAGGGGACGGACATGTTGTTTAGAATCTTTGCTCTGTATAGCTCTATCAGCGGGCGGACATGTTGTTTAGAATCTTTGCTCTGTATAGCTCTATCAGGGGGCAGACATGTTGTTTAGAATCTTTGCTCTGTATAGCTCTATCAGCGGGCGGACATGTTGTTTAGAATCTTTGCTCTGTATAGCTCTATCAGGGGGCAGACATTTTGTTTAGAATCTTTGCTCTGTATAGCTCTATCAGCGGGCGGACATGTTGTTTAGAATCTTTGCTCTGTATAGCTCTATCAGGGGGCGGACATGGTGTTTAGAATCTTTGCTCTGTATAGCTCTATCAGGGGGTGGACATGTTCGGAATCTTTGCTCTGTATAGCTCTATCAGGGGGAGGACATGTTTAGAATATTTGCTCTGTATAGCTCTATCAGGGGGCAGACATGTTGTTTAGAATCTTTGCTCTGTATAGCTCTATCAGGGGGTGGACATGTTGTTTAGAATCTTTACTCCGTATAGCTCTATCAGGGGGCAGACATGTTGTTTAGACTCTTTGCTCTTTATAGCTCTATCAGGGGGAGGACATGTTGTTTAGAATTTTTGCTCTGTATAGCTCTATCAGGGGGCAGACATGTATAGTTCTACAGATAGAGCTATACAGAGCAAAGATTCTAAACAACATGTCCGCCCCCTGATAGAGCTATACAGAGCAAAGAAAGTAAACAACATGTCCTCCCCTGATAGAGCTATACAGAGCAAAGATTCTAAACAACATGTCCGCCCCATGATAGAGCTATACAGAGCAACGAAAGTAAACAACATGTCCGTCCCCTGATAGAGCTATACAGAGCAAAGATTCTAAACAACATGTCCGCCCCCTGATAGAGCTATACAGAGCAAAGATTCTAAACAACATGTCCGCCCCCTGATAGAGCTTTACAGAGCAAAGATTCTAAACAACATGTCCACCCCTGATAGAGCTATACAGAGCAAAGATTCTAAATAACATGTCCACCCCCTGATAGAGCTATGCAGAGCAAAGAGGGCTAAATAAGATTCTAAAGAACATGTCCGCCCCCTGATAGAGCTATACCGCTCCAGTTGTTATTTAAAGCTTGACACGTAACCCCCATGCCTTAATCTACCCAGAATGCATTGTAATCTGATAGAATTCTTGAGAAGATGTCCACAGTGGTAGACAGTACATGTATGTGTGTATATATGTACATGCATTGCATGGGACACATTTGGGAGGCTGTCCTGCTGAGCGCTACCTACGTCCCGTTGTTCTGGAGAGAGTAGAGCTCCGCAGGATTGGAGAGAATGTATGCTGTGCAACTTCCCAAGCTCCGCCCCCGGCTTACCGATTTGCATATATATGTTTGCATGTATGTGTGTATATCTTGGTTATATGTGAGGAAGAAAGAGGGGAAGCTGGGAAAAGGAGATCCACAGATAAAGTGGGTTTAACATGAAGCAGAATCTCAGCAGGGTGAAAGGAGCCGTGTCACAGGGGGGGAGAATGTGGGTGAATAACATGAATCATACAAAATAACATGGCAGAGAGCGTTGTAAGTAAGGCTGACCGTCAGTGTTAGAAAATACTTTCCCATTCTCTAAACGCCTCTAACAAATCAAACCTTCATTCTGTGAACTAATGATGTGATGGCAAAGACTCCCATGACTCTCAGCAATTTAATCACTGTATTTAACTGCAAACTAATACTAAACACAGCAAAATATTACTGTATTCACTGAGAAGTAATAGGCCCGAGCCATGAAGAAGTAGCATCTCTAAATAGAGTATTACCCCACCCATGAGTAAGCAGTATCTCTAAATAGAGTATTACCCTGCCCATGAGGAAGCAGTATCTCTAAATAGAGTATTGTCCCACCCATGAGTAAGCAGTATCTCTAAATAGAGTATTACCCTGCCCATGAGGAAGCAGTATCTCTAAATAGAGTATTGTCCCACCCATGAGTAAGCAGTATCTCTAAATAGAGTATTACCCTGCCCATGAGGAAGCAGTATCTCTAAATAGAGCATTGTCCCACCCATGAGTAAGTAGTATCTCTAAATAGAGTATTATCCTGCCCATGAGGAAGCAGTATCTCTAAATAGAGTATTGTCCCACCCATAAGGAAGCAGTATCTCTAAATAGAGTATTGTCCCGACCATGAGTAAGCAGTATCTCTAAATAGAGTATTACCCTGCCCATGAGGAAGCAGTATCTCTAAATAGAGTATTGTCCCACCCATGAGTAAGCAGTATCTCTAAATAGAGTATTACCCTGCCCATGAGGAAGCAGTATCTCTAAATAGAGTATTGTCCCACCCATAAGGAAGCAGTATCACTAAATAGAGCATTGTCCCACCCATGAGTAAGCAGTAACTCTAAATAGAGTATTACCCCACCCATGAGGAAGCAGTATCACTAAATAGAGCATTGCCCCACCCATAAGGAAGCAATATCTCTAAATAGAGTATTACCCCACCCATGAGGAAGCAGTATAACTAAATAGAGCATTGTCCCACCCATGAGTAAGCAGTAACTCTAAATAGAGTATTACCCCACCCATGAGGAAGCAGTATCACTAAATAGAGCATTGCCCCACCCATAAGGAAGCAGTATCTCTAAATAGAGTGTTACCCCACCCACGAGGAAGCAGTATCACTAAATAGAGCATTGCCCCACCCATAAAGAAGCAGTATCTCTAAATACAGTGTTACCCCACCCATGAGGAAGCAGTATCACTAAATAGAGCATTGCCCCACCCATGAGGAAGCAATATCTCTAAACAGAGAATTATCCCACCCATGAGGAAGCAGTATCTATAAACAGAGTATTATCCTGCCCATGAGGAAGCGATGTCACCAAATAGAGCATTGCCCACCCATAAGGAACCAGTATCACTAAATAGAGCATTGTCCCACCCATAAGGAGGCAGTATCACTAAATAGAGCATTGCTCCACCCATAAGGAGGCAGTATCACTGAATAGAGCATTGCCCTCACATGAGGAAGCAGTATCACTAAACAGAGCATTGCCCCACCCATGAGGAAGCAGTATGACTAAACAGACATTGTGCCACCATTAACAGTGTATTATCTTGTCTTTGAGCAGAAACAGTGACCAGAGCAATGTTCCACCCATAAGGAGCCTGGCCCATTAAAGAGAAGATTCATTTGACTACAATGAGGCAGTAGAACTAAATGATCCCATCCATGATGAACCAGTTACAATTAAATAAACATTTACACATGATGAGACAGCTCTAACTAAATACATATCTGCCCTACTTGAAGTATGGCTCATTTGTTGAGAGACAAATTAAGAGATTGAGATAATGGAAGTTAGATTTACACCATTCCCCACTTGGTATGACAACAATAGCATGATTGAATAAACTAACCAGCTATAGAAAGGGAACCAGAGTGATCCATTCATATTATTAAAAACTACCACAACTAGAGGACATAGCCTTAAATTAGAGGGGCAAAGATTTAATGTAATATCAGGAAGTATTACTTTACTGAGAGGGTAGTGGATGCATGGAATAGTCTTCCAGTAGAAGTGGTAGAGGTTAATACAGTGAGGGAGTTTAAGCATGCGTGGGATAGGTATAAGGCTATCCTAGATATAAGATAAGGCCAGGGACTAATGAAAGTATTACTTTACTGAGAGGGTAGTGGATGTATGGAATAGTCTTCCAGTAGAAGTGGTAGAGGTTAATATAGTGAAGGAGTTTAAGCATGCATGGGATAGGTATAAGGCTATCCTAGATATAAGATAAGGCCAGGGACTAATGAAAGTATTACATTACTGAGAGGGTAGTGGATGTATGGAATAGTCTTCCAGTAGAAGTGGTAGAGGTTAATACAGTGAAGGAGTTTAAGCATGCATGGGATAGGTATAAGGCTATCCTAGATATAAGATAAGGCCAGGGACTAATGAAAGTATTACATTACTGAGAGGGTAGTGGATGTATGGAATAGTCTTCCAGCAGAAGTGGTAGAGGTTAATACAGTGAAGGAGTTTAAGCATGCATGGGATAGGTATAAGGCTATCCTAGATATAAGATAAGGCCAGGGACTAATGCAAGTATTACATTACTGAGAGGGTAGTGGATGAATGGAATAGTCTTCCAGTAGAAGTGGTAGAGGTTAATACAGTGAAGGAGTTTAAGCATGCATGGGATAGGTATAAGGCTATCCTAGATATAAGATAAGGCCAGGGACTAATGAAAGTATTACATTACTGAGAGGGTAGTGGATGTATGGAATAGTCTTCCAGTAGAAGTGGTAGAGGTTAATACAGTGAAGGAGTTTAAGCATGCATGGGATAGGTATAAGGCTATCCTAGATATAAGATAAGGCCAGGGACTAATGAAAGTATTACATTACTGAGAGGGTAGTGGGTGTATGGAATAGTCTTCCAGTAGAAGTGGTAGAGGTTAATACAGTGAAGGAGTTTAAGCATGCATGGGATAGGTATAAGGCTATCCTAGATATAAGATAAGGTCAGGGACTAATGAAAGTATTACATTACTGTGAGGGTAGTGGATGCATGGAATAGTCTTCCAGTAGAAGTGGTAGAGGTTAATACAGTGAAGGAGTTTAAGCATGCGTGGGATAGGTATAAGGCTATTCTAGATATAAGATAAGGCCAGGGACTAATGATAGTATTACATTACTGAGAGGGTAGTGGATGTATGGAATAGTCTTCCAGTAGAAGTGGTAGAGGTTAATACAGTGAAGGAGTTTAAGCATGCATGGGATAGGTATAAGACTATCCTAGATATAAGATAAGGCCAGGGACTAATGAAAGTATTACTTTACTGAGAGGGTAGTGGATGCATGGAATAGTCTTCCAGTAGAAGTGGTAGAGGTTAATACAGTGAAGGAGTTTAAGCATGCGTGGGATAGGTATAAGGCTATTCTAGATATAAGATAAGGCCAGGGACTAATGAAAGTATTACATTACTGAGAGGGTAGTGGATGTATGGAATAGTCTTCCAGTAGAAGTGGTAGAGGTTAATACAGTGAAGGAGTTTAAGCATGCATGGGATAGGTATAAGGCTATCCTAGATATAAGATAAGGCCAGGGACTAATGAAAGTATTACTTTACTGAGAGGGTAGTGGATGTATGGAATAGTCTTCCAGTAGAAGTGGTAGAGGTTAATACAGTGAAGGAGTTTAAGCATGCATGGGATAGGTATAAGGCTATCCTAGATATAAGATAAGGTCAGGGACTAATGAAAGTATTACTTTACTGAGAGGGTAGTGGATGTATGGAATAGCCTTCCAGTAGAAGTGGTAGAGGTTAATACAGTGAAGGAGTTTAAGCATGCATGGGATAGGTATAAGGCTATCCTAGATATAAGATAAGGCCAGGGACTAATGAAAGTATTACATTACTGAGAGGGTAGTGGGTGTATGGAATAGTCTTCCAGGAGAAGTGGTAGAGGTTAATACAGTGAAGGAGTTTAAGCATGCATGGGATAGGTATAAGGCTATCCTAGATATAAGATAAGGCCAGGGACTAATGAAAGTATTACTTTACTGAGAGGGTAGTGGATGCATGGAATAGTCTACCAGCAGAAGTGGTAGAGGTTAATACAGTGAAGGAGTTTAAGCATGCATGGGATAGGTATAAGGCTATCCTAGATATAAGATAAGGCCAGGGACTAATGAAAGTATTACATTACTGAGAGGGTAGTGGATGCATGGGATAGCCTTCCAGTAGAAGTGGTAGAGGTTAATACAGTGGAGTTTAAGCATGCATGGGATAGGTATAAGGCTATCCTAGATATAAGATAAGGCCAGGGACTAATGAAAGTATTACTTTACTGAGAGGGTAGTGGATGCATGGAATAGTCTTCCAGTAGAAGTGGTAGAGGTTAATACAGTGAAGGAGTTTAAGCATGCATGGGATAGGTATAAGGCTATCCTAGATATAAGATAAGGTCAGGGACTAATGATAGTATTACTTTACTGAGAGGGTAGTGGATGCATGGAATAGTCTTCCAGTAGAAGTGGTAGAGGTTAATACAGTGAAGGAGTTTAAGCATGCATGGGATAGGTATAAGGCTATCCTAGATATAAGATAAGGCCAGGAACTAATGAAAGTATTACTTTACTGAGAGGGTAGTGGATGCATGGAATAGTCTTCCAGTAGAAGTGGTAGAGGTTAATACAGTGAAGGAGTTTAAGCATGCATGGGATAGGTATAAGGCTATCCTAGATATAAGATAAGGCCAGGGACTAATGAAAGTATTACATTACTGAGAGGGTAGTGGATGTATGGAATAGTCTTCCAGTAGAAGTGGTAGAGGTTAATACAGTGAAGGAGTTTAAGCATGCATGGGATAGGTATAAGGCTATCCTAGATATAAGATAAGGTCAGGGACTAATGAAAGTATTACATTACTGAGAGGGTAGTGGATGCGTGGAATAGCCTTCCAGTAGAAGTGGTATAGGTTAATACAGTGAAGGAGTTTAAGCATGCATGGGATAGGTATAAGGCTATCCTAGATTTAAGATAAGGTCAGGGACTAATGAAAGTATTACTTTACTGAGAGGGTAGTGGGTGTATGGAATAGTCTTCCAGTAGAAGTGGTAGAGGTTAATACAGTGAAGGAGTTTAAGCATGCGTGGGATAGGTATAAGGCTATCCTAGATATAAGATAAGGCCAGGGACTAATGAAAGTATTACATTACTGAGAGGGTAGTAGATGCATGGAATAGTCTTCCAGTAGAAGTGGTAGAGGTTAATACAGTGAAGGAGTTTAAGCATGCATGGGATAGGTATAAGGCTATCCTAGATATAAGATAAGGTCAGGGACTAATGAAAGTATTACATTACTGAGAGGGTAGTGGGTGTATGGACTAGTCTTCCAGTAGAAGTGGTAGAGGTTAATACAGTGAAGGAGTTTAAGCATGCATGGGATAGGTATAAGGCTATCCTAGATATAAGATAAGGTCAGGGACTAATGAAAGTATTACATTACTGAGAGGGTAGTGGGTGTATGGAATAGTCTTCCAGTAGAAGTGGTAGAGGTTAATACAGTGAGGGAGTTTAAGCATGCATGGGATAGGTATAAGGCTATCCTAGATATAAGATAAGGCCAGGGACTAATGAAAGTATTACATTACTGAGAGGGTAGTGGGTGTATGGAATAGTCTTCCAGTAGAAGTGGTAGAGGTTAATACAGTGAAGGAGTTTAAGCATGCATGGGATAGGTATAAGGCTATCCTAGATATAAGATAAGGTCAGGGACTAATGAAAGTATTACATTACTGAGAGGGTAGTGGGTGTATGGAATAGCCTTCCAGTAGAAGTGGTAGAGGTTAATACAGTGAAGGAGTTTAAGCATGCATGGGATAGGTATAAGGCTATCCTAGATATAAGATAAGGCCAGGTACTAACGATAGTATTACATTACTGAGAGGGTAGTGGATGCATGGAATAGTCTTCCAGTAGAAGTTAATACAGTGAGGGAGTTTAAGCATGCATGGGATAGGTATAAGGCTATCCTAGATATAAGATAAGGCCAGGGACTAATGAAAGTATTACTTTACTGAGAGGGTAGTGGATGCATGGAATAGTCTTCCAGTAGAAGTGGTAGAGGTTAATACAGTGAAGGAGTTTAAGCATGTGTGGGATAGGTATAAGGCTATCCTAGATATAAGATAAGGCCAGGGACTAATGAAAGTATTACTTTACTGAGAGGGTAGTGGATGTATGGAATAGTCTTCCAGTATAAGTGGTAAAGATTAATACAGTGAGGGAGTTTAAGCATGCATGGGATAGGTATAAGGCTATCCTAGATATAAGATAAGGCCAGGGACTAATGAAAGTATTACATTACTGAGAGGGTAGTGGGTGCATGGAATAGTCTTCCAGTAGAAGTGGTAGAGGTTAATACAGTGATGCAGTTTAAGCATGCATGGGATAGGTATAAGGCTATCCTAGATATAAAATAAGGCCAGGGACTAATGAAAGTATTACATTACTGACAGGGTAGTGGGTGCATGGAATAGTCTTCCAGTAGAAGTGGTAGAGGTTAATACAGTGAAGGAGTTTAAGCATGTGTGGGATAGGTATAAGGCTATCCTAGATATAAGGGCAGGGACTAATGAAAGTATTACTTCACTGAGAGGGAAGTGGATGTATGGAATAGTCTTCCAGTAGAAGTGGTAGAGGTTAATACAGTGAAGGAGTTTAAGCATGCATGGGATAGGTATAAGGCTATCCTAGATTTAAGATAAGGCCAGGGACTAATGAAAGTATTACTTTACTGAGAGGGTAGTGGATGCATGGAATAGTCTTCCAGTAGAAGTGGTAGAGGTTAATACAGTGGAGTTTAAGTATGCATGGGATAGGTATAAGGCTATCCTAGATATAAGATAAGGCCAGGGACTAATGAAAGTATTACTTTACTGAGAGGGTAGTGGATGTATGAAATAGTCTTCCAGTAGAAGTGGTAGAGGTTAATACAGTGAAGGAGTTTAAGCATGCATGGGATAGGTATAAGGCTATCCTAGATATAAGATAAGGCCAGGGACTAATGAAAGTATTACATTACTGAGAGGGTAGTGGATGTATGGAATAGTCTTCCAGTAGAAGTGGTAAAGGGTTAATACAGTGAAGGAGTTTAAGCATGCATGGGATAGGTATAAGGCTATCCTAGATATAAGATAAGGTCAGGGACTAATGAAAGTATTACATTACTGAGAGGGTAGTGGATGTATGGAATAGTCTTCCAGTAGAAGTGGTAGAGGTTAATACAGTGAAGGAGTTTAAGCATGCATGGGATAGGTATAAGGCTATCCTAGATATAAGATAAGGTCAGGGACTAATGAAAGTATTACATTACTGAGAGGGTAGTGGATGCATGGAATAGTCTTCCAGTAGAAGTGGTAGAGGTTAATACTGTGAAGGAGTTTAAGCATGCATGGGATAGGTATAAGGCTATCCTAGATATAAGATAAGGTCAGGGACTAATGATAGTATTACTTTACTGAGAGGGTAGTGGATGCATGGAATAGTCTTCCAGTAGAAGTGGTAGAGGTTAATACAGTGGAGTTTAAGTATGCATGGGATAGGTATAAGGCTATCCTAGATATAAGATAAGGCCAGGGACTAATGAAAGTATTACTTTACTGAGAGGGTAGTGGATGTATGAAATAGTCTTCCAGTAGAAGTGGTAGAGGTTAATACAGTGAAGGAGTTTAAGCATGCATGGGATAGGTATAAGGCTATCCTAGATATAAGATAAGGCCAGGGACTAATGAAAGTATTACATTACTGAGAGGGTAGTGGATGTATGGAATAGTCTTCCAGTAGAAGTGGTAAAGGGTTAATACAGTGAAGGAGTTTAAGCATGCATGGGATAGGTATAAGGCTATCCTAGATATAAGATAAGGTCAGGGACTAATGAAAGTATTACATTACTGAGAGGGTAGTGGATGTATGGAATAGTCTTCCAGTAGAAGTGGTAGAGGTTAATACAGTGAAGGAGTTTAAGCATGCATGGGATAGGTATAAGGCTATCCTAGATATAAGATAAGGTCAGGGACTAATGAAAGTATTACATTACTGAGAGGGTAGTGGATGCATGGAATAGTCTTCCAGTAGAAGTGGTAGAGGTTAATATAGTGAAGGAGTTTAAGCATGCATGGGATAGGTATAAGGCTATCCTAGATATAAGATAAGGCCAGGGACTAATGAAAGTATTACTTTACTGAGAGGGTAGTGGATGTATGGAATAGTCTTCCAGTAGAAGTGGTAGAGGTTAATACTGTGAAGGAGTTTAAGCATGCATGGGATAGGTATAAGGCTATCCTAGATATAAGATAAGGTCAGGGACTAATGATAGTATTACTTTACTGAGAGGGTAGTGGATGCATGGAATAGTCTTCCAGTAGAAGTGGTAGAGGTTAATACAGTGGAGTTTAAGTATGCATGGGATAGGTATAAGGCTATCCTAGATATAAGATAAGGCCAGGGACTAATGAAAGTATTACTTTACTGAGAGGGTAGTGGATGTATGAAATAGTCTTCCAGTAGAAGTGGTAGAGGTTAATACAGTGAAGGAGTTTAAGCATGCATGGGATAGGTATAAGGCTATCCTAGATATAAGATAAGGCCAGGGACTAATGAAAGTATTACATTACTGAGAGGGTAGTGGATGTATGGAATAGTCTTCCAGTAGAAGTGGTAAAGGGTTAATACAGTGAAGGAGTTTAAGCATGCATGGGATAGGTATAAGGCTATCCTAGATATAAGATAAGGTCAGGGACTAATGAAAGTATTACATTACTGAGAGGGTAGTGGATGTATGGAATAGTCTTCCAGTAGAAGTGGTAGAGGTTAATACAGTGAAGGAGTTTAAGCATGCATGGGATAGGTATAAGGCTATCCTAGATATAAGATAAGGTCAGGGACTAATGAAAGTATTACATTACTGAGAGGGTAGTGGATGCATGGAATAGTCTTCCAGTAGAAGTGGTAGAGGTTAATATAGTGAAGGAGTTTAAGCATGCATGGGATAGGTATAAGGCTATCCTAGATATAAGATAAGGCCAGGGACTAATGAAAGTATTACTTTACTGAGAGGGTAGTGGATGTATGGAATAGTCTTCCAGTAGAAGTGGTAGAGGTTAATACAGTGAAGGAGTTTAAGCATGCATAGGATAGGTATAAGGCTATCCTAGATATAAGTTAAGGCCAGGGACTAATGAAAGTATTACATTACTGAGAGGGTAGTGGATGCATGGTATAGTCTTCCAGTAGAAGTGGTAGAGGTTAATACAGTGAAGGAGTTTAAGCATGCATGGGATAGGTATAAGGCTATCCTAGATATAGGATAAGTTCAGGGACTAATGCAAGTATTTAGATTTTAGGCAGCCATTGATCAGATTACATGGTCTGAATGGTTCCTATCTATTGGTGACAATGTAAGGTTGGGTATTGGATTAAATCTAATTTCCATTACTATAGCTGCAGAATTTTAATATTTTGACCCCCTAATGTTGTGCCGTGGTCTGATCCTTATCCAAAAAATAACATTTGATTTATGCATGTCAATGAAAAACAACCCTGTCTCCATGTTATCAAGGAGCAAAGACATCGGATTTCTATTGAAATCCCTGCTTGAGCACAGGTGTGCCAATACAAATGTGCTCCACCAGGGGTTTGTTTAATGTGATCTATCTGGAGTATGTGGAACCCTGTGAGACACTTGGACCCCGTGACCTTTTTGGCTACAAACACTGCTGCTGTTTCTCGAGGCTCCCCCCAATTCACGTTCTCTGGGTGAGTGAGCCCCCATAAGAGAAGAAATGACAGTGATAAGATCCTGGTTAGCTCTTTCATAACCAATAATACTGTATATAAATAGACAGTGCTGGACCCAATACTCTAACGCCTGGGGGTCCAACTGTGGCCCTTCAACTGCTGATGAACTACAAGTTCCATAATCCTCTGACAGCTTAAAGGGAAACACAGAGAATCATGGTAGTTGTAGATCTTCAACAGCTGGAGGGCCACAGTTGGACTAGGATCTAGTGGAGCCATCAGCAGGAACATTGCATTTGTTTCCATGGTGACTGCTCCACTGACGCTGCGCTATGTATCAAGGTTACTTAACAGAGAGCTCTGCTTTGTCAGCACTATTTATACTGGGAATGTAGAGAATACACATTGATCTATACATTGGGTTAGCAGAAATATATTGATCTATACATTGGGTTAGCAGAAATATATTGACCTATACATTGGGTAAGCAGAATTATATTGATCTATACATTGGGTTAGCAGAAATATATTGACCTATACATTGGGTAAGCAGAATTATATTGATCTATACATTGGGTTAGCAGAAATATATTGATCTATAGATCAATATAATTCTGCTAACCCAATGTATAGATCAATATAATTCTGATAACCCAATGTATAGATCAATATAATTCTGATAACCCAATGTATAGATCAATATAATTCTGCTTACCCAATGTATAGATCAATATATTCTTCTAACCCAATGTATAGATCAATATATTTCTGCTAACCCAATGTATAGATCAATATATTTCTGATAACCCAATGTATAGATCAATATATTCTTCTAACCCAATGTATAGATCAATATATTTCTGCTAACCCAATGTATAGATCAATATATTTCTGATAACCCAATGTATAGATCAATATATTTCTTCTAACCCAATGTATAGATCAATATAATTCTGCTCTCACAATGCTTTGCATTATCCAGTAAACACTGTTTAGGTGACACGGTCCGTTTAGGGATATAGATTTCGGATGGATCAATAACTGTGTTTGGTTTTTGTTTCTTTGATGAAGTGAATGTATTTCTTGGTGACTCTCTGAATGGAACATAAATTATCCAATTAGTGCAGTTTTTTAAATAATAATCCAGTGATCAGAATCAAACGCTGAGGGACGAGGGAACCAGAACATCCTCCAGTGTATGTACAAATCCAATCAATGGAAGCAAGAGCCCGGCCAAACCAACATTTGGTTCCATTTGAATTAAAATATTTGGGAGAGACACTCGGATAGGTGCACTCTCCACAAATAAATAACCTGCGTGAGCCAAGCAACCGCTAGCTGTGATTGGCCGACGTCACATCCCTGCTAGCTGTGATTGGCTGACGTCACACCCCTGCTAGCTGTGATTGGCCGACGTCACACCCCTGCTAGCTGTGATTGGCCGACGTCACACCCCTGCTAGCTGTGATTGGCCAACGTCACACCCCCGCTAACAGTGATTGGCCAACGTCACATCCCTGCTAGCTGTGATTGGCCGACGTCACATCCCTGCTAGCTGTGATTGGCCGACGTCACACCCCTGCTAGCTGTGATTAGCCAACGTCACACCCCCGCTAACTGTGATTGGCTGACGTCACATCCCTGCTAGCTGTGATTGGCCAACGTCACATCCCTGCTAGCTGTGATTGGCCAACGTCACACCCCCGCTAACTGTGATTGGCTGACGTCACATCCCTGCTAGCTGTGATTGGCCGACGTCACACCCCCGCTAACTGTGATTGGCTGACGTCACATCCCTGCTAGCTGTGATTGGCTGACGTCACACCCCTGCTAGCTGTGATTGGCCGACGTCACACCCCCGCTAGCTGTGATTGGCTGACGTCACACCCCTGCTAGCTGTGATTGGCCGACGTCACACCCCCGCTAACTGTGATTGGCTGACGTCACATCCCTGCTAGCTGTGATTGGCTGACGTCACACCCCTGCTAGCTGTGATTGGCCGACGTCACACCCCCGCTAACTGTGATTGGCTGACGTCACAGCCCGCTAGCTGTGATTGGCTGATGTCACACCCCAGCTAGCTGTGATTGGCCGACGTCACACCCCCGCTAGCTGTGATTGGCTGACGTCACACCCCCGCTAGCTTTGATTGGCTGATGTCACACCCCAGCTAGCTTTGATTGGCCGACGTCACCCCCCTGCTAGCTGTGATTGGCTGACGTCACACCCCCGCTAACTGTGATTGGCTGACGTCACACCCCAGCTAGCTGTGATCGGCTGACGTCACACCCCAGCTAGCTGTGATCGGCTGACGTCACACCCCAGCTAGCTGTGATTGGCTGACGTCACACCCCAGCTAGCTGTGATCGGCTGACGTCACACCCCCACTAGCTGTGATTGGCTGATGTCACACCCCAGCTAGCTGTGATTGGCTGACGTCACACCCCAGCTAGCTGTGATCGGCTGACGTCACACCCCCGCTAGCTGTGATTGGCTGACGTCACACCCCCGCTAGCTTTGATTGGCTGATGTCACACCCCAGCTAGCTTTGATTGGCCGACATCACACCCCCGCTAACTGTGATTGGCTGACGTCACACCCCCGCTAACTGTGATTGGCTGACGTCACACCCCCGCTAACTGTGATTGGCTGACGTCACACCCCCACTAGCTGTGATTGGCTGATGTCACACCCCAGCTAGGTGTGATTGGCCGACGTCACCCCCCCGCTAGCTGTGATTGGCTGATGTTGTTAGAGTGGGTTTGGCCGTCGATGTGTCATACAGAATAGGATTAATTTCCTGGTGTTGTTGAATTCACACTCTTCTGATCAGTTTCCATGTCCCCATTTTTTTTTTTGGTAGGTCACTGGCGCCCAGTCCCAGCCCCTGCTCGCCTGCAGAGGTGGTGACATCCCGGGGGGCCGTCTCACCCCGCTCTCCTCCTCTCATCGCACTGCTTTATGCTTGCCACCACAGCACCCACAGTGCTCCCCGCACCAGTGGCAAGCTTGCAGGGGGAGATAACAGCACATGCAGGGAACCACGAGTGACAAGGCCACGAGGGCAGCCCAGCGGACACAGAAGTGGGGATGCCCAGGATCGCAGGAGCATGGGTCTGAATACTCCCCTTCCGAGTCTGACATGCAGTGGTACAATAGGGTCTCAGCGCACCACATACAGGAGAGCTGGTAGACGCAGCGCCCGATTGGATCAGGGGCATCCTGGCACTGACCCCTGCCATTCTCCTCACTGAGAAACATGTCCCTGCAGTACACACAGCGAGCCGTGGCTGTGTCCTCCTCGCCCGCCGCGTGGGCATGTTCCTTAGACTTAGGGGACGGCGTGCCGTGGATTCTGCAGGAGGGGGATCCCATGGGGTCCTTCAGGGGCCCCTCGCTTTCTGTGGTAGCTGTTGCCCCCGGGAAGTGCCTGTCTTTCGTCTTGCCCCCGCTGGCTTTTTGGAAGTGGACACGCAGGTCCGACTTGGGCTGATCTGGTCGCTGCAAGGCTGCACGCCGGTAATCCTCGTACCCCTTGGACACCCAGAGGTCTTTGCAAGGGTTGATGCTCTCCAGCTCTTCTTCATCGTGGAAAGACAAACGCTGCAAAGGCTGCGACTGAAGAATAAAAATACACAAGTGAGACGAACACGGCGGCCATCGGGGGCTGGTAAAACACGAAGCTTGCGTTCATTGTGCATGATGAGGGTCTAGTGAGGACAAACTGGCCATCATGCAGCGAGAGACCACCGGTCAACAGAGCAAGGGGAAACAGCCGTAGCAAGGTCTCCTCTGTTGATCCCCGGTGGTCTCTCGCTGCATTAGCAGTGATAGACCCCCAAACCCGCAGATCCCAACCAGACGAGGGGGTGAGTCCCCGCTGTGATTGGCTGAGAGTGCGCCAGACTCTTGTAAAGATACACATTGGGTTCACACAGGGTCATTTTAACCATTGCTTTCTGGGACCCCCTGCATTCCAAGAATAAACCACACCCCTGCACTCCAAGAATAAACCACACCCCCTGCACTCCAAGAATAAACCCCACCCCCTGCACTCCAAGAATAAACCACACCCCCTGCACGCCAAGAATAAACCACACCCCCTGCACTCCAAGAATAAACCACACCCCCTGCACTCCAAGAAGAAACCACACCCCCAGCACTCCAAGAATAAACCACACCCCCTGCACTCCAAGAAGAAACCACACCCCCAGCACTCCAAGAATAAACCACACCCCCTGCACTCCAAGAATAAACCCCACCCCCAGCACTACAAGCCCTTGAAATAGCTGAGGTTAGCAGAGAGGCTAATTCCACACTATTACTAACGCCTCAGAGGAAGCATGAAAACCACTGTCCTGTGCCATCCCTCTCAGTGATGTCACTGAATGTAATAATTATAAAACTACAAGAGCAATGTATATATCGTTTTAAAGTAAAAATATCTAATAAGATAAAACCCCACATACAGCAAACAGAAAGTAGTGGTGTCTTCTGCTTGTGACATCCCCCAGGTGATGCCACAAGCAGGACACGTGTGAGTGTCACACGTGGCTGACACACTCCCTCTCCACGTACCTGTGCGCTCGGGCTGACTGACTGGCCGCTGTTGAAGCCAAACTCTTCAGAGGCCGGGGACCGCAGATAGCAGCTGGAGGACGACTCACTGGTTACGATGGTCATGTGTTTCGGTAACATCTCCTTCCGACTATTGGAGGACGACTCGCTGTCTGTGGGTAACTGAGACATAACCAGACAGCGATACATGGTTCATATCCGTTTAGCGGTTACCAAGCCTTGCCGATAGCTAAACACAAGCCACGGGGGCAAGGTAACGGCTACAATGACAGACTACTAGTGACTCTGGGGGGGGGGGTTACACTTACAGGAATGGCATCTTCCAGCATGTCGGCTTCTCCACGAGAGGACGAAGAGGATGAAGAATGGGAAAGAGAACCTGAAAGAGAGCAGAGTTGTGGTGGGTGCACGGGAGATAGACCTCCTCTGGAGAAGACGGGGCCTGAAGGGCTTAGACCCGAGTCTTGTTACGGAGATGCAATGGTGTGAAGCTGCGTGGACACGACTTAGCGCTCACACTGGAGTACGATGCTAGTGTAACTGGGTCCATCGCGAGCTGATCCAAATATAGAGGTAGAGAGAGAAGACGCCGGGCTACATTCATTAAAGAGAGATTCGCAGGGATTTACAAACAACTCTCCCATTCCCGGATTCTCTCTTTCATGAATATGGCTCCAGCTAGTGATAGAGAGAGGAGAGACGGGCTTGTTTCTGTCCCTGGTTATTCCCCTCGGAGACCAGACTGTGTATAAACGGCCAGATGTATTATCTTCCAGAGGTTTGAGCAAAGTATTCAGCTCCCCTAGGAACTGGCGCTCATTCCCTGTGGGCTAGATGGGCTTGGTGGGGTCCAGACCATCATCTCACCTTCCGCCAGCTCCTCCATCGCCGTCTGCACGCTCTTCTCGAAGGTTACGGCGTCTGCGGGACTCTGGAAGGTCAGGCCGAATTTACTGTCCTCTACTTTCCAGTGATGGAAGATGGGATTTGCTTTATTATACACCAGACCCTTCTTCAGGACGCACTCCAGGATAATCTGCGGAATAAGCAGGGCACACGTGACTTATTCCAAATTAACAGAGCAGCCATATACACTGCAAACACAGACACGGGACTTACGGTCTGATCTCTCAGCCGCTCACCGCGGATCACATAATCCCGCTGGTGGGAGGGTTCAGGTCGGCGAACCTTGCAGATCATTACATGGCTAAGACCACCACCTCCCATGGGTACCCAGCCCCCACTAGAGTCATCTCTGGACATTACCACTGCTCGGACCCTCACGATATAACTGAAAAGAGAGACGACAAAAGCACATGCTCAAACAGTGCACATTATCAGGACAGGCTCAGACAGTGCACATTATTAGGACAGGCTCAGACAGTGCACATTATCAGGACAGGCTCAGACAGTGCACATTATCAGGACAGGCTCAGACAGTGTACATTATCAGGACAGGCTCAGACAGTGCACATTATCAGGACAGTGCACATTATCAGGACAGGCACAGACAGTGCACATTATCAGGACAGGCTCAGACAGTGCACATTATCAGGACAGGCTCAGACAGTGCACATTATCAGGACAGGCTCAGACAGTGTACATTATCAGGACAGGCTCAGACAGTGCACATTATCAGGACAGTGCACATTATCAGGACAGGCACAGACAGTGCACATTATCAGGACAGGCTCAGACAGTGCACATTATCAGGACAGGCACAGACAGTGCACATTATCAGGACAGGCTCAGACAGTGCACATTATCAGGACAGGCTCAGACAGTGCACATTATCAGGACAGGCACAGACAGTGCACATTATCAGGACAGGCTCAGACAGTGCACATTATCAGGACAGGTTCACCCAGTGCACATTATCAGGACAGGCTCAGACAGTGCACATTATCAGGACAGGCACAGACAGGGCACATTATCATGACAGGCACAGACAGTGCACATTATCAGGACAGGCACAGACAGTGTACTTTATCAGGACAGGCTCAGACAGTGCACATTACCAGGACTGGCTCAGACAGTGCTGGGTTTGGATGTAAAGAGAGGGGATCTCCTGAAAGCACATTATCAGGACAGGCTCAGACAGTGCATATTATCAGGACAGGCTCAGACAGTGCACATTATCAGGACAGGCACAGACAGTGCAAATTATCAGGACAGGCTCATATAGTGCACATTATCAGGACAGGCTCAGACAGTGCACATTACCAGGACTGGCTCAGACAGTGCTGGGTTTGGATGTAAAGTGAGGGGATCTCCTGAAAGCACATTATCAGGACAGGCTTAGACTGTGCCCATTATCAGGACAGGCTCATACAGTTCACATTATCAGGACAGGCTCAGATAGTGCACATTATCAGGACAGACTCAGACAGTGCACATTATCAGGACAGGCACAGACAGTGCACATTATTAGGACAGGCTCAGACAGTGCAAATTATCAGGACAGGCTCAGATAGTGCACATTATCAGGACAGGCTCAGACAGTGCCCATTACCAGGACAGGCTCAGACAGTGCCCATTACCAGGACAGGCTCAGACAGTGCCCATTACCAGGACAGGCTCAGACAGTGCTGGGTTTGGATGTAAAGTGAGGGGATCTCCTGAAAGCTCAGACAGTGCAAATTATCAGGACAGGCTCAGACAGTGCCCATTATCAGGACAGGCTCAGACAGTGCCCATTACCAGGACAGGCTCAGACAGTGCCCATTACCGAGACAGGGTCAGACAGTGCCCATTACCAGGACAGGCTCAGACAGTGCCCATTACCAGGACAGGCTCAGACAGTGCCCATTATTAGGACAGGCTCAGACAGTGCAAATTATCAGGACAGGCTCAGATAGTGCACATTATCAGGACAGGCTCAGACAGTGCCCATTACCAGGACAGGCTCAGACAGTGCCCATTACCAGGACAGGCTCAGACAGTGCCCATTACCAGGACAGGGTCAGACAGTGCCCATTACCAGGACAGGCTCAGACAGTGCCCATTACCAGGACAGGCTCAGACAGTGCTGGGTTTGTATCAGATATGACTAATTTACCAGTGAGTGATTATTATGTTATAGGTGCTGGTCTGAGAGAGATGTATACACACTGATATATAGTATTATATTTCTGATAAGACATTACAGACCCCTCTGAAGACGCACAGTCCCCCACACATAGTGTTTCTTATCTCCATCATACTTCCCCTCATTTGTCTCTGTTGTTCTAGTGTTTGAACTCGGCGGAAAGAAGAACTTGTACCAGTCATTTTGTTCCCAGAGATCCCACCTTTCACCGGCTGCCCCCTGTGTGACTCCATACTGGGGGTCCGGAATAAACGGGGGGCACATGCAGACAGCGCCAAATAAAGCGTCAGTCGGTAGATTCTGGTTGTATTTGGCGCTTGCGGCCCCCGGGGGCAGCCAGTGGACAAATAAAAATCAGGTTATGAAAAACGTTGTTTTAAAAGCGTCTCGTGTTGATGACATCACCTTGTGACGTGATATGCAAATTACACATTCCCCATTGAAAGTGGTTCATTTGCATATCAAGCCACAGGTGATGTCATAAGCTGGAGACACAGACACAATTACAAGTTATATTCTCTCTTATTTTATACACTTGCTGCAGTTCCATTAAACATGATGTATAGATCATGTTTTATTGTCTCCAGTCACAGTATATGCAATGTGTAGGTGACAAGACATGGGGAAGATGGATAGTTTTATACTTATATAGTAACTGGTCGGATTACACCTGGTGGGGGGCCATGCTCTTTAAAATACTAATAAATGTGGTTTCTACTCTTCTAATAAATAAAAATGTTTATTTTTTTTAATATATATATACCGTAAATACATTTTACTTGATTATGGACCAGGCTTTATTTCTTATAAAAATCAGCCTGATTTTAATATTCTGTGGTTATTTCTAATTCCGGGGGGCATAATAATTCCCTGGTAATTAATAAGAGAAAACGTGAAATATTTACACTAAGCTGTAGGAATCTCGTAAAACATATCTTATCCCGTTTATTTAATCTGCTCCAGTAAACGGATCTACAATCATTAATAATAAATAATAAATTTAAAAAAAAAGACAAAATAACCTTGAATTATGTGTATAATGAAAATAATGGAAATCATCTGGGTACTAACTGGTGAAAAACCTATTTATTGTGATTATAATATTTTGAATTAAATGCACAGGTAAAGGAGGGCTCCCATCCAGCCGGTAATTTACTGGAAGGCCGGTGTGAAGTCTATGGAGGGGATAATACAAGGTGCCGCCCTAGAGTACATAGAGCTTGCACTATTCAAACTGGGGGTGGGGAGGACAATCAACCCAATAACGCTGAATGATCTGAGATTCAGAGAGGGCGCAGTATATGCATTGGGTGAAAGGTATGTCTGAGGAGGGTATTACAGATAATGTCAGACCCCCAGTACTAACAGATCCCTGCAAACAACACTGAATTCAAAAATAAATTCCATAAAACTAAGAATGAGGATTAGTGTGTGTGAGACCACCCTGGTGAGACTACCCTGAGCACTGCCTGGCCTGTCTCCAATGATTTGGGGTCTGAATGGATTATTCACCTGTGAAGAAGAATGAAGGATTCTCTGAATGAAGGGGGGGGTGTTTTTTGTGAATGGCTGGTCACATGACCAGGGGTTCTTTGTCCTCTCTCAATAAAGAGCAGGTGACAGGCATCCTCACATCCATGAAGGATGCAGCAGCCAGGAGGATGCCTGGTCCTGTGTGTGGCCTGGAAGGGCAGATCATGGGTCTGGGAAGGAGAGTAGAACATCTGCATAGAGAGACATCCACACCAAGGAAGAGGAGGAGGAGGTGGAGGAGGAGGAGGAGGAGGGTGGGGAGGGGAAAAGCAACTATCATGGTTCCTCAAACTCATCATTTTATGAATGAATGCAGATGCAAATAGGGTTCATTCACAAATATCTGCCCCAGCCTTTCCCCCATCCATGGAGTCCAAAATAAAGACAGAACCAAGGGCACTGCACCAGCCCATATCCCAGGGACAGAGGGCTGGCTGGCAGGCAGGGGGTTAAACATGCTGCCCATCCATTACCCAGGAGAAAGACATATGGGGGTAATACATGGCCAAATAAGATGCCCCCATTACTGGGAGCCATGGGAGAGGCATGCACACTCACTCTCTGTCCATAGCTGATGCTGGATGCTCTGCAGGATGCTGGCTCTTACTGAGGATGCTGCTGGAAGGCTCTATGGCTTGATCCTGCTCTCCCTGCTTTATTCCTGGATCTCTCCATGTTGTTCCTGGGCATCACGATGTGGCTGTTGGAACAGAAGCCATTTTTCAGGTAACGACAGAGCCCCCCCATCCCTCCCTCCTCCTCCCCCCCCCCCCCCCCCTCCTCTCTGGCTCCTGGGCTGTGTCTTTGCTAAGGGGGCCCTGCCTGGCTGCACCTGGGGCTGCTCAGCGGGGCCTGGATGCTCTCCTGCCCAGGATGGGGAGTTGGGTACCGGCAGGGAGTGAGGGGGGGGGCTGCAAGGAGCTGACAGGGGGAGGTAAGTAGGGAAGACTGGAGCCTGCACGGTCCTAGCGCCGGGCTGATCAGGGATGCACCTGTCCTTGTACATATATCGGGGGGCTGGGTATATCGTGATAAGGATGTCAGCCTTGTACATCTGATCCCTGGGCATCACCTTGTCATCTAATGGGATAATCAAGGGAAGGAGACCCCGGATTATTATGGATAATAATGGAGACCATCCTGAGCCTTCTCTATAGTGACCAGGCATCCCCATCCTGAGCCTTCTCCATAGTGACCAGGCATCCCCATCCTGAGCCTTCTCCATAGTGACCAGGCATCCCCATCCTGAGCCTTCTCCATAGTGACCAGGCATCCCCATCCTGAGCCTTCTCTATAGTGACCAGGCATCCCCATCCTGAGCCTTCTCCATAGTGACCAGGCATCCCCATCCTGAGCCTTCTCCATAGTGACCAGGCATCCCCATCCTGAGCCTTCTCCATAGTGACCAGGCATCCCCATCCTGAGCCTTCTCCATAGTGACCAGGCATCCCCATCCTGAGCCTTCTCCATAGTGACCAGGCATCCCCATCCTGAGCCTTCTCCATAGTGACCAGGCATCCCCATCCTGAGCCTTCTCCATAGTGACCAGGCATCCCCATCCTGAGCCTTCTCCATAGTGACCAGGCATCCCCATCCTGAGACTTCTCCATAGTGACCAGGCATCCCCATCCTGGGACTTGTCCATAGTGACTAGGCATCCCCATCCTGAGCCTTCTCCATAGTGACCAGATATCCCCATCCTGAGCCTTCTCCATAGTGACCAGACATCCCTATCCTGCGACTTGTCCATACTGACCAGGCATCCCCATCCTTAGCCTTCTCCATAGTGACCAGGCATCCCCATCCTGAGCCTTCTCCATAGTGACCAGACATCCCTATCCTGCGACTTGTCCATACTGACCAGGCATCCCCATCCTTAGCCTTCTCCATAGTGACCAGACATCCCCATCCTGAGCCTTCTCCATAGTGACCAGACATCCCTATCCTGAGACTTGTCCATAGTGACCAGGCATCCCCATCCTGAGACTTCTCCATAGTGACCAGGCATCCCCATCCTGAGCCTTCTCCATAGTGACCAGACATCCCCATCCTGAGCCTTCTCCATAGTGACCAGACATCCCTATCCTGAGACTTGTCCATAGTGACCAGGCATCCCCATCCTGAGACTTCTCCATAGTGACCAGGCATCCCCATCCTGAGCCTTCTCCATAGTGACCAGACATCCCTATCCTGCGACTTGTCCATACTGACCAGGCATCCCCATCCTTAGCCTTCTCCATAGTGACCAGGCATCCCCATCCTGAGCCTTCTCCATAGTGACCAGACATCCCTATCCTGCGACTTGTCCATACTGACCAGGCATCCCCATCCTTAGCCTTCTCCATAGTGACCAGACATCCCCATCCTGAGCCTTCTCCATAGTGACCAGACATCCCTATCCTGAGACTTGTCCATAGTGACCAGGCATCCCCATCCTGAGACTTCTCCATAGTGACCAGGCATCCCCATCCTGAGCCTTCTCCATAGTGACCAGACATCCCCATCCTGAGCCTTCTCCATAGTGACCAGACATCCCTATCCTGAGACTTGTCCATAGTGACCAGGCATCCCCATCCTGAGACTTCTCCATAGTGACCAGGCATCCCCATCCTGGGACTTGTCCATAGTGACCAGGCATTCCCATCCTGAGACTTGTCCATAGTGACCAGGCATCCCCATCCTGGGACTTCTCCATAGTGACCAGGCATCCCCATCCTGAGACTTCTCCATAGTGACCAGACATCCCCATCCTGAGCCTTCTCCATAGTGACCAGGCATCTCTATCCTGAGACTTGTCCATAGTGACCAGGCATCCCCATCCTGAGACTTCTCCATAGTGACCAGGCATCCCCATGCTGAGACTTGTCCATAGTGACCAGGCACACAAAAAACACAGTGAATCAGTTTAAGCATGCATGGGAAAGGTATAAGGCTATCCTACATATAAGATAAGGGCAGGGACTAATGAAAGTATTACATTACTGAGAGGGTAGTGGATGCATGGAATAGTCTTCCAGTAGAAGTGGTAGAGGTTAATACAGTGAAGGAGTTTAAGCATGCGTGGGATAGGTATAAGGCTATCCTAGATAAAAGATAAGGCCAGGGACTAATGAAAGTATTACATTACTGAGAGGGTAGTGGATGTATGGAATAGCCTTCCAGCAGAAGTGGTAGAGGTTAATACAGTGAAGGAGTTTAAGCATGCATGGGATAGGTATAAGGATATCCTAGATATAAGATAAGGCCAGGGACTAATGAAAGTATTACTTTACTAAGAGGGTAGTGGATGCATGGAATAGTCTTCCAGTAAAAGTGGTAGAGGTTAATACAGTGAAGGAGTTTAAGCATGCATGGGATAGGTATAAGGCTATCCTAGATATAAGATAAGGCCAGGG
Source organism: Pelodytes ibericus (assembly GCA_036172795.1). Classification (NCBI taxonomy): domain Eukaryota; kingdom Metazoa; phylum Chordata; class Amphibia; order Anura; family Pelodytidae; genus Pelodytes; species Pelodytes ibericus. The sequence goes on along the minus strand of CM069861.1, from coordinate 2,371,479 downwards.
ACTAATGAAAGTATTACATTACTGAGAGGGTAGTGGGTGTATGGAATAGTCTTCCAGTAGAAGTGGTAGAGGTTAATACAGTGAAGGAGTTTAAGCATGCATGGGATAGGTATAAGGCTATCCTAGATATAAGGTAAGGCCAGGGACTAATGAAAGTATTACTTTACTGAGAGGGTAGTGGGTGTATGGAATAGTCTTCCAGTAGAAGTGGTAGAGGTTAATACAGTGAAGGAGTTTAAGCATGCATGGGATAGGTATAAGGCTATCCTAGATATAAGATAAGGTCAGGGACTAATGAAAGTATTACATTACTGGGAGGGTAGTGGATGTATGGAATAGTCTTCCAATAGAAGTGGTAGAGGTTAATACAGTGAAGGAGTTTAAGCATGTGTGGGATAGGTATAAGGCTATCCTAGATATAAGATAAGGCCAGGGACTAATGAAAGTATTACATTACTGAGAGGGTAGTGGATGCATGGAATAGTCTTCCAATAGAAGTGGTAGAGGTTAATACAGTGAAGGGGTTTAAGCATGCATGGGATAGGTATAAGTCTATCCTAGATATGAGATAAGGCAAGGGACTAATGAAAGTATTACATTACTGAGAGGGTAGTGGATACATGGAATAGTCTTCCAGTAGAAGTGGTAGAGGTTAATACAGTGAAGGGGTTTAAGCATGCATGGGATAGGTATAAGGCTATCCTAGATATAAGATAAGGTCAGGGACTAATGAAAGTATTAAATTACTGAAAGGGTAGTGGATGCATGGAATAGTCTTCCAGTAGAAGTGGTAGAGGTTAATACAGTGAAGGAGTTTAAGCATGCATGGGATAGGTATAAGGCTATCCTAGATTTAAGATAAGGCCAGGGACTAATGAAAGTATTACTTTACTGAGAGGGTAGTGGATGTATGGAATAGTCTTCCAGTAGAAGTGGTAGAGGTTAATACAGTGAAGGAGTTTAAGCATGCATGGGATAGGTATAAGGCTATCCTAGATATAAGTTAAGGCCAGGGACTAATGAAAGTATTACATTACTGAGAGGGTAGTGGATGCATGGAATAGTCTTCCAGTAGAAGTGGTAGAGGTTAATACAGTGAAGGAGTTTAAGCATGCATGGGATAGGTATAAGGCTTTCCTAGATGTAAGATAAGGCCAGGGACTAATGAAAGTATTACATTACTGAGAGGGTAGTGGATGTATGGAATAGTCTTCCAGTAGAAGTGGTAGAGGTTAATACAGTGAAGGAGTTTAAGCATGTGTGGGATAGGTATAAGGCTATCCTAGATATAAGATAAGGCCAGGGACTAATGAAAGTATTACATTACTGAGAGGGTAGTGGATGTATGGAATAGTCTTCCAGTAGAAGTGGTACAGGTTAATACAGTGAAGGAGTTTAAGCATGCATGGGATAGGTATAAGGCTATCCTAGATATAAGATAAGGCCAGGGACTAATGAAAGTATTACATTACTGAGAGGGTAGTGGATGCATGGAATAGTCTTCCAGTAGAAGTGGTAGAGGTTAATACAGTGAAGGGGTTTAAGCATGCATGGGATAGGTATAAGGCTATCCTAGATATAAGATAAGGTCAGGGACTAATGAAAGTATTACATTACTGAGAGGGTAGTGGATGCATGGAATAGTCTTCCAGTAGAAGTGGTAGAGGTTAATACAGTGAGGGAGTTCAAGCATGCATGGGATAGGTATAAGTCTATCCTAGATATGAGATAAGGCCAGGGACTAATGAAAGTATTACATTACTGAGATGGTAGTGGATACATGGAATAGTCTTCCAGTAGAAGTGGGACAGGTTAATACAGTGAAGGGGTTTAAGCATGCATGGGATAGGTATAAGGCTATCCTAGATATAAGATAAGGTCAGGGACTAATGAAAGTATTACATTACTGAGAGAGTAGTGGATGCATGGAATAGTCTTCCAGTAGAAGTGGTAGAGGTTAATACAGTGAAGGAGTTTAAGCATGCATGGGATAAGTATAAGGCTATCCTAGATATAAGATAAGGCCAGGGACTAATGAAAGTATTAATTTACTGAGAGGGTAGTGGATGTATGGAATAGTCTTCCAGTAGAAGTGGTAGAGGTTAATACAGTGAAGGAATTTAAGCATGCATGGGATAGGTATAAGGCTATCCTAGATATAAGTTAAGGCCTGGGACTAATGAAAGTATTACATTACTGAGAGGGTAGTGGGTGTATGGAATAGTCTTCCAGTAGAAGTGGTAGAGGTTAATACAGTGAAGGAGTTTAAGCATGCATGGGATAGGTATAAGGCTATCCTAGATATAAGATAAGGCCAGGGACTAATGAAAGTATTACATTACTGAGAGGGTAGTGGATGCATGGAATAGTCTTCCAGTAGAAGTGGTAGAGGTTAATACAGTGAAGGAGTTTAAGCATGCATGGGATAGGTATAAGGCTATCCTAGATATAAGATAAGGCCAGGGACTAATGAAAGTATTACATTACTGCGAGGGTAGTGGATGCATGGAATAGTCTTCCAGTAGAAGTGGTAGAGGTTAATACAGTGAAGGAGTTTAAGCATGCGTGGGATAGGTATAAGGCTATCCTAGATATAAGATAAGGCCAGGGACTAATGAAAGTATTACATTACTGAGAGGGTAGTGGATATATGGAATAGTCTTCCAGTAGAAGTGGTAGAGGTTAATACAGTGAAGGAGTTTAAGCATGCATGGGATAGGTATAAGGCTATCCTAGATATAAGATAAGGCCAGGGACTAATGAAAGTATTACATTACTGAGAGGGTAGTGGATGTATGGAATAGTCTTCCAGTAGAAGTGGTAGAGGTTAATACAGTGAAGGAGTTTAAGCATGCATGGGATAGGTATAAGGCTATCCTAGATATAAGATAAGGCCAGGGACTAATGAAAGTATTACATTACTGAGAGGGTAGTGGATGCATGGAATAGTCTTCCAGTAGAAGTGGTAGAGGTTAATACAGTGAAGGAGTTTAAGCATGCATGGGATAGGTATAAGGCTATCCTAGATATAAGATAAGGCCAGGGACTAATGAAAGTATTACATTACTGCGAGGGTAGTGGATGCATGGAATAGTCTTCCAGTAGAAGTGGTAGAGGTTAATACAGTGAAGGAGTTTAAGCATGCGTGGGATAGGTATAAGGCTATCCTAGATATATGATAAGGCCAGGGACTAATGAAAGTATTACATTACTGAGAGGGTAGTGGATATATGGAATAGTCTTCCAGTAGAAGTGGTAGAGGTTAATACAGTGAAGGAGTTTAAGCATGCATGGGATAGGTATAAGGCTATCCTAGATATAAGATAAGGCCAGGGACTAATGAAAGTATTACATTACTGAGAGGGTAGTGGATGTATGGAATAGTCTTCCAGTAGAAGTGGTAGAGGTTAATACAGTGAAGGAGTTTAAGCATGCATGGGATAGGTATAAGGCTATCCTAGATATAAGATAAGGCCAGGGACTAATGAAAGTATTACATTACTGAGAGGGTAGTGGATGCATGGAATAGTCTTCCAGTAGAACTGGTAGAGGTTAATACAGTGAAGGAGTTTAAGCATGCATGGGATAGGTATAAGGCTATCCTAGATATAAGATAAGGCCAGGGACTAATGAGAGTATTTAGGAAATTGGGCAGACTAGATGGACCACCTAGCAGAGGGTGATACAGAAGATAATATACAGGGAGTGCAGAATTATTAGGCAAATGAGTATTTTGACCACATCATCCTCTTTATGCATGTTGTCTTACTCCAAGCTGTATAGGCTCGAAAGCCTACTACCAATTAAGCATATTAGGTGATGTGCATCTCTGTAATGAGAAGGGGTGTGGTCTAATGACATCAACACCCTATATCAGGTGTGCATAATTATTAGGCAACTTCCTTTCCTTTGGCAAAATGGGTCAAAAGAAGGACTTGACAGGCTCAGAAAAGTCAAAAATAGTGAGATATCTTGCAGAGGGATGCAGCACTCTTAAAATTGCAAAGCTTCTGAAGCGTGATCATCGAACAATCAAGCGTTTCATTCAAAATAGTCAACAGGGTCGCAAGAAGCGTGTGGAAAAACCAAGGCGCAAAATAACTCCCCATGAACTGAGAAAAGTCAAGCGTGCAGCTGCCACGATGCCACTTGCCACCAGTTTGGCCATATTTCAGAGCTGCAACATCACTGGAGTGCCCAAAAGCACAAGGTGTGCAATACTCAGAGACATGGCCAAGGTAAGAAAGGCTGAAAGACGACCATCACTGAACAAGACACACAAGCTGAAACGTCAAGACTGGGCCAAGAAATATCTCAAGACTGATTTTTCTAAGGTTTTATGGACTGATGAAATGAGAGGGAGTCTTGATGGGCCAGATGGATGGGCCCGTGGCTGGATTGGTAAAGGACAGAGGGCTCCAGTCCGACTCAGACGCCAGCAAGGTGGAGGTGGAGTACTGGTTTGGGCTGGTATCATCAAAGATGAGCTTGTGGGGCCTTTTCGGGTTGAGGATGGAGTCAAGCTCAACTCCCAGTCCTACTGCCAGTTCCTGGAAGACACATCAAAACATGATTTTCATGCAGGACAATGCTCCATCACACGCGTCCAAGTACTCCACAGCGTGGCTGGCAAGAAAGGGTATAAAAGAAGAAAATCTAATGACATGGCCTCCTTGTTCACCTGATCTGAACCCCATTGAGAACCTGTGGTCCATCATCAAATGTGAGATTTACAAGGAGGGAAAACAGTACACCTCTCTGAACAGTGTCTGGGAGGCTGTGGTTGCTGCTGCACGCAATGTTGATGGTGAACAGATCAAAACACTGACAGAATCCATGGATGGCAGGCTTTTGAGTGTCCCTGCAAAGAAAGGTGGCTATATTGGTCACTGATATGTTTTTGAATGTCAGAAATGTATATTTGTGAATGTTGAGATGTTATATTGGTTTCACTGGTAAAAATAAATAATTTAAATGGGTATATATTTGTTTTTTGTTAAGTTGCCTAATAATTATGCACAGTAATAGTCACCTGCACACACAGATATCCCCCTAAAATAGCTAAAACTAAAAACAAACTAAAAACTACTTCCAAAAATATTCAGCTTTGATATTAATGAGTTTTTTGGGTTCATTGAGAACATGGTTGTTGTTCAATAATAAAATTAATCCTCAAAAATGCAACTTGCCTAATAATTCTGCACTCCCTGTATAAGTATAACTTCATCCAATTCATGACTGAGGATTATAAGCTCCTACGTCTTACCGGTTTCCTGATGGACAATATGTAACATTTTGTTGCCCCCGTAAATTACTTGAATAAAAAACAGGACACTTGCATATTATGGCAATTGAAGTCATTTATTTATTACAGAGAAAGTGGAGTCCCCCAAACATAATGTGGCACCCCCTACCACCTGTAGGTAGCTGCGCTGTGCCCCACCTGCCTACACACACCTGATGGCTGGTCCTGTCTGCACCGACCGCCTTCCCTGGCTTAACCACCTGTCAAGCCCTTCTGGGGTACATTGCGGCAGACAGTGATGTCCACTGGTCTTGAACCCCCCTTCTTGGTAGCATGTGAGCCCCGCCAACTCACGTGCCCCGATGCGTCTGCCTGGGTACGTCACTCCACAGATCATGTTTTGTATTCTGCAGAAGCCATTGGCTGTGCCCCGGCGGCAGGCTGAACCTACCACTCATTCTCCGACCACACCATCAGTTCCCACATCAACCAACCGGCTGGCTACGCTTCCTCCGTCTGGGCCTGGATAGGGCCCATCTCAACCTGCAGGTTGAACCACACACTATTCTCCTGAGAGAGACAGTCATAAACACACATAACGCAGTGAGAGAGACAGTCATAAACACATAACACAGTGAGAGAGACAGTCATAAACACACATAACGCAGTGAGAGAGACAGTCATAAACACATAACACAGTGAGAGAGACAGTCATAAACACACATAACGCAGTGAGAGAGACAGTCATAAACACATAACACAGTGAGAGAGACAATCATAAACACACATAACGCAGTGAGAGAGACAGTCATAAACACATAACACAGTGAGAGAGACAGTCATAAACACACATAACGCAGTGAGAGAGACAGTCATAAACACACATAACGCAGTGAGAAAGACAATCATAAACACATAACACGGTGAGAGAGACAGTCATAAACACACATAACGTAGTGAGAGAGACAATCATAAACACACATAACGCAGTGAGAGAGACAGTCATAAACACATAACACAGTGAGAGAGACAATCATAAACACACATAACGCAGTGAGAGAGACAGTCATAAACACACATAACGCAGTGAGAAAGACAATCATAAACACATAACACGGTGAGAGAGACAGTCATAAACACACATAACGCAGTGAGAGACAGTAATAAACACATAACACAGTGAGAGAGACAGTCATAAACACACATAACGCAGTGAGAAAGACAATCATAAACACACATAACGTAGTGAGAGAGACAGTCATAAACACACATAACACAGTGAGAGAGACAGTCATAAACACACATAACACAGTGAGAGAGACAGTCATAAACACACATAACGCAGTAAGACAGTCATAAACACATAACACAGTGAGAGAGACAATCATAAACACACATAACACAGTTATGTCAGTGTGAGTGAGTGTGTGTGGATGTCAGTGTGAGTGAGTGTGTGTGGATGTCAATGTGAGTGTGTGTGTGTCAGTGAGTGTGTATGTGAGTGTGTGTATGTCAGTGTGCGTGTGTGTGGATGTCAGTGTAAGAGACAGTCATAAACACACATAACGCAGTGAGAGAGACAATCATAAACACACATAACGCAGTAAGACAGTCATAAACACATAACACAGTGAGAGAGACAATCATAAACACACATAACGCAGTGAGAGAGACAGTCATAAACACATAACGCAGTGAGAGAGACAGTCATAAACACACATAACGCAGTGAGAGACAGTCATAAACACACATAACGCAGTAAGAGAGACAGTCATAAACACACATAACACAGTGAGAGACAGTCATAAACACACATAACACAGTGAGAGAGACAGTCATAAACACATAACACAGTGAGAGAGACAGTCATAAACACACATAACACAGTGAGAAAGACAGTCATAAACACACATAACACAGTGAGAAAGACAATCATAAACACACATAACGCAGTAAGACAGTCAGAAACACGCATAACGCAGTGAGAGACAGTCATAAACACATAACACAGCGAGAGAGACAATCATAAACACACATAACGCAGTGAGAGAGACAATCATAAACACACATAACGCAGTAAGACAGTCATAAACACATAACACAGTGAGGGAGACAATCATAAACACACATAACGCAGTGAGAGAGACAGTCATAAACACATAACGCAGTGAGAGAAACAGTCATAAACACACATAACGCAGTGAGAAAGACAATCATAAACACATAACACAGTGAGAAAGACAGTCATAAACACACATAACGCAGTGAGAGACAGTAATAAACACATAACACAGTGAGAGATACAGTCATAAACACACATAACGCAGTGAGAGACAGTAATAAACACATAACACAGTGAGAGAGACAGTCATAAACACACATAACGCAGTGGGAAAGACAGTCATAAACACACATAACACAGTGAGAGAGACAGTCAGAAACACTCATAACACAGTGAGAGACAATCATAAACACACATAACACAGTGAGAAAGACAGTCAGAAACACACATAACACAGTGAGAAAGACAGTCAGAAACACACATAACACAGTGAGAGAAACAGTCACAAACACACAACGCAGTGAGAGAGACAGTCATAAATACACACAACGCAGTGAGAGAGACAGTCATAAACACACATAATGCAGTGAGAGAGACAGTCATAAATACACATAACGCAGTGAGAGAGACAGTCATAAACACACATAACGCAGTGAGAGAGACAGTCAGAAACACACATAACGCAGTGAGAAAGACAATCATAACACACATAACGCAGTAAGAGAGACAGTCATAAACACACATAACACAGTGAGAGAGACAATCATAAACACACATAACGTACTGAGAGAGACAGTCATAAACACACATAACACAGTGAGAGAGACAGTCATAAACACACATAACACAGTGAGAGAGACAGTCATAAACACACATAACGCAGTAAGACAGTCATAAACACATAACACAGTGAGAGAGACAATCATAAACACACATAACACAGTTATGTCAGTGTGAGTGAGTGTGTGTGGATGTCAGTGTTAGTGAGTGTGTGTGGATGTCAATGTGAGTGTGTGTGTGTCAGTGAGTGTGTATGTGAGTGTGTGTATGTCAGTGTGCGTGTGTGTGGATGTCAGTGTAAGAGACAGTCATAAACACACATAACGCAGTGAGAGAGACAATCATAAACACACATAACGCAGTAAAACAGTCATAAACACATAACACAGTGAGAGAGACAATCATAAACACACATAACGCAGTGAGAGAGACAGTCATAAACACATAACGCAGTGAGAGAGACAGTCATAAACACACATAACGCAGTGAGAAAGACAATCATAAACACATAACACGGTGAGAGAGACAGTCATAAACACACATAACGCAGTGAGAGACAGTAATAAACACATAACACAGTGAGAGAGACAGTCATAAACACACATAACGCAGTGAGAAAGACAGTCATAAACACACATAACACAGTGAGAGAGACAATCATAAACACACATAACGTAGTGAGAGAGACAGTCATAAACACACATAACACAGTGAGAGAGACAGTCATAAACACACATAACACAGTGAGAGAGACAGTCATAAACACACATAACGCAGTAAGACAGTTTTAAACACATAACACAGTGAGAGAGACAATCATAAACACACATAACACAGTTATGTCAGTGTGAGTGAGTGTGTGTGGATGTCAGTGTGAGTGAGTGTGTGTGGATGTCAATGTGAGTGTGTGTGTGTCAGTGAGTGTGTATGTGAGTGTGTGTATGTCAGTGTGCGTGTGTGTGGATGTCAGTGTAAGAGACAGTCATAAACACACATAACGCAGTGAGAAAGACAGTCATAAACACATAACGCAGTGAGAGAGACAGTCTTAAACACACATAACGCAGTGAGAAAGACAGTCATAAACACACATAACGCAGTAAGAGAGACAGTCATAAATACACATAACGCAGTGAGAAAGACAGTCATAAACACACATAACGCAGTGAGAGAGACAGAAACACACATAACGCAGTGAGAAAGACAATCATAAACACACATAACGCAGTAAGACAGTCATAAACACACATAACGCAGTAAGACAGTCATAAACACACATAACGCAGTAAGACAGTCATAAACAGACATAACGCAGTGAGAAAGACAGTCATAAACACACATAACGCAGTAAGACAGTCATAAACAGACATAACGCAGTGAGAAAGACAGTCATAAACACACATAACGCAGTGAGAGACAGTCATAAACACACATAACGCAGTGAGAGAGACAGTCATAAACACACATAACACAGTGAGAGAGACAGTCATAAACACACATAACACAGTGAGAGACAGTCATAAACACACATAACACAGTGAGAGAGACAGTCATAAACACATAACACAGTGAGAGAGACAGTCATAAACACACATAACACAGTGAGAAAGACAGTCATAAACACACATAACACAGTGAGAAAGACAATCATAAACACACATAACGCAGTAAGACAGTCAGAAACACACATAACGCAGTGAGAGACAATCATAAACACACATAACGCAGTGAGAGAGACAGTCATAAACACACATAACGCAGTGAGAGAGACAGTCATAAATACACATAACGCAGTGAGAGAGACAATCATAATCACACATAACGCAGTAAGACAGTCATAAACACATAACGCAGTGAGAGAGACAGTTATAAACACACATAACGCAGTGAGAGAGACAATCATAAACACATATAACGCAGTGAGAGAGACAGTCATAAACACATAACGCAGTGAGAGAGACAGTCATAAACACCCATAACGCAGTGAGAAAGACAATCATAAACACATAACAAAGTGAGAGAGACAGACATAAACACACATAACGCAGTGAGAGACAGTAATAAACACATAACACAGTGAGAGAGACAGTCATAAACACACATAACGCAGTGAGAAAGACAGTCATAAACACACATAACACAGTGAGAGAGACAGTCAGAAACACACATAACACAGTGAGAGACAATCATAAACACACATAACACAGTGAGAAAGACAGTCATAAACACACATAACACAGTGAGAAAGACAGTCATAAACACACATAACACAGTGAGAGAGACAGTCACAAACACACAACGCAGTGAGAGAGACAGTCATAAACACACATAACGCAGTAAGACAGTCATAAACACACATAACGCAGTGAGAGAGACAGTCATAAATACACATAACGCAGTGAGAGAGACAGTCATAAACACACATAACGCAGTGAGAGAGACAGTCAGAAACACACATAACGCAGTGAGAAAGACAATCATAACACATAACACAGTGAGAGAGACAGTCATAAACACACATAACACAGTGAGAGAGACAGTCATAAGCACACATAACGCAGTGAGAGAGACAGTCATAAACACACATAACACAGTGAGAGAGACAGTCATAAGCACACATAACGCAGTGAGAGAGACAATCATAAACACACATAACACAGTGAGAGAGACAGTCACAAACACACATAACACAGTGAGAGAGACAATCATAAACACACATAACGTAGTGAGAGAGACAGTCATAAACACACATAACGCAGTGAGAGACAGTCATAAACACACATAACGCAGTGAGAAAGACAGTCATAAACACACATAACGCAGTGAGAGAGACAGTCATAAACACACATAACGCAGTGAGAGAGACAGTCATAAACACACATAACGCAGTGAGAGACAGTCATAAACACACATAACGCAGTGAGAAAGACAGTCATAAACACACATAACGCAGTGAGAGAGACAGTCATAAACACACATAACGCAGTGAGAGACAGTCATAAACACACATAACTCAGTGAGAGAGACAGTCATAAACACACATAACACAGTGAGAGAGACAGTCATAAGCACACATAACACAGTGAGAGACAGTCATAAACACACATAACGCAGTGAGAGAGACAGTCATAAACACACATAACGCAGTGAGAGAGACAGTCATAAACACACAACGCAGTGAGAGAGACAGTCATAAACACACATAACGCAGTGAGAGAGACAGTCATAAACACACATAACAGTGAGAAAGACAATCATAAACACACATAACACAGTAAGAGACAGTCACAAACACACATAACGCAGTGAGAGATACAATCATAAACACACATAACACAGTGAGAGAGACAGTCATAAACACACATAACAGTGAGAAAGACAATCATAAACACACATAACACAGTGAGAGACAGTCACAAACACACATAACGCAGTGAGAGATACAATCATAAACACACATAACACAGTGAGAGAGACAGTCACAAACACACAACGCAGTGAGAGAGACAGTCACAAACACACAACGCAGTGAGAGAGACAGTCATAAACACACATAACGCAGTAAGACAGTCATAAACACACATAACGCAGTGAGAGAGACAGTCATAAATACACATAACGCAGTGAGAGAGACAGTCATAAACACACATAACGCAGTGAGAGAGACAGTCAGAAACACACATAACGCAGTGAGAAAGACAACCATAACACATAACACAGTGAGAGAGACAGTCATAAACACACATAACACAGTGAGAGAGACAGTCATAAGCACACATAACGCAGTGAGAGAGACAGTCATAAACACACATAACGCAGTGAGAGAGACAATCATAAACACACATAACACAGTGAGAGAGACAGTCACAAACACACATAACACAGTGAGAGAGACAATCATAAACACACATAACGTAGTGAGAGAGACAGTCATAAACACACATAACGCAGTGAGAGACAGTCATAAACACACATAACGCAGTGAGAAAGACAGTCATAAACACACATAACGCAGTGAGAGAGACAGTCATAAACACACATAACGCAGTGAGAGAGACAGTCATAAACACACATAACGCAGTGAGAGACAGTCATAAACACACATAACGCAGTGAGAGAGACAGTCATAAACACACATAACGCAGTGAGAGACAGTCATAAACACACATAACTCAGTGAGAGAGACAGTCATAAACACACATAACACAGTGAGAGAGACAGTCATAAGCACACATAACACAGTGAGAGACAGTCATAAACACACATAACGCAGTGAGAGAGACAGTCATAAACACACATAACGCAGTGAGAGAGACAGTCATAAACACATAACGCAGTGAGAGAGACAGTCATAAACACACATAACGCAGTGAGAGACAGTCATAAACACACATAACGCAGTGAGAAAGACAGTCATAAACACACATAACGCAGTGAGAGAGACAGTCATAAACACACATAACGCAGTGAGAGACAGTCATAAACACACATAACTCAGTGAGAGAGACAGTCATAAACACACATAACACAGTGAGAGAGACAGTCATAAGCACACATAACACAGTGAGAGACAGTCATAAACACACATAACGCAGTGAGAGAGACAGTCATAAACACACATAACGCAGTGAGAGAGACAGTCATAAACACACAACGCAGTGAGAGAGACAGTCATAAACACACATAACGCAGTGAGAGAGACAGTCATAAACACACATAACAGTGAGAGAGACAATCATAAACACACATAACACAGTGAGAGAGACAATCATAAACACATATAACGCAGTGAGAGAGACAGTCATAAACACACATAACACAGTGAGAGAGACAGTCATAAACACACATAACGCAGTGAGAGACACAGTAAGATACACACATAACACTGTGTATGTCAGTGTGAGTGAGTGTTTTGTAAGTCAGTGTGAGTGAGTGTGTGTCAGTGTAAGTGAGTGTGTGTGTATGTGAGTGTGTGGATGTCAGTGTGTGTCAGAGTGTGTGTGTATGTCAGTGTGAGTGAGAGTGTGTGTGTATGTCAGTGTGAGTGAGTGTGTGTGGATGTCAGTGTGAGTGAGAGTGTGTGTGTATGTCAGTGTGAGTGAGTGTGTGTGGATGTCAGTGTGAGTGAGAGTGTGTGTGTATGTCAGTGTGAGTGAGTGTGTGTGGATGTCAGTGCCAGTGAGTGTGTGTGGATGTCAATGTGAGTGTGTGTATGTCAGTGTGTGTGAGTGTGTGTATGTCAGTGTGCGTGTGTGTGTGTATGTCAGTGTAAGTGAGTGTGTATGTCAGTGTGTGTGTGTGTATGTCAGTGTGAGTGTGTGTGTATGTCAGTGTGAGTGAGAGTGTGTGTATGTCAGTGTGAGTGAGAGTGTGTGTATGTCAGTGTGAGTGAGTGTGTATGTCAGTGTGTGTATGTCAGTGTGAGTGAGAGTGTGTGTGTATGTCAGTGTGAGTGAGGGTGTGTGTACGTCAGTGTGAGTGTGTGTGTATGTCAGTGTGAGTGTGTGTGTGTGTGTATGTCAGTGTGAGTGTGTGTGTATGTCAGTGTGAGTGAGTGTGTGTGGATGTCAGTGTGAGTGAGTGTGTGTGGATGTCAATGTGAGTGTGTGTCAGTGAGTGTGTATGTGAGTGTGTGTATGTCAGTGTGTGTGTGTGTGTATGTCAGTGTAAGTGAGTGTGTATGTCAGTGTGTGTGAGAGTGTGTGTATGTAAGTGTGAGTGAGAGTGTGTGTGTATGTCAGTGTGAGTGAGTGTGTATGTCAGTGTGTGTATGTCAGTGTGAGTGAGAGTGTGTGTATGTCAGTGTGAGTGAGAGTGTGTGTGTATGTCAGTGTGAGTGAGAGTGTGTGTATGTCAGTGTGTGTGTATGTCAGTGTGAGTGTGTGTGTGTGTGTGTATGTCAGTGTGAGTGAGAGTGTGTGTATGTCAGTGTGTGTATGTCAGTGTGAGTGTGTATGTCAGTGTGAGTGAGTGTGTATGCACCCGCAGGGCCCCGTGTCACGGTCCGAGCAGTACAGGGGCTCCAGACTCCGCCCATATAACCCGCAGGGCCCCGTGTCATTGTATTAGTGGTACAGGGGCTCCAGACTCCGCCCATATAACCCGCAGGGCCCCGTGTCATTGTATTAGTGGTACAGGGGCCCCAGACTCCGTCCATATAACCCGCAGGGCCCCGTGTCATTGTATTAGTGGTACAGGGGCCCCAGACTCCGCCCATATAACACGCAGGGCCCCGTGTCATTGTATTAGTGGTACAGGGGCCCCAGACTCCGCCCATATAACCCGCAGGGTCCCGTGTCATTGTATTAGTGGTACAGGGGCCCCAGACTCCGCCCATATAACACGCAGGGCCCCGTGTCATTGTATTAGTGGTACAGGGGCCCCAGACTCCGCCCATATAACCCGCAGGGCCCCGTGTCATTGTATTAGTGGTACAGGGGCCCCAGACTCCGCCCATATAACCCGCAGGGCCCCGTGTCATTGTATTAGTGGTACAGGGGCCCCAGACTCCGCCCATATAACCCGCAGGGCCCCGTGTCATTGTATTAGTGGTACAGGGGCCCCAGACTCCGCCCATATAACCCGCAGGGCCCCGTGTCATTGTATTAGTGGTACAGGGGCCCCAGACTCCGCCCATATAACCCGCAGGGCCCCGTGTCATTGTATTAGTGGTACAGGGGCCCCAGACTCCGCCCATATAACCCGCAGGGCCCCGTGTCATTGTATTAGTGGTACAGGGGCCCCAGACTCCGCCCATATAACCCGCAGGGCCCCGTGTCATTGTATTAGTGGTACAGGGGCCCCAGACTCTGCCCATATAACCCGCAGGGCCCCGTGTCATTGTATTAGTGGTACAGGGGCCCCAGACTCCGCCCATATAACCCGCAGTGGGACCGCTCGCTGCAGATCCTGTCAGGCTCCGCGAGGGAGAGTCACGGGTAACACTGGTCAGCGCGAGGGCGCCTAGTGCTGACGTGCTGCGCGAGTTTCCATAGCAACGAATTCAAATGGCCTGGAAATGACAGTTAGGAGAGATGTCATGAGACAGCACGTGCAAGAGACAGTCAGGAACTGCCACAGTGCAAGGTACAGACCAGGGACTGAGACAGCCAGGGACTGAGAGAGACTGCCAGGGACTTAGAGAGACGGCCAGGGACTGAGAGAGAGACAGCCAGGGTCTGAAAGAGACAGACAGGGACTGAGAGAGACTGCCGGAGACTGAGAGAGACGGCCAGGGACTGAGAGAGACTGCCGGAGACTGAGAGAGACAGCCAGGGACTGAGAGAGACAGCCAGGGACTGAGAGAGACTGCCAGGGACTTAGAGAGACGGCCAGGGACTGAGAGAGAGACAGCAAGGGTCTGAAAGAGACAGACAGGGACTGAGAGAGACTGCCGGAGACTGAGAGAGACAGCCAGGGACTGAGAGAGACAGCCAGGGACTGAGAAAGACGGCCAGGGACTGAGAGAGACGGCCAGGGACTGAGAGAGAGACAGCCAGGGTCTGAAAGAGACAGACAGGGACTGAGAGAGACTGCCGGAGACTGAGAGAGACTGCCAGGGACTGAGAGAGACAGCCAGGGACTGAGAGAGACGGCCAGGGACTGAGAGAGACGGCCAGGGACTGAGAGAGACGGCCGGAGACTGAGAGAGACGACCAGGGACTGAGAGAGACGGCCAGGGACTGAGAGAGACAGCCAGGGACTGAGAGAGATAGCCGGAGACTGAGAGAGACAGCCAGGGACTGAGAGAGAGAGACCGCCAGGGACTGAGAGAGAGACGGCCAGGGACGGAGAGAGACAGCCAGGGACTGAGAGAGACTGCCAGGGACTGATAGAGACAGCCAGGGACTGAAAGAGACTACCAGGGACTGAGAGAGAGAGAAGGAGACTGAGAGAGACAGCCAGGGACTGAGAGAGAGACAGCCAGGGACTGAGAGAGAGACTGCCAGGGACTAAGAGAGAGATCCAGTTACTGAGAGACAGACAGGGACTGAGAGAGACAGCCAGGGACTGAGAGAGAGAGCCAGGGACTTAAAGAGACAGCCATGGACTGAGAGAGAGAGAGAGCCAGGGACTGAGAGAGAGACTGCCAGGGACTGAGAGAGAGAGCCAGGGACTTAAAGAGACAGCCATGGACTGAGAGAGAGAGAGCCAGGGACTGAGAGAGAGACTGCCAGAGACTGAGAGAGACTGCCAGGGACTGAGAGAGACGGCCAGGGACTGAGAGAGACTGCCAGGGACTGATAGAGACAGCCAGGGACTGAGAGAGAGTGCCGGAGACTGAGAGAGACAGCCAGGGACTGAGAGAGAGTGCCGGAGACTGAGAGAGACAGCCAGGGACTGAGAGAGAGACAGCCAGGGACTGAGTGAGACGGCCAGGGACTGAGAGAGACTGCCAGGGACTGATAGAGACAGCCAGGGACTGAGAGAGCGTGCCGGAGACTGAGAGAGACAGCCAGGGACTGAGAGAGAGACAGCCAGGGACTGAGAGAGACGGCCAGGGACTTAAAGAGACGGCCAGGGACTGAAAGAGACTACCAGGGACTGAGAGAGAGAGATGGAGACTGAGAGAGACAGCCAGGGACTGAGAGAGAGACAGCCAGGGACTGAGAGAGATACTGCCAGGGACTGAGAGAGATGGCCAGGGACAGAAAGAGACTGCCAGGGACTGAGAGAGACTGCCAGAGATGGAGAGAGACAGCCAGGGACTGAGAGAGAGAGCCAGGGACTGAGAGAGATGGCCAGGGACAGAAAGAGACTGCCAGGGACTGAGAGAGACGGAGAGAGACGGCCAGGGACTGAGAGAGACGGCCAGGGACTGAGAGAGAGACTGCCAGGGACTGAGAGAGACAGCCAGGGACTGAGAGAGATAGCCGGAGACTGAGAGAGACAGCCAGGGACTGAGAGAGAGAGACCGCCATGGACTGAGAGAGGCGGCCAGGGACGGAGAGAGACAGCCAGGGACTGAGAGAGACTGCCAGGGACTGATAGAGACAGCCAGGGACTGAAAGAAACTGCCAGGGACTGAGAGAGAATGCCAGGGTCTGAGAGAGAGACTGCCAGGGACTAAGAAAGAGATCCAGGGACTGAGAGAGACAGCCAGGGACTGAGAGAGACAGACATGGACAGTCCCATGTCTGTGTAATGTGGGGGTGCAGGTCCCATGTCTGTAATGTGGGGGTGCAGGTCCCATGTCTGTAATGTGGGGGTGCAGGCCCCATGTCTGTGTAATGTGGGGGTGCAGGTCCCATGTCTGTGTAATGTGGGGGTGCAGGTCCCATGTCTGTAATGTGGGGGTGCAGGTCCCATGTCTGTAATGTGGGGGTGCAGGTCCAATGTCTGTGTAATGTGGGGGTGCAGGTCCAATGTCTGTGTAATGTGGGGGTGCAGGTCCCATGTCTGTGTAATGTGGGGGTGCAGGTCCCATGTCTGTGTAATGTAGGGGTGCAGGTCCCATGTCTGTGTAATGTAGGGGTGCAGGTCCCATGTCTGTATTGTGGGGGTGCAGGTCCCATGTTTGTGTAATGTGGGGGTGCAGGTCCCATGTCTGTGTAATGTGGGGGTGCAGGTCCAATGTCTGTGTAATGTGGGGGTGCAGGTCCCATGTCTGTAATGTGGGGGTGCAGCTCCCATGTCTGTGTAATGTGGGGGTGCAGGTCCCATGTCTGTAATGTGGGGGTGCAGGTCCCATGTCTGTGTAATGTGGGGGTGCAGGTCCCATGTCTGTGTAATGTGGGGGTGCAGGTCCCATGTCTGTGTAATGTAGGGGTGCAGGTCCCATGTCTGTAATGTGGGGGTGCAGGTCCCATGTCTGTGTAATGTGGGGGTGCAGGTCCCATGTCTGTGTAATGTGGGGGTGCAGGTCCCATGTCTGTGTAATGTGGGGGTGCAGGTCCAATGTCTGTGTAATGTGGGGGTGCAGGTCCCATGTCTGTAATGTGGGGGTGCAGCTCCCATATCTGTGTAATGTGGGGGTGCAGGTCCCATATCTGTGTAATGTGGGGGTGCAGGTCCCATGTCTGTAATGTGGGGGTGCAGGTCCCATGTCTGTGTAATGTGGGGGTGCAGGTCCCATGTCTGTGTAATGTGGGGGTGCAGGTCCCATGTCTGTGTAATGTAGGGGTGCAGGTCCCATGTCTGTAATGTGGGGGTGCAGGTCCCATGTCTGTGTAATGTGGGGGTGCAGGTCCCATGTCTGTGTAATGTGGGGGTGCAGGTCCCATGTCTGTGTAATGTGGGGGTGCAGGTCTCATGTCTGTGTAATGTGGGGGTGCAGGTCCCATGTCTGTGTAATGTGGGGGTGCAGGTCTCATGTCTGTAATGTGGGGGTGCAGGTCTCATGTCTGTAATGTGGGTGTGCAGGCCCATGTCTGTGTAATGTGGGGGTGCAGGTCCCATGTCTGTGTAATGTGGGGGTGCAGGTCCCATGTCTGTGTAATGTGGGGGTGCAGGTCCCATGTCTGTGTAATGTGGGGGTGCAGGTCTCATGTCTGTAATGTGGGGGTGCAGGTCCCATGTCTGTAATGTGGGGGTGCAGGTCCCATGTCTGTGTAATGTGGGGGTGCAGGTCTCATGTCTGTAATGTGGGGGTGCAGGTCCCATGTCTGTGTAATGTGGGGGTGCAGGTCCCATGTCTGTGTAATGTGGGGGTGCAGGTCCCATGTCTGTAATGTGGGGGTGCAGGTCCCATGTCTGTAATGTGGGGGTGCAGGTCCCATGTCTGTGTAATGTGGGGGTGCAGGTCCCATGTCTGTGTAATGTGGGGGTGCAGGTTCCATGTCTGTAATGTGGGGGTGCAGGTCCCATGTCTGTGTAATGTGGGGGTGCAGGTCCCATGCCTGTGTAATGTGGGGGTGCAGGTCCCATGTCTGTAATGTGGGGGTGCAGGTCCCATGTCTGTGTAATGTGGGGGTGCAGGTCCCATGTCTGTAATGTGGGGGTGCAGGTCCCATGTCTGTAATGTGGGGGTGCAGGTCCCATGTCTGTGTAATGTGGGGGTGCAGGTCCCATGTCTGTGTAATGTGGGGGTGCAGGTCCAATGTCTGTAATGTGGGGGTGCAGGTCCCATGTCTGTGTAATGTGGGGGTGCAGGTCCCATGTCTGTGTAATGTGGGGGATGCAGGTCTCATGTCTGTAATGTGGGGGTGCAGGTCCCATGTCTGTGTAATGTGGGGGTGCAGGTCCCATGTCTGTAATGTGGGGGTGCAGGTCCCATGTCTGTAATGTGGGGGTGCAGGTCCCATGTCTGTAATGTGGGGGTGCAGGTCCCATGTCTGTGTAATGTGGGGGTGCAGGTCCCATGTCTGTGTAATGTGGGGGTGCAGGTCCCATGTCTGTAATGTGCGGATGCAGGTCCCATGTTTGTGTAATGCGGGGGTGCAGGTCCCATGTCTGTGTAATGTAGGGGTGCAGGTCCCATGTCTGTGTAATGTGGGGGTGCAGGTCCCATGTCTGTGTAATGTGGGGGTGCAGGTCCCATGTCTGTGTAATGTGGGGGTGCAGGTCTCATGTCTGTAATGTGGGGGTGCAGGTCCCATGTCTGTGTAATGTGGGGGTGCAGGTCTCATGTTTGTAATGTGGGGGTGCAGGTCCCATGTCTGTGTAATGTGGGGGTGCAGGTCCCATGTCTGTGTAATGTGGGGGTGCAGGTCCCATGTCTGTAATGTGGGGGTGCAGGTCCCATGTCTGTAATGTGGGGGTGCAGGTCCCATGTCTGTGTAATGTGGGGGTGCAGGTCCCATGTCTGTGTAATGTGGGGGTGCAGGTCCCATGTCTGTAATGTGGGGGTGCAGGTCCCATGTCTGTGTAATGTGGGGGTGCAGGTCTCATGTCTGTAATGTGGGGGTGCAGGTCCCATGTCTGTGTAATGTGGGGGTGCAGGTCCCATGTCTGTAATGTGGGGGTGCAGGTCCCATGTCTGTGTAATGTGGGGGTGCAGGTCCCATGTCTGTAATGTGGGGGTGCAGGTCTCATGTCTATAATGTGGGGGTGCAGGTCCCATGTCTGTGTAATGTGGGGGTGCAGGTCTCATGTCTGTAATGTGGGGGTGCAGGTCCCATGTCTGTAATGTGGGGGTGCAGGTCCCATGTCTGTGTAATGTGGGGGTGCAGGTCTCATGTCTGTAATGTGGGGGTGCAGGTCTCATGTCTGTAATGTGGGGGTGCAGGTCCCATGTCTGTGTAATGTGGGGGTGCAGGTCCCATGTCTGTGTAATGTGGGGGTGCAGGTCCCATGTCTGTAATGTGGGGGTGCAGGTCTCATGTCTGTAATGTGGGGGTGCAGGTCTCATGTCTGTAATGTGGGGGTGCAGGTCCCATGTCTGTGTAATGTGGGGGTGCAGGTCCCATGTCTGTGTAATGTGGGGGTGCAGGTCCCATGTCTGTAATGTGGGGGTGCAGTTCCCATGTCTGTGTAATGTGGGGGTGCAGGTCCCATGTCTGTGTAATGTGGGGGTGCAGGTCCCATGTCTGTAATGTGGGGGTGCAGGTCCCATGTCTGTGTAATGTGGGGGTGCAGGTCTCATGTCTGTAATGTGGGGGTGCAGGTCCCATGTCTGTGTAATGTGGGGGTGCAGGTCTCATGTCTGTAATGTGGGGGTGCAGGTCTCATGTCTGTAATGTGGGGGTGCAGGTCCCATTCTGTTTTCTGTTGTTCAGAGCTCCTTATAATGGGAAACGTACAGCCCGAGGCAGAACCTCAAGAAAATGTGAAGGAAGCAGCGGCGAGGACAGAGAATGAGCAACGCTCTGCTATCTCCAAACAGCATTCAGGGAATATGGAATCACAGTGTAAAGATGGACGAGCTGCCCAACCTCCTGGCAAATTCAGCAGGAACGCTTCCTGGGAGCTGAACAAGAAGTGGAAGAGCATGAGAGAGCCATCCTGGAAATTACTGCAACCCAGCTGTCTGAGCGGCACGTCGGCAGCACTGCCCCACACCTTCATCGACCAACTCCATGAGCAGACCCCAAGACAACCTCCTCCCTGCAACTCAAACACTGACAGCGAGCAGTGCATCTGTCCAAATCCACAAATGGAGAAAAGCACCAGAGAGAGAGAAATCTCCGGCGTGGACGCCATACTGAGCCAGCCTTCATTAGAAAACCTCCAACTCCTAAGTGCATCAGTAGACGTGGAGACACCACAATCCAGTGCTTCTCTGCAGTTACAGCAAATAAATCCAGGTGTCAAAGGCCTAAACCTTCATGCTCCTCCAGAGGTTGCAAGACTTTTACAGACTCGAAGCAAGCTAGCACGTAATACCAAGGCTAGTCCAGCCAAAGTGCCCACCACTAAATGTTCCCCTTTAAAAGTACCACCTGCCCCAGCAGAGAAAACCTGCCAATCACCCCAACATGACCCTCCTATCCCATCCAAAGCACCAGCCAGACGTCGTACAAATGCTGGCAAAGCATTATTCAACTGTACACACACTGTAAATACCTCTGATGTACAAATTGATGGGGAAGGAGCCATTAAAATGCAAATTGAAGAGGATGTGTGCGTTGTCAATATCAGAAAAGGTCACCTGCCCAAATCCCAGACTTCAAAACCAAAGCACGCATCTAACATCGCCACTCACAAAGCTTCGGGGCTAGATCCCAACCCATACGCAACTTGGGTAATGCATGAAAATCTGGGGAGAACACTGGAAAAAGGAAGCAATTTATCATCTGTAGATGCTGGTATACCACAGAAGCAAGTCATTTCTAAAAACGTGAAGACATTAAGTTCTCAGACACAAGAATTTCAGACTACGAAGGTAGAACAAGTTTACCAAACCCTTCCCTATATGTACTCTCCAACATGTGAAGGAAGGATTGAAGGTGGGGTAACCATATCAACCAAACTAAAGCACAAGAAAAAACGTCAGACTTCGAACGTTCTTGGTACAACTCCACAACCTCCAACAGGTTCCGGTGCAACTCCACAACCTCCAACAGGTTCCGGTGCAACTCCACAACCTCCAACAGGTTCCGGTGCAACTCCACAACCTCCAACAGGTTCCGGTGCAACTCCACAACCTCCAACAGGTTCCGGTGCAACTCCACAACCTCCAACAGGTTCCGGTGCAACTCCACAACCTCCAACAGGTTCCGGTGCAACTCCACAACCTCCAACAGGTTCCGGTGCAACTCCACAACCTCCAACAGGTTCCGGTGCAACTCCACAACCTCCAACAGGTTCCGGTGCAACTCCACAACCTCCAACAGGTTCCGGTGCAACTCCACAACCTCCAAAAGGTTCAGATACAACTCCACAACCTCCAAAATTTTCCGGTGCAACTCCACAACCTCCAAAAGGTTCCGGTGCAACTCCACAACCTCCAAAAGGTTCCGGTGCAACTCCACAACCTCCAACAGGTTCCGGTACAACTCCACAACCTCCAAAAGGTTCCGGTACAACTCCACAACCTCCAAAAGGTTCCGGTGCAACTCCACAACCTCCAAAAGGTTCAGATACAACTCCACAACCTCCAAAAGGTTCCGGTACAACTCCACAACCTCCAAAAGGTTCCAGTACAACTACAAAACCTCCAAAAGGTTCCGGTTCAACTCCACAACCTCCAAAAGGTTCAGATACAACTCCACAACCTCCAAAAGGTTCCGGTGCAACTCCAGAACCTCCAAAAGGTTCAGATACAACTCCACAACCTCCAAAAGGTTCCGGTGCAACTCCACAACCTCCAAAAGGTTCAGATACAACTCCACAACCTCCAAAAGGTTCCGGTGCAATTCCACGACCTCCAAAAGGTTCAGATACAACTCCACAACCTCCAAAAGGTTCCAATACAAGTTCACAACCTCCAAAAGGTTCAGATACAACTCCACAACCTCCAAAAGGTTCTGGAATAACAGTACAACCTCCAAAAGGTTCCTTTACAGCTCCACAACCTCTAAAGTACAACTCTGGTACAACTCCACAACCTGTAAAAGTTTCTAGAACATCTCAAGAACCTCTAAAAGGTTCAGGAACAACACAACATTCAAATATTTCTGGTACAACTCCGCAACTCTTTCAGTTTTCTATTACAACTCCAGAACATATTCAGGTTTCTAATACAACTGCGCAACCTCTTAAGTTTTCTAGTGCAACTCCACAAGTCTTTCAATTTTCTGTTACAACTCCAGATCATCTGATGTGTTTTGGTACAACTCCAGAACATTCGATGTGCTTTGGTACAACTCCGCAACCTCCGATGCGCTTTGGTACAACTCCTCAACCTCTGATGCGCTTTGGTACAACTCCGCAACCTCTGATGCGCTTTGGTACAACTCCGCAACCTCCGATGCGCTTTGGTACAACTCTGCAACCTCCGATGCGCTTTGGTACAACTCCAGAATCTTCGATGCGCTTTGGTACAACTCCAGAACCTCCGAAGCGCTTTGGTACAACTCTGCAACCTCCGATGCGCTTTGGTACAACTGCGCAACCTCTGATGCGCTTTGGTACAACTCCACAACCTCTGATGCGCTTTGGTACAACTCCAGAACCTCCGATGCGCTTTGGTACAACTCCGCAACCTCCGATGCGCTTTGGTACAACTCCGCAACCTCCGATGCGCTTTGGTAAAACTCCAGAACCTCCGATACGCTTTGGTAAAACTCCAGAACCTCCGATGCGCTTTGGTAAAACTACAGAACCTTTAATGTTCACCTTCAGAGGAGAAAAGCCCAAATTTGACTGGACTGTAACACCAGATTATCAGTCTCAGTGCCGCAGTTCCAGGAGAGCAGAAAAAACTGCCCAGTTTTCAAAATACTGTGAACCTGGTAAAGGACTGAGCAGTGTTCGGTCGTGGCCTGGATTTCCCATCCCACAGAAACCACAGAATACATCACCTGGACAGCTGCAAGAGCCAAGGCCTATTGTAGCCCCTGCAGTATTTACTTTCAGTCCACAAACTGATGAAATAAACAAAACCTTGTCTGGGAACCGTGGTGACAATGGACAAATCCGGGTGCTGACCGAGGCTGGAAAACCCACTGCAGAACCAGGTCACGATTGGCACAAGGCTAGTGCTGTCCAAACCAAGGATGAGAAGGAGCTCCAACAGGGTCAGAGCAATGGCCAGTTTGTAGTCTGCAGAGCCAGTCGTCCTGCCAGGAATAAGAACAGGGTGATGGCTATCTCCGGGACGTCACTGCAGGATCCTGGTGTAGAGCAGCCTCAGGCCACGCCACGTACCCAGGATCAGCCCACTGAAGCTGACACGAAGATGGAGACCCCTTCCTCCAGTGAGCATGAGGGGCTGGAGGCAGAACCGGACTGCAGGCCGCCCCAGAGGTGGAGAGATTACAAGGTGGACAGTGTATGTAACATGAGGAGTCGGTGCCGACACCGTCCTGGGAGTATGCCACCGAACATTACTGCTTGGTAAGTCTATTCCATTATACTTTACCAGCCAGCGAATCTACATGGTATTCATCTGATGGATACATTTCTAGAGATTGAGACTGCTTCCAGCTAATACTGGGTGCATTGCTAGTGCCGAGCTCCAGCTGCTGCTGAACTACATCTCCCATAATGCTCTTCCGGGTAAAAGGCTGGCAGAGGAGCATGGGAAATGTTATCCTGCAATATCTGGGGTCTAAAGTAATTTCTTTAGTTTAACCAGCTCGATCGCAGCCCCTAAACCCTCTATAGTAACTTCCAATCCGAACACTGCAAGTATCACTTCTACTGTGATGGTACGTGTGATAGTACGTGTGATGGTACGTGTGATGGTACGTGTGATGGTACGTGTGATGGTACGTGTGATGGTACGTGCGATGGTACGTGTGATGGTATGTCTGATAGTACATGTGATGGTACGTGTGATGGTACGTGTGATGGTACGTGTGATAGTACATGTGATGGTACGTGTGATGGTACGTGCGATGGTACGTGCGATGGTACGTGCGATGGTACGTGCGATGGTACGTGCGATGGTACGTGCGATGGTACGTGTGATGGTACGTGTGATGGTACGTGTGATGGTACGTGTGATGGTATGTCTGATAGTACATGTGATGGTACGTGTGATGGTACGTGTGATGGTACGTGTGATGGTACGTGTGATGGTACGTGTGATGGTACGTGCGATGGTACGTGCGATGGTACGTGCGATGGTACGTGTGATGGTACGTGTGATGGTACGTGTGATGGTACGTGTAATAGTACGTGTGATGGTACGTGCGATGGTACGTGTGATGGTATGTCTGATAGTACACGCCAATTTATCCTCTGACTGACAGGTGCCATGATTCCATAGGAAGCAGGTCGGTGACCGGCTCTCGCTGCTAGCACAGAGAGAGAGCCTGGTGTTTGCATGGGATCAGCAGGGGGGGAATTTACTAGGTACCCTACTAATCCCATGCAAAAACAAGGACCTGGCAAGCCCCCACTCTGATTGGCAGATAGTAAGCAGTGTGTATCTATTAAACCCACGTGTATCTATTAAACCCGTGTGTATCTATTAAACCCGCGTGTATCTGTTAAACCCACGTGTATCTATTAAACCCACGTGTATCTATTAAACCCGCGTGTATCTGTTAAACCCACGTGTATCTGTTAAACCCGCGTGTATATTAAACCCACGTGTATCTATTAAACCCTCGTGTATATTAAACCCGCGTGTATCTATTAAACCCTCGTGTATATTAAACCCGCGTGTATCTGTTAAACCCTCGTGTATATTAAACCCGCGTGTATCTATAAAACCCTCGTGTATATTAAACCCGCATGTATCTATTAAACCCTCGTGTATATTAAACCCGCGTGTATCTATTAAACCCTCGTGTATATTAAACCCGCGTGTATCTATTAAACCCGGGTATATATATTAAACCAGTGTGTATCTATTAAACCCACGTGTATCTATTAAACCCGCGTGTATCTGTTAAACCCGCGTGTATCTATTAAACCCGGGTATATATATTAAACCAGTGTGTATCTATTAAACCCACGTGTATCTATTAAACCCGCGTGTATCTATTAAACCCGCGTGTATCTATTAAACCCGGGTATATATATTAAACCAGTGTGTATCTATTAAACCCACGTGTATCTATTAAACCCGCGTGTATCTATTAAACCCGCGTGTATCTGTTAAACCCGTGTGTATCTGTTAAACCCACGTGTATCTGTTAAACCCGCGTGTATATTAAACCCGCGTGTATCTATTAAACCCTCGTGTATATTAAACCCGCGTGTATCTATTAAACCCTCGTGTATATTAAACCCGCGTGTATCTATTAAACCCTCGTGTATATTAAACCCGCGTGTATCTATTAAACCCGGGTATATATATTAAACCAGTGTGTATCTATTAAACCCACGTGTATCTATTAAACCCGCGTGTATCTGTTAAACCCGCGTGTATCTATTAAACCCGGGTATATATATTAAACCAGTGTGTATCTATTAAACCCGTGTGTATCTGTTAAACCCGCGTGTATTTATTAAACCCGTGTGTATCTGTTAAACCCGCGTGTATCTGTTAAACCCGCGTGTATCTATTAAACCCGCGTGTATCTGTTAAACCCGCGTGTATCTGTTAAACACGCGTGTATCTATTAAACCCACGTGTATCTATTAAACCCACGTGTATCTGTTAAACCCGCGTGTATCTGTTAAACCCGCGTGTATTTATTAAACCCGCGTGTATCTATTAAACCCGCGTGTATTTATTAAACCCGCGTGTATCTATTAAACCCGCGTGTATTTGTTAAACCTGCGTGTATCTGTTAAACCCGCGTGTATCTGTTATACCCGCGTGTATCTGTTAAACACGCGTGTATCTATTAAACCCACGTGTATCTATTAAACCCACGTGTATCTGTTAAACCCGCGTGTATCTGTTAAACCCGCGTGTATTTATTAAACCCGCGTGTATCTGTTAAACCCGCGTGTATATATTAAACCCGCGTGTATCTATTAAACCCGCGTGTATCTGTTAAACCCGCGTGTATCTATTAAACCCGCGTGTATCTATTAAACCCGCGTGTATTTATTAAACCCGCGTGTATCTATTAAACCCGCGTGTATTTATTAAACCCTCGTGTATCTGTTAAACCCGCGTGTATTTGTTAAACCCGCGTGTATCTATTAAACCCGCGTGTATCTATTAAACCCGCGTGTATCTATTAAACCCGCGTGTATTTATTAAACCCGCGTGTATCTGTTAAACCCGCGTGTATCTGTTAAACCCACGTGTATCTATTAAACCCGCGTGTATCTATTAAACCCGCGTGTATCTGTTAAACCCGCGTGTATCTATTAAACCCGCGTGTATCTGTTAAACCCGCGTGTATCTGTTAAACCCGCGTGTATCTGTTAAACCCGCGTGTATCTATTAAACCCGCGTGTATCTGTTAAACCCGCGTGTATCTGTTAAACCCGCGTGTATCTGTTAAACCCGCGTGTATCTGTTAAACCCGCGTGTATTTGTTAAACCCGCGTGTATCTGTTAAACCGCGTGTATCTGTTAAACCCGCGTGTATCTGTTAAACCCGCGTGTATCTGTTAAACCCGCGTGTATCTGTTAAACCCGCGTGTATCCTCAACACTAACCGTAATCTCACACTAACCCTAGTTCAGAATTCTAGATCGTATCTTTGTTTTCTCTGGTCTCAGTGTAATGTTACTGACAGCGACAGACGTCTCCAGGCCAGTATTTGGCGCCCGGTATTGCTCCATGGAGCTAGCACTCTGCCCCAGAAGGTCTAATGATCACACCCAGCGCTCCTTATAATGGAGGGCGTTCCCTGGCTTCTAAATGCAAAGCATTCCAACCTATCAGTGCCTAGCTTGGTGTCATGTGACTGCAGACCACATTGGTTGACATTTGGTCTTTTCTCTGCCCCCTGCAGGTTATCCCCGTGTCAGAACCGGCTGTCAGAACCAGTATGGATCACTACCCTGAAACTTGCATCGTCTCTGGTGACCGGGACCAGACTATGGCAGGATCACTATGAGCAGCAAGCCCCCGACAGAAAATAATAAGACCTCCCTAATTAAACAATCACCTGTGGCATGGCTATATTGTATGTATCTCGCGGATAGACAGTCACATGACTGATCTATACATTGAGTTAGCAGAAAAAATGGTTTCATTGCGTCTGTGACATCACCAGTTTAATATGGAATCTCAAACCCCACGAACCCCAATACTGACACTAACCCCAATACTGACACTAACCCCCTGATCCCCAATACTGACACTAACCCCCTGATCCCCAACACTAACCCCAATACTGACACTAACCCCCTGATCCCCAACACTAACCCCAATACTGACACTAACCCCCTGATCCCCAACACTAACCCCAATACTGACACTAACCCCCTGATCCCCAATACTGACACTAACCCCCTGATCCCCAATACTGACACTAACCCCCTGATCCCCAACACTAACCCCAATACTGACACTAACCCCCTGATCCCCAACACTAACCCCAATACTGACACTAACCCCTTGATCCCCAACACTAACCCCAATACTGACACTAACCCCCTGATCCCCAATACTGACACTAACCCCCTGATCCCCAATACTGACACTAACCCCCTGATCCCCAATACTGACACTAACCCCCTGATCCCCAATACTGACACTAACCGCCTGATCCCCAACACTAACCCCAATACTGACACTAACCCCCTGATCCCCAATACTGACACTAACCCCAATACTGACACTAACCCCCTGATCCCCAATACTGACACTAACCCCCTGATCCCCAACACTAACCCCAATACTGACACTAACCCCAATACTGACACTAACCCCCTGATCCCCAATACTGACACTAACCCCCTGATCCCCAACACTAACCCCAATACTGACACTAACCCCCTGATCCCCAACACTAACCCCAATACTGACACTAACCCCTTGATCCCCAACACTAACCCCAATACTGACACTAACCCCCTGATCCCCAATACTGACACTAACCCCCTGATCCCCAATACTGACACTAACCCCCTGATCCCCAATACTGACACTAACCCCCTGATCCCCAATACTGACACTAACCCCCTGATCCCCAATACTGACACTAACCGCCTGATCCCCAACACTAACCCCAATACTGACACTAACCCCAATAATGACACTAACCCCCTGATCCCCAATACTGACACTAACCCCAATACTGACACTAACCCCCTGATCCCCAATACTGACACTAACCCCCTGATCCCCAACACTAACCCCAATACTGACACTAACCCCAATACTGACACTAACCCCCTGATCCCCAATACTGACACTAACCCCCTGATCCCCAACACTAACCCCAATACTGACACTAACCCCCTGATCCCCAATACTGACACTAACCCCCTGATCCCCAATACTGACACTAACCCCCTGATCCCCAACACTAACCCCAATACTGACACTAACCCCCGATCCCCAACACTAACCCCAATACTGACACTAACCCCCGATCCCCAACACTAACCCCAATACTGACACTAACCACCCCGATCCCCAACACTAACCCCAATACTGACACTAACCACCCCGATCCCCAACACTAACCCCAATACTGACACTAACCCCCTGATCCCCAACACTAACCCCAATACTGACACTAACCCCAATACTGACACTAACCCCAATACTGACACTAACCCCCTGATCCCCAATACTGACACTAACCCCCTGATCCCCAATACTGACACCAACCCCCTGATCCCCAATACTGACACTAACCCCCTGATCCCCAACACTAACCCCAATACTGACACTAACCCCCGATCCCCAACACTAACCCCAATACTGACACTAACCCCCGATCCCCAACACTAACCCCAATACTGACACTAACCACCCGATCCCCAACACTAACCCCAATACTGACACTAACCCCCTGATCCCCAACACTAACCCCAATACTGACACTAACCCCCTGATCCCCAACACTAACCCCCTGATCCCCAATACTGACACTAAACCCGTGATCCCCAATACTGACACTAACCCCCTGATCCCCAACACTAACCCCAATACTGACACTAACCCCCGATCCCCAACACTAACCCCAATACTGACACTAACCCCCGATCCCCAACACTAACCCCAATACTGACACTAACCCCCGATCCCCAACACTAACCCCAATACTGACACTAACCACCCCGATCCCCAACACTAACCCCAATACTGACACTAACCCCCTGATCCCCAACACTAACCCCAATACTGACACTAACCCCCTGATCCCCAACACTAACCCCAATACTGACACTAACCCCCCCGATCCCCAACACTAACCCCAATACTGACACTAACCACCCCGATCCCCAACACTAACCCC
This sequence comes from Pelodytes ibericus, assembly GCA_036172795.1. NCBI lineage: Eukaryota > Metazoa > Chordata > Amphibia > Anura > Pelodytidae > Pelodytes > Pelodytes ibericus. Next base: position 2,341,079 of record CM069861.1, on the reverse strand, counting down.
AATACTGACACTAACCCCCTGATCCCCAACACTAACCCCAATACTGACACTAACCCCCCTGATCCCCAACACTAACCCCAATACTGACACTAACCCCCTGATCCCCAACACTAACCCCAATACTGACACTAACCCCCTGATCCCCAACACTAACCCCCCGATCCCCAACACTAACCCCAATACTGACACTAACCCCCTGATCCCCAACACTAACCCCCCGATCCCCAACACTAACCCCAATACTGACACTAACCCCCTGATCCCCAACACTAACCCCACAAGGTGATGTCACAGGAGACACGACAGACGTTTAAAAAACATTTTTATCTTTCTGCATTTTGCGGACAGTGTACAGATAAGGTTTACTTTACTTCACGGTATAAGCAATGCTGGGATGCATTGGAAAGCATGTGGGTACATCCCATTCTCATTGGTATAACAAGATGGCTTCTATCGCCCACCCACAATGCACTGCATGATCCTCTGTTCACGGTGCAGACAGGGCCATTCCATACTCTTCACAAATTAACCGAAAACAACAACCACCATTTTTATTCCTTATTTATTTTTTAAATCCACTGTGTACAGAGCAGGTGAATCCTTAGTGCAGAGTCAGTGGTTTGAGCGCAGGGATGGCAGACGAAGCCCGTGTTATATTGGCTTCTCACGTGTATAAAAGGATATGACCAGAGATTACAGCACTACTGATGGCTGAGACTACAGGGGTCTCGCAGCTTGGGACCCCATGTCCTATAAGGTAAAACATGATACAGGAGGAGGGGAGACTCATTACACAATCATCTCCAGCTGCCGAGCATACTCGATGACCTGTTTGGCCAGTTCCGTGGATGGGATGGTGGTCTCCTCCTGACTGTGCTGTTGGCTGCCAAAACTGTAGTAACTATTTGGACCCAGTATCCATCCTCTCTGTGGAGATAAAAGCAGGGGTGAGGGGTAACACTACAGATATACAGGGGGCGCTATTAAAAGGTCCCTTTAACTGGAAGCCATTTGTCATATACAGGGGATACTCGAAAAATTTGAATATCGTGCAAAAGTTCATTTATTTCAGTAATGCAACGTGAAAGGGGAAACTAATATATGAGAGAGACACATTACATGCAAAGCAAGATAGATCAAGCCGTGATTTGCCCTAAGTGCGATGATTATGGCTCACAGCTCATGAAAACCCCAAATCTCAGTAAATTAGAATATTACATGCAATCAATAAAACAAGGAGTGTATATAGAACAATATCGCACCTCTGGAAAGTATAAGCAGCATATGGGGTCAGTTCTTGGTCTGGGACCCTTTTGCAGCGTCTTACCTGGGCTAAAGAAAAACAGACCTGGTCTGCTGTTCAGTGGTCCAAAGTCCTCTCTTCTAATGAGAGCAACTTTTGCATCTGATTTGGAAACCAAGGAGCCAGAGTCTGGAGTAAGAATGGAGAGGCTCACACTGCAAGATGCTTGGAAGTCCAGTGTGAAGTTTCTACAGTCTGTGTTGATTTGGGGAGCCATGTCATCTGCTGGTGTTGGTCCACTGTGCTTCATTAAGTCCAGGGTCAACACAGCCATCTACCAGGAGATTTTGGAGCACTTCATGCTTCCTTCCGCAGAACAGCTTTATGGGGATGCGGACTTCATTTTCCAGCAGGACTTGGCACCTGCCCACTGCACCAAAGCCTGGTTCAATGACCGTGGGATTACTGTGCATGATTGGCCAGCAAACTCGCCTGACCTGAACCCCATAGAGAATCTATAGGGCATTGCCAAGAGAAAGATGAGAGACATGAGACCGAACAATGCAGAAGAGCTGAAGGCCGCTATTGAAGCATCCTGGTCTTCCATAACACCTCAGCAGTGTCACAGGCTGATAGCTTCCATGCCACGCCGCATTGAGGCAGTAATTGCTGCAAAAGTGGCCCAAACCAAGTACTGACCCCATATGCTGCTTATACTTTCCAGAGGTGCGATATTGTTCTATATACACTCCTTGTTTTATTGATTGCATGTAATATTCTAATTTACTGAGATTTGGGGTTTTCATGAGCTGTGAGCCATAATCATCGCACTTAGGGCAAATCACGGCTTGATCTATCTTGCTTTGCATGTAACGCGTCTATCTCATACATCAGTTTCCACCTTTTACGTTGCATTACTGAAATAAATGAACTTTTGCACGATATTCTAATTTTCCGAGTATCACCTGTAGACTGAGTGGACTGCATATCCAATACTGCTGGGTTTATTCAGCTTTTGGTCCTGAAAGCTTGCAATCAAAGTAACACAATGCTCACCCCCCTGACAGTTACCCTAAAACTAGACATTGGGCCAGGATCTAATAGGAAACAACTGGAATATAATGACAGAGGACCTTCCCCAGTCTTGGGGTGGGGGAGGGGAGGAGACATGACAGAGGACCTTCCCCAGTCTTGGGGTGGGGGAGGGGAGGAGACATGACAGAGGACCTTCCCCAGTCTTGGGGTGGGGGAGGGGAGGAGACATGACAGAGGACCTTTCCCAGTCTTGGGGTGGGGGAGGGGAGGAGACATGACAGAGGACCTTCCCCAGTCTTGGGGTGGGGGAGGGGAGGAGACATGACAGAGGACCTTCCCCAGTCTTGGGGTGGGGGAGGGGAGGAGACATGACAGAGGACCTTCCCCAGTCTTGGGGTGGGGGAGGGGAGGAGACATGACAGAGGACCTTCCCCAGTCTTGGGGTGGGGGAGGAGACATGACAGAGGACCTTCCCCAGTCTTGGGGTGGGGGAGGAGACATGACAGAGGACCTTCCCCAGTCTTGGGGTGGGGGAGGGGAGGAGACATGACAGAGGACCTTCCCCAGTCTTGGGGTGGGGGAGGGGAGGAGACATGACAGAGGACCTTCCCCAGTCTTGGGGTGGGGGAGGAGACATGACAGAGGACCTTCCCCAGTCTTGGGGTGGGGGAGGGGAGGAGACATGACAGAGGACCTTCCCCAGTCTTGGGGTGGGGGAGGAGAGGAGACATGACAGAGGACCTTCCCCAGTCTTGGGGTGGGGGAGGGGAGGAGACATGACAGAGGACCTTTCCCAGTCTTGGGGTGGGGGAGGGGAGGAGACATGACAGAGGACCTTTCCCAGTCTTGGGGTGGGGGAGGGGAGGAGACATGACAGAGGACCTTTCCCAGTCTTGGGGTGGGGGAGGGGAGGAGACATGACAGAGGACCTTTCCCAGTCTTGGGGTGGGGGAGGGGAGGAGACATGACAGAGGACCTTTCCCAGTCTCGGGGTGGGGGAGGGGAGGAGACATGACAGAGGACCTTTCCCAGTCTCGGGGTGGGGGAGGGGAGGAGACATGACAGAGGACCTTTCCCAGTCTCGGGGTGGGGGAGGGGAGGAGACATGACAGAGGACCTTTCCCAGTCTTGGGGTGGGGGAGGGGAGGAGACATGACAGAGGACCTTTCCCAGTCTTGGGGTGGGGGAGGGGAGGAGACATGACAGAGGACCTTTCCCAGTCTTGGGGTGGGGGAGGGGAGGAGACATGACAGAGGACCTTTCCCAGTCTTGGGGTGGGGGAGGGGAGGAGACATGACAGAGGACCTTCCCCAGTCTTGGGGTGGGGGAGGGGAGGAGACATGACAGAGGACCTTCCCCAGTCTTGGGGTGGGGGAGGGGAGGAGACATGACAGAGGACCTTTCCCAGTCTTGGGGTGGGGGAGGGGAGGAGACATGACAGAGGACCTTTCCCAGTCTTGGGGTGGGGGAGGAGACATGACAGAGGACCTTCCCCAGTCTTGGGGTGGGGGAGGGGAGGAGACATGACAGAGGACCTTCCCCAGTCTTGGGGTGGGGGAGGGGAGGAGACATGACAGAGGACCTTTCCCAGTTTTGGGGTGGGGGAGGAGACATGACAGAGGACCTTTCCCAGTCTTGGGGTGGGGGAGGAGACATGACAGAGGACCTTCCCCAGTCTTGGGGTGGGGGAGGAGACATGACAGAGGACCTTCCCCAGTCTTGGGGTGGGGGAGGAGACATGACAGAGGACCTTCCCCAGTCTTGGGGTGGGGGAGGAGACATGACAGAGGACCTTCCCCAGTCTTGGGGTGGGGGAGGAGACATGACAGAGGACCTTCCCCAGTCTTGGGGTGGGGGAGGGGAGGAGACATGACAGAGGACCTTCCCCAGTCTTGGGGTGGGGGAGGAGACATGACAGAGGACCTTCCCCAGTCTTGGGGTGGGGGAGGAGACATGACAGAGGACCTTCCCCAGTCTTGGGGTGGGGGAGGGGAGGAGACATGACAGAGGACCTTCCCCAGTCTTGGGGTGGGGGAGGAGACATGACAGAGGACCTTCCCCAGTCTTGGGGTGGGGGAGGAGACATGACAGAGGACCTTCCCCAGTCTTGGGGTGGGGGAGGAGACATGACAGAGGACCTTCCCCAGTCTTGGGGTGGGGGAGGGGAGGAGACATGACAGAGGACCTTCCCCAGTCTTGGGGTGGGGGAGGGGAGGAGACATGACAGAGGACCTTCCCCAGTCTTGGGGTGGGGGAGGGGAGGAGACATGACAGAGGACCTTCCCCAGTCTTGGGGTGGGGGAGGGGAGGAGACATGACAGAGGACCTTTCCCAGTTTTGGGGTGGGGGAGGAGACATGACAGAGGACCTTTCCCAGTCTTGGGGTGGGGGAGGAGACATGACAGAGGACCTTCCCCAGTCTTGGGGTGGGGGAGGAGACATGACAGAGGACCTTCCCCAGTCTTGGGGTGGGGGAGGAGACATGACAGAGGACCTTCCCCAGTCTTGGGGTGGGGGAGGAGACATGACAGAGGACCTTCCCCAGTCTTGGGGTGGGGGAGGAGACATGACAGAGGACCTTCCCCAGTCTTGGGGTGGGGGAGGGGAGGAGACATGACAGAGGACCTTCCCCAGTCTTGGGGTGGGGGAGGAGACATGACAGAGGACCTTCCCCAGTCTTGGGGTGGGGGAGGAGACATGACAGAGGACCTTCCCCAGTCTTGGGGTGGGGGAGGAGACATGACAGAGGACCTTCCCCAGTCTTGGGGTGGGGGAGGGGAGGAGACATGACAGAGGACCTTCCCCAGTCTTGGGGTGGGGGAGGGGAGGAGACATGACAGAGGACCTTTCCCAGTCTTGGGGTGGGGGAGGAGACATGACAGAGGACCTTCCCCAGTCTTGGGGTGGGGGAGGAGACATGACAGAGGACCTTTCCCAGTCTTGGGGTGGGGGAGGAGACATGACAGAGGACCTTTCCCAGTCTTGGGGTGGGGGAGGAGACATGACAGAGGACCTTTCCCAGTCTTGGGGTGGGGGAGGGGAGGAGACATGACAGAGGACCTTCCCCAGTCTTGGGGTGGGGGAGGGGAGGAGACATGACAGAGGACCTTTCCCAGTCTTGGGGTGGGGGAGGAGACATGACAGAGGACCTTTCCCAGTCTTGGGGTGGGGGAGGAGACATGACAGAGGACCTTTCCCAGTCTTGGGGTGGGGGAGGAGACATGACAGAGGACCTTTCCCAGTCTTGGGGTGGGGGAGGAGACATGACAGAGGACCTTTCCCAGTTTTGGGGTGGGGGAGGAGACATGACAGAGGACCTTTCCCAGTCTTGGGGTGGGGGAGGAGACATGACAGAGGACCTTCCCCAGTCTTGGGGTGGGGGAGGGGAGGAGACATGACAGAGGACCTTCCCCAGTCTTGGGGTGGGGGAGGGGAGGAGACATGACAGAGGACCTTTCCCAGTCTTGGGGTGGGGGAGGAGACATGACAGAGGACCTTCCCCAGTCTTGGGGTGGGGGAGGGGAGGAGACATGACAGAGGACCTTCCCCAGTCTTGGGGTGGGGGAGGGGAGGAGACATGACAGAGGACCTTCCCCAGTCTTGGGGTGGGGGAGGGGAGGAGACATGACAGAGGACCTTTCCCAGTCTTGGGGTGGGGGAGGAGACATGACAGAGGACCTTCCCCAGTCTTGGGGTGGGGGAGGGGAGGAGACATGACAGAGGACCTTCCCCAGTCTTGGGGTGGGGGAGGGGAGGAGACATGACAGAGGACCTTTCCCAGTTTTGGGGTGGGGGAGGAGACATGACAGAGGACCTTTCCCAGTCTTGGGGTGGGGGAGGAGACATGACAGAGGACCTTCCCCAGTCTTGGGGTGGGGGAGGGGAGGAGACATGACAGAGGACCTTCCCCAGTCTTGGGTGGGGGAGGAGACATGACAGAGGACCTTCCCCAGTCTTGGGGTGGGGGAGGAGACATGACAGAGGACCTTCCCCAGTCTTGGGGTGGGGGAGGGGAGGAGACATGACAGAGGACCTTCCCCAGTCTTGGGGTGGGGGAGGGGAGGAGACATGACAGAGGACCTTTCCCAGTCTTGGGGTGGGGGAGGAGACATGACAGAGGACCTTTCCCAGTCTTGGGGTGGGGGAGGAGACATGACAGAGGACCTTTCCCAGTCTTGGGGTGGGGGAGGAGACATGACAGAGGACCTTTCCCAGTCTTGGGGTGGGGGAGGAGACATGACAGAGGACCTTCCCCAGTCTTGGGGTGGGGGAGGAGACATGACAGAGGACCTTCCCCAGTCTTGGGGTGGGGGAGGGGAGGAGACATGACAGAGGACCTTCCCCAGTCTTGGGGTGGGGGAGGGGAGGAGACATGACAGAGGACCTTCCCCAGTCTTGGGGTGGGGGAGGGGAGGAGACATGACAGAGGACCTTCCCCAGTCTTGGGGTGGGGGAGGGGAGGAGACATGACAGAGGACCTTCCCCAGTCTTGGGGTGGGGGAGGGGAGGAGACATGACAGAGGACCTTCCCCAGTCTTGGGGTGGGGGAGGAGACATGACAGAGGACCTTCCCCAGTCTTGGGGTGGGGGAGGAGACATGACAGAGGACCTTCCCCAGTCTTGGGGTGGGGGAGGAGACATGACAGAGGACCTTCCCCAGTCTTGGGGTGGGGGAGGAGACATGACAGAGGACCTTCCCCAGTCTTGGGGTGGGGGAGGAGACATGACAGAGGACCTTCCCCAGTCTTGGGGTGGGGGAGGGGAGGAGACATGACAGAGGACCTTCCCCAGTCTTGGGGTGGGGGAGGGGAGGAGACATGACAGAGGACCTTCCCCAGTCTTGGGGTGGGGGAGGGGAGGAGACATGACAGAGGACCTTCCCCAGTCTTGGGGTGGGGGAGGAGACATGACAGAGGACCTTCCCCAGCCTTGGGGTGGGGGTGGGGGAGGGGAGGAGACATGACAGAGGACCTTCCCCAGTCTTGGGGTGGGGGAGGAGACATGACAGAGGACCTTCCCTGGTCGGGGGAGGGGAGGACTGACATAACAGCAGACCTTTCCCAGTCGGGGGGAGGTGGGGGGGTCTTTGGACACACATGACAGAGGGCCTTCCCTGGTCGGGGGAGGGGAGGACTGACATGACAGCACACCTTTCCCAGTCGGGGGGGGGGGGGGGGGTCTTTGGACACACAAATGACAGAGGGCCTTCCCTGGTCGGGGGGTGTGACAGAGAACATACAAACCTTCTTTGCGTAGTCTGTCATTTTCTTGGGGATGGTGAAGAACAGCATCCTGGTGGCTTCATTAAACAGGATTTTTTCGTAAGCCTTTTCAATGCAGCCAGCGATCTCATCCCTAGAACAACGATAAGGGGGAGAGATCACTGGACAGATCACTGGGCAGATCACGCCGCAGTCTGTAATCTCTATTAGAGCGATGATAAGGTGGGCAGATCACGCCGCAGTCTGTAATCTCTATTAGAGCGATGATAAGGTGGGCAGATCACGCCGCAGTCTGTAATCTCTATTAGAGCGATGATAAGGTGGGCAGATCACGCCGCAGTCTGTAATCTCTATTAGAGCGATGATAAGGTGGGCAGATCACGCCGCAGTCTGTAATCTCTATTAGAGCGATGATAAGGTGGGCAGATCACGCCGCAGTCTGTAATCTCTATTAGAGCGATGATAAGGTGGGCAGATCACGCCGCAGTCTGTAATCTCTATTAGAGCGATGATAAGGTGGGCAGATCACGCCGCAGTCTGTAATCTCTATTAGAGCGATGATAAGGTGGGCAGATCACGCCGCAGTCTGTAATCTCTATTAGAGCGATGATAAGGTGGGCAGATCACGCCGCAGTCTGTAATCTCTATTAGAGCGATGATAAGGTGGGCAGATCACGCCGCAGTCTGTAATCTCTATTAGAGCGATGATAAGGTGGGCAGATCACGCCGCAGTCTGTAATCTCTATTAGAGCGATGATAAGGTGGGCAGATCACGCCGCAGTCTGTAATCTCTATTAGAGCGATGATAAGGTGGGCAGATCACGCCGCAGTCTGTAATCTCTATTAGAGCGATGATAAGGTGGGCAGATCACGCCGCAGTCTGTAATCTCTATTAGAGCGATGATAAGGTGGGCAGATCACGCCGCAGTCTGTAATCTCTATTAGAGCGATGATAAGGTGGGCAGATCACGCCGCAGTCTGTAATCTCTATTAGAGCGATGATAAGGTGGGCAGATCACGCCGCAGTCTGTAATCTCTAAATGATAGAGGATTCAGGGAATGGTTCATACAGATCAGAGATCTAACCACTCACAGACCCACAGTATATCACCCAGATAATCCAGATTATGATCCGAAATACAGGACAATGCTCCTACCCATCCAATCACCAAGGAAACGTCCTGCTGATTAAACCCCTTTAACCCCTTATTGACCGAGTGCTATGTTGCATTTGACGTGCCTTGAAGACCAGAATTCCATTATTTTTGTCATACGTTTACTGAACTGTGAATTTCTTTCTTTGTGTTCAGTCCACCCACACAAATTATATATCATTTTTTAAAGGACAGATAGGGCTTTCATTTGATACTATTATTTTCATCATATGATATCATTTACTATTAAAAAAATAGAAAATATGATGAAAATATGCCATAAAAAACACTTTTTCCAACTTTGACCTGATTTTTTTTTTTTACACAATTACAAATGGTAAAAAAGACCCCGTCTATATATTTCTACTATTTGTCCTGAGTTTAGTAATATCAATGTTTCCTTGTTTGTCTATGTTTTATTTCACGTAATAGGGCAATAAACAATATTAGTGTTTTTTTTTGTTTTCTAACCATTTTCTTCTACAGTGATTTTTTTAACCCGAACCCTAAATTTACCCCAACTCTAAATTTAATCTAACCCTAAATTGACCCCCACCCCTTAATCTAACCCTTGTAATCATCCGAACCCCCATTTAACCCTAATTATTACCCTATTTGGACCCTAACCCTAGATCTAGGTTCAGTAGATCAAGGGTTAGATTTTTCCATTTATTTATTTAATTAATTTTCTATTTTTACCTGTAATACCGTCTAACTGCCTGTAGGGGCAGTCAAGTAGCGGTTTCAGAGCGACGGAAGAGATTTTTTTTTTCTCTCTTCCGTCGCTCTCCTCTGGGCATGCTGTATCACCGGGTGATCGCGTTGCCCAGGAGGGCACAGATTGTGTTGCATGATGCCTCGTTAGAGGCATCATGCAACACTTTAACACACATAGGCAGTGATGAGCTTTCACTGCCTATGTGTGTTAGCGCGCATACGATCACATTCGCGGTGATCGTATGCGCGCGGGGGGGTCGAGGGGGGGCTGAAAGCCCTCTCAGAGACTGCTTCGGATCCGAAGCAGCCTCTGAGAGTAGCTGCAGGCATGTAGTGTTGCGCTAATGAGCGCAACACTACATGAAAACGGAGGACGTATATATACGTCCTCATGGTCCTTAAGGACCATGCTTTTCAGGACGTATATATACGTCCACATGCGTTAAGGGGTTAATAAAAACATAGTAGTGGGGGGCAAAATAATATGAATTAAAGGTGGACCCACCCAACTCCCCTCCATCCTGTGTAATCTAATCAGTGCCAATACTATTATTCTGAAAGGTTGTGTGTAATCTTTATTAATAATTTCATTTGACTTTTGATTGATATTATTGCTCTAGTTATACATCAGGAGGCTGCTTATTGAGAAATATTGTATATGGAGTATTCATTTGGAAAGAGATCATTTTCACCAGTAAGATATTAAATCCTCTCATATAATCCAGTAATAATGTAAGTACTGTATAGAGCTAATCAACCCCTGGTACTGTATAGAGCTAATCAACCCCTGGTACTGTATAGAGCTAATCAACCCCTGGTACTGTATAGAGCTAATCAACCCCTGGCACTGTATAGAGCTGATCAACCCCTGGCACTGTATAGAGCTGATCAACCCCTGGCACTGTATAGAGCTGATCAACCCCTGGTACTGTATAGAGCCGATCAACCCCTGGTACTGTATAGAGCCGATCAACCCCTGGTACTGTATAGAGCCGATCAACCCCTGGTACTGTATAGAGCCGATCAACCCCTGGTACTGTATAGAGCCGATCAACCCCTGGTACTGTATAGAGCCGATCAACCCCTGGCACTGTATAGAGCCGATCAACCCCTGGTACTGTATAGAGCTGATCAACCCCTGGTACTGTATAGAGCTGATCAACCCCTGGTACTGTATAGAGCTGATCAATCACTGTTACTGTATAGAGCTGATCAATCACTGTTACTGTATAGAGCTGATCAATCACTGTTACTGTATAGAGCTGATAAATCCCTGGTACTGTATAGAGCTGATAAATCCCTGGTACTGTATAGAGCTGATAAATTCCTGGTACTGTATAGAGCTGATAAATCCCTGGTACTGTATAGAGCCGATAAATCCCTGGTACTGTATAGAGCCGATAAATGCCTGGTACTGTATAGAGCCGATAAATCACTGTTACTGTATAGAGCTGATCAATCCCTGGTACTGTATAGAGCTGATCAATCCCTGGTACTGTATAGAGCCGATAAATCCCTGGTACTGTATAGAGCTGATAAATCCCTGGTACTGTATAGAGCCGATAAATCCCTGGTACTGTATAGAGCCGATAAATGCCTGGTACTGTATAGAGCCAATAAATCCCTGGTACTGTATAGAGCCAATAAATCCCTGGTACTGTATAGAGCTGATAAATCACTGTTACTGTATAGAGCTGATAAATCCCATGTGAGGCATGGTTTGGAACCTGCCGTTGGCGTGTCAGGTCTGCATACGTGTCATTGTATGACCCTTTGTGGGTGTGGGAGACTCTGAACATGCATGGAAAGGCTATATCACAGCTTAAGGGGGCTGCACCCTGAATCCAGTGCTGTGCGGGATTGTATTTGGTGATATTTATTCTCTATATTTACATGTCATTTCTTGAGGACCACCTTTGTGTAGATTTGTATTATATTATTATTTTTCGGTCAGGGTACAGACTACCGTATATACTCGAGTATAAACCTAGGGTGGGAAATGAGGCAGCTACTGGTAAATATTGCCCCCAATATGCCATTTAATATTCCAGGATATTGCCCCCAATATGCCATTCAATATTCCAGGATATTGCCCCAATATGCCATTCAATATGCCAGGATTTTGCCCCCAATATGCCAGGATTTTGCCCCCAATATGCCATTTAATATTCCAGGATTTTGCCCCCAATATGCCATTTAATATTCCAGGATATTGCCCCCAATATGCCATTTAATATTCCAGGATATTGCTCTCAATATGCCAGGATTTTGCCCCCAATTTGCCATTTAATATTCCAGGATATTGCTCTCAATATGCCAGGATTTTGCCCCCAATATGCCATTTAATATTCCAGGATATTGCCCCCAATATGCCATTTAATATTCCAGGATATTGCCCCCAATATGCCATTTAATATTCCAGGATATTGCCCCTTAGTATGTTCGTTATGCCACCCTCCTCCCCCCCCTTCCCCAGACCCCAGTACTTTCCTCTTTGCTGCTCCGTCTCCCGGTGCTCTGAAGGTCCGTGGCTGTGAGGGAAGCGTTGTGCGCTCCCCTCTAGCCGCGTGGATCAATAAAGTTTCAACACACTGAAAAACTCTGCTTATACGAGTATATACGGTATTTGTTTTCACTTTTAGAGCCATAGTCAGAGGTTGGGACCACTCACCTTATAGTGTCCAGTAATATGTCAATGAAGAAGGTGTAACTCTCAGCTGGGATGTTACCTTTGGCCAGGAATACTTTGTTATAGCTGCCCTCCATCAAATACTGGGATTGGAAAGAGAAAAAGGTGATTAGTCATCCCTGGTGAGTTGCTCTCCCCTGCAGCCAGGCAGGCGGCCTGTCCATTACCTGCTCCAGGGACACTGGGTGTTTGATGTAAACATTTGCCTGGATCTCTTTGGCTGGCAATCTCTCGAGCTCTGTATGAAATTCAGCCACTCTGTTCTGTGACAGGAGGAAGAGGAGATTGAGACCCAGGAGCTGGTGTTTATATGCCGATTCAGGAAGTTCATCCCTGCAACAAAAATATAAATCACAAGCATTAAAAGCAGCCAGTTACCCCAACCGTCTGACCAACCAGACTCCATGTTATCAGCAGATTACTGGGATTGGACCGATATAAACCACAGAGACTACGTCTAACTGAGGAGGGTGGTGAATTCCCTTTCTGTAAATATCCTAATTTAATGGAAAACAGAAACAATAGATTCTAAACAACATGTCCGCCCCCTGATAGAGCTATACAGAGCAAAGATTCTAAACAACATGTTCTCCCCCTGATAGAGCTATACAGAGCAACATGTCCGCCCCCCTGATAGAGCTACACAGAGCAACATGTCCGCCCCCCTGATAGAGCTATACAGAGCAAAGATTCTAAACAACATGTCCTCCCCCTGATAGAGCTATACAGAGCAACATGTCCTCCCCCTGATAGAGCTATACAGAGCAACATGTCCGCCCCCCTGATAGAGCTACACAGAGCAAAGATTCTAAACAACATGTCCGCCCCCTGATAGAGCTATACAGAGCAACATGTCCGCCCCCTGATAGAGCTACACAGAGCAAAGATTCTAAACAACATGTCCTCCCCCTGATAGAGCTACACAGAGCAAAGATTCTAAACAACATGTCCTCCCCCTGATAGAGCTATACAGAGCAACATGTCCGCCCCCTGATAGAGCTATACAGAGCAACATGTCCGACCCTGATAGAGCTATACAGAGCAACATGTCCGCCCCCTGATAGAGCTATACAGAGCAACATGTCCGCCCCCTGATAGAGCTATACAGAGCAACATGTCCGCCCCCTGATAGAGCTATACAGAGCAACATGTCCGCCCCCTGATAGAGCTATACAGAGCAACATGTCCGCCCCCTGATAGAGCTATACAGAGCAACATGTCCGCCCCCTGATAGAGCTATACAGAGCAACATGTCCGCCCCCTGATAGAGCTATACAGAGCAACATGTCCGCCCCCTGATAGAGCTATACAGAGCAACATGTCCGCCCCCTGATAGAGCTACACAGAGCAAAGATTCTAAACAAAATGTCCGCCCCCTGATAGAGCTATACAGAGCAACATGTCCGCCCCCTGATAGAGCTATACAGAGCAACATGTCCGCCCCCTGATAGAGCTATACAGAGCAACATGTCCGCCCCCTGATAGAGCTATACAGAGCAACATGTCCGCCCCCCTGAGCTATACAGAGCAACATGTCCGCCCCCGATAGAGCTACACAGAGCAAAGATTCTAAACAACATGTCCGCCCCCTGATAGAGCTATACAGAGCAAAGATTCTAAACAACATGTCCGCCCCCCTGATAGAGCTATACAGAGCAAAGATTCTAAACAACATGTCCGCCCCCCTGATAGAGCTATACAGAGCAAAGATTCTAAACAACATGTCCGCCCCCCTGATAGAGCTATACAGAGCAAAGATTCTAAACAACATGTCCGCCCCCCTGATAGAGCTATACAGAGCAACATGCCCGCCCCCCTGATAGAGCTATACAGAGCAACATGCCCGCCCCCCTGATAGAGCTATACAGAGCAACATGCCCGCCCCCCTGATAGAGCTATACAGAGCAACATGCCCGCCCCCCTGATAGAGCTATACAGAGCAACATGTCCGCCCCCCTGATAGAGCTATACAGAGCAACATGTCCGCCCCCCTGATAGAGCTATACAGAGCAACATGTCCGCCCCCCTGATAGAGCTATACAGAGCAACATGTCCGCCCCCCTGATAGAGCTATACAGAGCAACATGTCCGCCCCCCTGATAGAGCTATACAGAGCAACATGTCCGCCCCCCTGATAGAGCTATACAGAGCAACATGTCCGCCCCCCTGATAGAGCTATACAGAGCAACATGTCCGCCCCCCTGATAGAGCTATACAGAGCAACATGTCCGCCCCCCTGATAGAGCTATACAGAGCAACATGTCCACCCCCCTGATAGAGCTATACAGAGCAACATGTCCGCCCCCCTGATAGAGCTATACAGAGCAAAGATTCTATACAACATGTCCGCCCCCTGATAGAGCTATACAGAGCAAAGATTCTAAACAACATGTCTGCCCCCTGATAGAGCTATACAGAGGAAAGATTCTAAACAACATGTCCTCCCTCTGATAGAGCTATACAGAGCAAAGATTCTAAACAACATGTCCGCCCCCGATAGCGCTATACAGAGCAAAGATTCTAAACAACATGTCCGCCTCCGATAGAGCTATACAGAGCAACATGTCCACCCCCGATAGAGCTATACAGAGCAACATGTCCGCCCCCGATAGAGCTATACAGAGCAACATGTCCGCCCCCCTGATAGAGCTACACAGAGCAAAGATTCTAAACAACATGTCCGTCCGCTGATAGAGCTATACAGAGCAACATGTCCGCCCCCTGATAGAGCTACACAGAGCAACATGTCCGCCCCCTGATAGAGCTATACAGAGCAACATGTCCGCCCCCTGATAGAGCTATACAGAGCAACATGTCCGCCCCCCTGATAGAGCTACACAGAGCAACATGTCCGCCCCCCTGATAGAGCTATACAGAGCAACATGTCCGCCCCCCTGATAGAGCTATACAGAGCAAAGATTCTAAACAACATGTCCTCCCCCTGATAGAGCTATACAGAGCAACATGTCCTCCCCCTGATAGAGCTATACAGAGCAAAGATTCTAAACAACATGTCCGCCCCTGAAAGAGCTACACAGAGCAAAGATTCTAAACAACATGTCTGCCCCTGATAGAGCTACACAGAGCAAAGATTCTAAACAACATGTCTGCCCCTGATAGAGCTACACAGAGCAAAGATTCTAAACAACATGTCCTCCCCCTGATAGAGCTATACAGAGCAAAGATACTAAAAAACATGTCCTCCCCGATAGAGCTAGACAGAGCAAAGATTCTAAACAACATGTCCTCCCCGATAGAGCTATACAGAGCAAAGATTATACCTATCCCATGCATGCTTAAACTCCTTCACTGTATTAACCTCTACCACTTCTACTGGAAGACTATTCCATACATCCACTACCCTCTCAGTAAAGTAATACTTACTGATATTACATTTAAATCGTTGCCCCTCTAATTTCAGACTATGTCCTCTAGTTGTGGTAGTTTATCTTCATATGAATATACTCTCCTCTGTTACTGTGTTGATTCCCTTTATGTATAATTAAATTAGAGGGGCAACGATTTAAAAGTAATATCAAGAAGTATTACTTTACTGAGAGGGTAGTGGATGTATGGAATAGCCTGCCAGCAGAAGTGGTAGAGGTAAACACAGTCAAGGAGTTTAAGCATGCGTGGGATAGACACAAGGCTATCCTAGATATAAGATAAGACCAGGGACTAATGAAAGTATTACATTACTGAGAGGGTAGTGGATGTATGGAATAGCCTTCCAGTAGAAGTGGTAGAGGTTAATACAGTGAAGGAGTTTAAGCATGCATGGGATAGGTATAAGGCTATCCTAGATATAAGATAAGGCCAGGGACTAATGAAAGTATTACATTACTGAGAGGGTAGTGGATGCATGGAATAGTCTTCCAGTAGAAGTGGTAGAGGTTAATACAGTGAAGGAGTTTAAGCATGCGTGGGATAGGTATAAGGCTATCCTAGATATAAGATAAGGCCAGGGACTAATGAAAGTATTACATTACTGAGAGGGTAGTGGATGTATGGAATAGCCTTCCAGTAGAAGTGGTAGAGGTTAATACAGTGAAGGAGTTTAAGCATGCATGGGATAGGTATAAGGCTATCCTAGATATAAGATAAGGCCAGGGACTAATGAAAGTATTACATTACTGAGAGGGTAGTGGATGTATGGAATAGTCTTCCAGTAGAAGTGGTAGAGGTTAATACAGTGAGGGAGTTTAAGCATGCATGGGATAGGTATAAGGCTATCCTAGATATAAGATAAGGCCAGGGACTAATGAAAGTATTACATTACTGAGAGGGTAGTGGATGTATGGAATAGTCTTCCAGTAGAAGTGGTAGAGGTTAATACAGTGAAGGAGTTTAAGCATGCATGGGATAGGTATAAGGCTATCCTAGATATAAGAAAAGGCCAGGGACTAATGAAAGTATTACATTACTAAGAGGGTAGTGGATGCATGGAATAGCCTTCCAGTAGAAGTGGTAGAGGTAAACACAGTCAAGGAGTTTAAGCATGCGTGGGATAGGTATAAGGCTATCCTAGATATAAGATAAGGCCAGGGACTAATGAAAGTATTACATTACTGAGAGGGTAGTGGGTGTATGGAATAGTCTTCCAGTAGAAGTGGTAGAGGTTAATACAGTGAAGGAGTTTAAGCATGCATGGGATAGGTATAAGGCTATCCTAGATATAAGAAAAGGCCAGGGACTAATGAAAGTATTACATTACTAAGAGGGTAGTGGATGCATGGAATAGCCTTCCAGTAGAAGTGGTAGAGGTAAACACAGTCAAGGAGTTTAAGCATGCGTGGGATAGGTATAAGGCTATCCTAGATATAAGATAAGGCCAGGGACTAATGAAAGTATTACTTTACTGAGAGGGTAGTGGATGTATGGAATAGTCTTCCAATAGAAGTGGTAGAGATTAATACAGTGAAGGAGTTTAAGCATGTATGGGATAGGTATAAGGTTATCCTAGATATAAGATAAGGTCAGGGACTAATGAAAGTATTACTTTACTGAGAGGTTAGTGGATGCATGGAATAGTCTTCCAGTAGAAGTGGTAGAGGTTAATACAGTGAAGGAGTTTAAGCATGCGTGGGATAGGTATAAGGCTATCCTAGATATAAGATAAGGCCAGGGACTAATGAAAGTATTACTTTACTGAGAGGGTAGTGGATGTATGGAATAGCCTGCCAGCAGAAGTGGTAGAGGTAAACACAGTCAAGGAGTTTAAGCATGCATGGGATAGACACAAGGCTATCCTAGCTATAAGACCGGGGAACGGGGAAGTAAAAAATGTACTCAAATAAAAAAAAAATTGGGCATACTAGATGGACCGTATGGTTCTTATCTGCCGACACATTCTATGTTTCTATGTATATAAATGTTTCTATCATATCCCCCCTGTTACGTCTTTCCCCAAGCTATACATGTTAAGATGCTGTAACCTTCCCTGGTAAGATTTATCCTGCACAGACCTTGCAAGTCACAGGATTCTCACATTACACTCACTTGTAGTCGAAGTAGTAGCATTTGAGCTGTGCCATGTATCTCTCAAACGACGGGATATCTTTCTTCAGTATACTCCACTGGGCACCGATTTCCAAAACATCTCCTGCAAAGAAACCAACATCTTATGTATGAGCAGCACAGGGGAGAAAACATGCAGCGCAGGCAGGAGAGCGAGCAGGCAGGAGAGCGTACGCAGGGCAGCAGGCAGGAGAGCGAGCAGGCAGGAGAGCGTACGCAGGGCAGCAGGCAGGAGAGCGAGCAGGCAGGAGAGCAGGCAGGGCAGGAGATTGTGGGGGGAGCCGGCCCGCTGGCAGGGGATTGGGGGGGGGGGGATGGGGGGAGCCGGCCCGTGGGCAGGAGATTGTGGGGGGAGCCGGCCCGCGGGCAGGGGATTGTGGGGGGGAGGGAGCCGGCCCGCAGGCAGGTCACCACAAGATGGATATACTTACGAGCCAACACAAGCTGCTGTTTTGTCACCTTTATGTCAGTCGTGGGTAAAAAGTTTTGTTCCAAGAGGGCTACCTGGAAAAGGAAGTGGATTTAAAGGAGACCTGCGCCAATATATAGATCCGTCACCCAGGTTACCCAGGGAGGGGGGGGGGGGGTGTTGGTGCTGGTTACCCAGGGGAGGGGTGCTGGTTGCCCAGGGAGGGGGGCGGGGGGTGCTGGTTGCCCAGGGAGGGGGGCGGGGGGTGCTGGTTGCCCAGGGAGGGGGGCTGGTTGCCCAGGGAGGGGGGCGGGGTGCTGTTACCCCAGCAGGGGGGGGGGGGTGCTGTTACCCCAGCAGGGGGGGGGGGTGCTGTTACCCCAGCAGGGGGGGGGGGGGTGCTGTTACCCCAGCAGGGGGGGGGGTGCTGTTACCCCAGCAGGGGGGGGGGGTGTTACCCCAGCAGGGGGGGGGTTGTTACCCCAGCAGGGGGGGGGGGGTGGTGTTACCCCAGCAGGGGGGGGGGGGTGGTGTTACCCCAGCAGGGGGGGGGGGTGGTGTTACCCCAGCAGGGGGGGGGGTGGTGTTACCCCAGCAGGGGGGGGGGTGGTGTTACCCCAGCAGGGGGGGGGGGTGGTGTTACCCCAGCAGGGGGGGGGGGTGGTGTTACCCCAGCAGGGGGGGGGGGTGGTGTTACCCCAGCAGGGGGGGGGGGTGGTGTTACCCCAGCAGGGGGGGGGGGTGGTGTTACCCCAGCAGGGGGGGGGGGTGGTGTTACCCCAGCAGGGGGGGGGGGTGGTGTTACCCCAGAAGGGGGGGGGGGTGGTGTTACCCCAGAAGGGGGGGGGGGTGTTACACAAGGAAGGGGGGGGTTGGTGTTACCTCAGGAGGGGGTGGTGTTACCCCAGGAGGGGGGGGTGTTACCCCAGGAGGGGGGGGTGTTACCCCAGGAGGGGGGGTGTTACCCCAGGAGGGTGGGGGGGGTAGTGGTGTTACCCCAGGAGGGGGGGGGGGGTTACCCCAGGAGGAGGTGGTGTTACCCCCGGAGGGGGGTGGTGTTACCACAGGAGGGGGGGGGGTAGTGGTGTTACCCCAGGAGGGGGGGGGGGGTAGTGGTGTTACCCCAGGAGGGGGGGGGGGGTTACCCCAGGAGGAGGTGGTGTTACCCCCGGAGGGGGGTGGTGTTACCCCAGGAGGGGGGGGGGGTAGTGTTGCCCCGGGGGGTATTTCTCACCTTGAGTTTGCCCAGCACGTCCCCGCACTTGCCCAGGTTGGGGGATTTCTTGCCCCATTCCGCTTTCAGCTGTTCGTACATCGCGGCTGTGAGTCTCAGACCCGCAGCGTCCGCTCCATTCACCGCCATCTGCACAATGAATCGGCACCTGCGCGACACTCCGCGCTTTACGGCCGGAAACCAGCTGACACGGACTCCGCCATGTTGGGCGAGGGCAGTGTTGTGGACGCCATGTTGGGCGAGGGCAGTGTTGTGGACGCCATGTTGGGTGAGGGCAGTGTTGTGGACGCCTTGTTGGGTGAGGGCAGTGTTGTGGACGCCATGTTGGGTGAGGGCAGTGTTGTGGACGCCATGTTGGGTGAGGGCAGTGTTGTGGACGCCATGTTGGGTGAGGGCAGTGGTGCGGACGCCATGTTGGGTGAGGGCAGTGGTGCGGACGCAATGTTGGGTGAGGGCAGTGTTGTGGACGCCATGTTGGGTGAGGGCAGTGGTGCGGACGCCATGTTGGGTGAGGGCAGTGTTGTGCACGCCATGTTGGGTGAGGGCAGTGTTGTGGACGCCATGTTGGGTGAGGGCATTGTTGTGGACGCCATTATTGGGTGAGGGCAGTGTTGTGCACGCCTTGTTGGGTGAGGGCAGTGTTGTGGACGCCATGTTGGGTGAGGGCAGTGTTGTGGACGCCATGTTGGGTGAGGGCATTGTTGTGGACGCCATGTTGGGTGAGGGCATTGTTGTGGACGCCATGTTGGGTGAGGGCAGTGTTGTGGACGCCATGTTGGGTGAGGGCAGTGTTGTGCACGCCATGTTGGGTGAGGGCAGTGTTGTGGACGCCATGTTGGGTGAGGGCAGTGTTGTGGACGCCATGTTGGGTGAGGGCAGTGTTGTGGACGCCATGTTGGGTGAGGGCATTGTTGTGGACGCCATGTTGGGTGAGGGCATTGTTGTGGACGCCATGTTGGGTGAGGGCAGTGTTGTGGACGCCATGTTGGGTGAGGGCAGTGTTGTGCACGCCATGTTGGGTGAGGGCAGTGTTGTGGACGCCATGTTGGGTGAGGGCAGTGTTGTGGACGCCATGTTGGGTGAGGGCAGTGTTGTGGACGCCATGTTGGGTGAGGGCATTGTTGTGGACGCCATGTTGGGTGAGGGCATTGTTGTGGACGCCTTGTTGGGTGAGGGCAGTGTTGTGCACGCCTTGTTGGGTGAGGGCAGTGTTGTTAAAGGCTGAGCTACTGACAGACTTAACCCCTTAGTGACATGACCTTTTGACCCCAGCCCTCACCCTAGATTTCAGCTAATTCTGTCGTTATTGCAGCGTTTGCCGAAGGCCTCCGATTCAGCGCGACACAA